>JAJLVU010000019.1:0-164718 GCA_030570395.1 Saturnispora gosingensis
GACTCTAATATAATTTCTAATATAGAAAGCATTCCCCACATTATAATTTATAATAATTATATACACCTTTTTAATTAAGCAAACTAAATCGTTATTACCGCTATACGGAAATTGTAACAAACAGATAGTTATTATTATTATTTCTTTTTATTAGTTTTATCCATATAAATATCAGACACTTGGTTTGATTTATTGAGTTCTTTTATATTCTTTTTAAACAACAATTATTTTCCTCTACTTTTGGCCGCTAACTCTATTAACAATATGTTACGAAGTAAGAACGACTAGTCACGTGAATAGACTTCCCACTTAAATTGGTGAATGAGCAACTCGCAAAATGGAGAAGCATCTGGCACTTAACGGAAACCGTATCTATTAAAGGATTTAACAGTATCTCCGGCACGAGGTTCTGTCGACCGAAGCACCAGGTGATCAGGAGATCGCAAGTCAGATGTTTCCACATTTGCTTGATAAACGAAACAATATAAAAAGCTCACAAAAGGACCTTGCTCATGATATTTATATTTATAAAGAATTAACTTTTAGATGGATTAAAATCGATACCAATTCTACAAATAACCTAACACGGCTTTGTAACACAATACAAAATGGAGGGATGGCCGAGTGGTCTAAGGCGGTAGACTTAAGATCTACTGGGATATCTCCCGCGCGGGTTCGAACCCCGCTTCCTTCATTTTTGAAAACTTTTATGCAAGTTTTTTTCCAAAAAAAAGGAACTCCCTCCTTCCGGGATCGAACCGGAGACCCCAAGATTTCTTATATTTCTTATTCAATTACAGTCTTGTGCTCTTCCAACTGAGCTAAAGAGGGATTGTTGCTTTGTTTGAAAGCCTGGTTAAGTTGTTCATAGAAATTGGTATGTTTTTTGACTGATATAAAAGTTAGTTCTTTATAGGTATAAATATCAAGAGCTGATTCTCAAAAGAAGTGGTAATCAGGTATTGCTCAGTTATTAATTGGTATATTTATGATGAAATCTATGTACATCATAATATTAACTGAGCATAATAAATGCATGTTTTCAATAAGATGCTAAAGGTTTCGTATATGTACATTAATCATGTAATAAGCTGAGCATTATTGATACATGAATATCAATATTATACGACTACGAATCATATGATATTGGCCATACGAACATATTCAGAGTTAATGTTTAGATTTCTAAATATATTAACTTATTAATCCATTAAGTCCGAATTAGTATAAATAGCCGTCATTATTAACGTTATAATTACTTTATATTTAATTTATAATCAACGGTTTGAGTAATAAACTCTGGATTTATCAATTTAATGTGAAGCATAAACTACAACATACATATTGCTAACGTATGATCATTGATATGCAGTACATACTAAGTTAACCATGTAACACTCATAACACGTTAGTGTACATAACAATGGAGAGTTACATGTAAGGTTTAATGTATTAACACAATGCATGGATATTGCATTAATACTTCTGAGCAACAGTATGCTTGAATCCATTCCGTTGCTATCATGTCTATTGGAGTAATCATAACTAATAGGTATTCCTCCACTAGAATGCAAGCAAATCATAACTTACACTCTAATTATATAATCAATATTTTACTATAAAAGGAACTACGGTTTCCTCTTTATTTAATTATCTTTATATTATTTAAAACAACTAAGATATAGGTTTTTACATTTATATAATCAATATTTTACTATGAAAGGAACTACGGTTTCCTCTTTATTTAATTATCTTTATATTATTTAAAACAACTAAGATATAGGTTTTTACAGATTTCCAATCTTTGGACTTTTCAAAAACTGTTTAAAAACTACTATAATCTCTTACTTCACCTACTACTCGCTATGGACATCACTTACAGATTCACTGAAGACATAACTACTGAATTAGCTAATGCTTGTGCTCTTACTATCAACAAGAGGGCACCCAAGAACTTAGCTAAATCAGGTTATGAGTGGCCAAAGTACATTAGCTATGCTAAATCTTGTATTAAAGCTAACAACTTCAATCTTGAAGTTAACCAAATTTTTGGTGCTGATGAATTTGATAATCCACAACCAAGAATCGGATCTGTCATAATCTACTATTAGAAGCTTCTTTCATCCTGATGTTCTATTAGTTTTCTCAAAATTTGATAACTTTTTGTTGTTTACAGAAATGAAAAAGTTTTCAAAGCTGCTGATGGATTAACCAAACTGAAGATGCATAACAAGTTTGTTAGAATCTCTACAGTTGGGACCTAAAGACATTGCTAGAAAACGGGACTACCGTTATTTATTATATTCCAGAACTAACAATCACTTTAAATATTGGTCTCATCAATCACATTCCATCTCAATTAATGTACGCATTTCTCACCAGAAACGAGTTACATTCTCCAGATGACTATAACAACGCCTTAGAAACTGCAAATCCTAAGGTATTGTATAGTGTTATTGACAACTTTCTCAGGGACAACAAAATTGAACCAGTTGCTCCTGAAACAAATTTCGTCAATACTGCTGCTAAAGGTAACCATTCAGGTTACAAGGGCCACTACACTGGTAAGCCAAAGGTCTCTGATAGACCTCCAAGTAAGAGAACCAACAAAGGTATACCTGCAATAAGTGTGGTAAACGTGGCCACACTGCCAAGTTTTGCAGACAGAAGTCTAAGGACTCAGAAGTTAACTATGTTGAAGTTAACTATGCCGACTTAGCTTCCTCTGACGGTGCTGAATCCTCTACGGAACAAGTCAAGTCAGACACTATTTCCCGATCCTTTTTAGAAATTAACCCAACTTATCTCTATGCTGCCGAATGTAATCATCTTAATTCCAACTCCGATAGTGAACTAAACTCTAGAGACCTATTATTAGACTGTGGATCTACTGTCCATGTTCTAAATTTCACAGACGGGGTTACAAACATTCGTGAAAAACAAACCATTGTCAACACAATTGGAAACTCAATAGATTCATCTTTGATAGGTGACTATAGAATCAATAAGTATCTTCTGATCAAAGATGCTATTATAATACCAAAAGCAAAGAGAAGCTTAATATCAGCCAACTTGTTGTTGGACCAGGGTTATTCTATTCAACTAGGTAAGAACTCCTATGTCAAAGATAGAAAGGGTAAAATCATCAATGAACTAATCAACAAATCTGGATTGTTCTTTATATCAAATGAACACACTGAAGTTCATTCTATTATCTCAAGTGATGGCGATGATGATATTCAAACACAAATCATGAATGATGATATCACGATGGGGCATGCTAGCTATAACCGTCTCCACAAAATGGATGAATACAAAGAGTATACACATTCGTTCATCAAATCCATCACCAAGTCGTGTATCACATGTGCTAGAGGTTCTATAACTCTGAAACAAGGGAAGGCACCAACAACGACGACAACCACCAAAATTGGTGAAAGGCTTTCTGCAGACCTGTTTGGTCCCATAGACAACAAGTACGGTATTATTGTCCGTGATCTCTACACAGGTTACTGCATTGGAAAGACGCTTCCTTCAAGAAACGAAGCTTCAATCAAACGATCTCCTTACTATATTATAACTGACAATGAATTTAACACCAATAAATTTAAGGAATTCTGTGAACTAACAGGAATAATTCATGAGAGAACCGCACCAAGGTCATCGTTTCAAAACCCTGTTGCCGAAAGCACAATTGGTCACATTAAAAGACAGATGACATTATTGTTTATTGATTCTGGTCTTCCCAAATCCTGTTGGCCTTACATATTTGACCACGTACTATACTTATTGAATCTAAAAGTCCGCTCTGGATTCACCAAATCCCCAAGAGAATTGATGACTGGATATCCCAATCCAGACACTAACTCTTTTCTTCCTTTTGGCTGTCAAATTTTCCGTTACAACTACAAAAGGATGCAAAAGATATTTGAAGTTTCTCTACCTGGTGTATTTGTTGGTTATGATCAATCCCCCAAGATTGCCTTGGTCTATCACCCTGAGACTAGAAAGGTTAGTCGTACTTCCGCGTGGAAAGGATTGACACACATTTTTCCGTTAAACAAACTGCATGCTGCTCCCTTGTTTGATGAAGATCCTGTATCAAATAACCAAAATCATTATACATCATCCATTAACAGTAGGGAATTTGCCAACACCAACGAAAGAGCTGTTTTTGCTGGTGGTTTTATCTCACCAACGCCATCGTTTGCTTACAACCCACCTTCAAAGCGAAAAAGACAACTGAAACCTCCAAATGCTGAGCATCAACAGTTGAATCATCAATCATCAACTCCCAACACATCAGTAATTGATACATCTCAGAACGCAGATGCCATGGAAGTTGACTCAACACCCACTAAAGCCGAAGAAGATGATTTGTCGAATAACTCTGAGTCGATTCATTCCACAACTGTTTTGCCAGAATCCGAAAATTCTTTAGATGCTCCAGAAACTCCCAAACCTTCATCGAAGGAAGATTCAAAAACATTTGGAAGTGATTTCAAGAAAACTTCTACAGATGCTGCTACCAAAGAAATACCAGAAAATACTTCTAAAGCTGTTCCTATTAATACCTCAGCTGCTCCTACGGCACCTACGCCCGCTTTTACTACTCACACCACGCCTGCTGCTACAAACGTTTTTATCAATCTGCATCAGCCAGGTCCTCAAACCAATGGTCATTTCAATTCTGAGACTAATATTTTCACTGCTCCAGATGGTAGCAAACATCCAATTCCAATAGTCGTATCACATGCTCAAAATGCTCCACTTTCAACACCATCATCTGGTTATGTGGGAAACTCATTTATTCCAAACACTAAAACTCCAGAACCAGTAGTTGAATTACCACCCTTTCCAAATACAGCCGCCTCTCCTGCAGTCAAGACTCAATACCAAATCACAGACTTTGCCTCTCAAAATTCGCCTAAGAACGTTTCAAACTCTGGTGAAGATGATGGTGTGCACATGAGTGAATTTCCAACAACCACTTTGGAATCCAGTCAGACTTTACCTAGACATCCCGTCAGACCCAACACCGGCTATAGTATTCCAACTACCGATAATAGAATATTATCAAACCAGTTACCAAGAAATAAACAAGTCGGTTTCCCAAATAATATGGCTTCCACCAAACGCAGACTTCACTTTACCACAAATTCCACAAAACAATCTAAAACCACAGCCACCAGACCTGTTCACACTGTCCGTGCTAAAGATGCTGCTTCTACTCGTGCACTTATTCTGAACAAGCTATCCAATGATGCCTCTCGTGATACGGATGAGCCTATGGAATCACATCTACTTGTTACGAACGATCTTTATGACATTCCTAACACGTACAAACAAGCCATTAAATCCCCTCAAAAGGATGAATGGATTGCCGCCATGAATTTGGAAATGAACTCCATGATCGAACAAGACGTATTCACCGCCGTTCCACGTTCTGCTGTTGATAAACGGAACTTACTAGTTAGAGCTCGGTGGGTATTTAACGTCAAAGCCGAAACTGATGGTAGTCATCGTTTCAAAGCTCGTCTTGTTGCAAAAGGATTCACACAAACCAGGGGGGAGAACTTTGTAGACAGCTACGCTCCTGTTATCAAAGATGATACGTTAAGATTGATGCTCTCATTTGCAACACAACAAGGATGGCAACTCAAACAACTTGATGTTAAGAATGCCTTTCTACATGGTGCTATAGACTACGACACATATTTAATACCACCTGAAGGTACATCACAATCAAGAAGCAAAGTATGGAAGTTGAAGAAAAGCTTATATGGACTTAAACAGGCGCCAAATATTTGGTTTAACACATTGAAAAAGGTGCTCAATACAAACAATTACTCAAACTCAATATTGGAACTATGTCTATTCCTCAATCCAAACAAAGATTGTATGCTTTTAGTTTATGTCGATGACATTATCATTGTCTCGAAGAATGATAAATTAATGAAGGATGCAATCAAAATACTGAGTAAATCATTTGTTATGAAAGATCTAGGTACTCCGAAAATGTTTCTTGGTGTCGATTACAAACTCAACGAGAGAAACCTCAACTTATCGCTGCACAATTGAATGTATGGCAACTAACTACGAAGTCACTGTTAAACAAAGAAAACTAGAAACACCTTTAATCAAAGGATTTGAATCTAATCTACACGAAAATCACCATACCTTGATGATTCTGTTTCACTCTTAGCAAACTACTCTCACAAACCAGGAATGGCTCATCTCAAAGCTGCTTATCGAATAGTTCACTATCTACTACAAACCAAAGACTATGGTATACAACTAGGTAATCCTAGCCCATGTCATATAGAACATCAAGACTTCAGATATTTTGATAAAACGAAAGAAGTGACACTTAGAGATTATGACGAGAAAACTGATCATCGAATTACTGTACTTGTTGATGCCAGTTACGCAAATCACTTGGAAGACAGGAATCTCAATGTGGTTACGTTGTTATGTTAAACGATGATATTATAGCTTGGAGATCAACCAAAATTAAAACGGTTACCTCATCAACAGAAGCTGAATACATGGCAATAGACGATGGTGCAATAAACGAAGGTATTAGCTGTAGAAATCTGTTGAAAGAAATTGGATTTAGCATTGGATACATTAACTCATGCGTTGATAATCAAGCTGCTTTAACTCTATCTGCACATAACACTCAGCACCAGAAAACAAAGCACATCGACGTTAGATATCACAAGATTAGACAAATTGTTAAAGACAAAATTTTTAAACTCAATTATCTTAATACTAATGTCACTATAGCTGACATGATGACTAAATCACTTGACGGCACAACATTCATCAGATTGAAAAAATTAATGAAATTAATTAATCAACAGATTATAAATTCGTATTCTAAATGACTTAAGGATTACGGGGTGTGATGAAATCTATGCACATCAAATTATTAACTGAGCATAATACATGCATATTTACAATAAGATGTTGAAGAAATTTGACAGAAATGAGCGTAAGACGTGAACACAAACATGTAAAAACCTATATCTTAGTTGAAAACTGAGCAATACTTGATTACCACTTATTTTGACACACCCCTTAATCTATATTTTCTTGATCCTTTAGGTTAATCTTCATTAATGTTGTAAGTTCTTTGAACCTAGTTAAATCAAAAGACTTGGTCATTATGTCAGCTATATTTACTTTAGTATTGACATAGTTTAGTTTGACAATCTTCTCAGCAACAAGTTGTCTGATTTTGTGGTATCTAACATCTATATGTTTTGTTTTCTGATGTTGGGTGCTATGTGCCGATAATGTTAAAGCAGCATGATTATCAACACATAAGTTAATGTAACCAATATTGAATCCCATTTCTAATAGAAGATTTCTACAACTGATGCCTTCATTGATGGCAGTTGTAATTGCCATATACTCAGCTTCAGATGAAGATAATGCAACAGTTTTCATTTTTGAAGAACCCCACGCAATAATGTCATTGTTTAGCATAACAATGTATCCACCATGTGATTTTCCATCTTTCACATGATTGCCCCAACTAGCATCAACAAAGACAGTGATACGATGATCAGTAGTTTCACTATAATCTTTTATAGTAACATCTTTTGTTTTGTCAACATATCTGAAGTCTTGATGTTCTATATGACATGGGCTAGGATTGCCTAGTTGTATACCATAGTCTTTGGTTTGAAGTAGATAGTGAACTATTCGATAAGCAGCCTTGAGATGAGCTTGTTTTGGTAAACTCAAGTGCGATGATAATGCGGAAACGGCAAATAGTATGTCTGGCCTACACATTCTTGCAATGAACAATAGTGCTCCTATTATTGACCTATATTTGGAGTGCTTTTCTTCATTTAATTGCAAAGATTCTGTGAACAGATTCCGTTCAAAACCTTTTTCCATTGGTGTTTTATAAGCTTTTCCGTATTCTTTAATATCACAGTTTGCTGCCATTCGTTCGATTTTACTTTCTGACGATAATTTCAAGGTGTCTTGATTTGTTATGTTGATTCCAATAAAAAGTTTAGGAGTGCCTAAATCTTTCATAATGAACGACTTGTTTAATGCGTTGATTGCCGGAGTGATATCCTTATTAGTCTTGTCGATGATTAGAATGTCGTCAACATAGATAAGTAACATACAATTTTTGGATGCGTCTAAGAATAAGCACGGTTCCCGCGACTGTATTTGTAAAACTATTTGTAGTTAACACATCTTTCAGTGTATTGAACCAAATATGTGGTGCTTGTTTGAGTCCGTATAGACTTTTCTTCAATTTTCAAACTTCACCTCGTTTTTCTTTTGTACCTGGTGGAGGGACCAAGTATGTGTTGTAATCAATGTCTCCATGTAAAAATGCATTCTTTACATCTAATTGCTTCATGACCCAATCCTGTTGTTTTGCAAGGAGAGCATAAGTCTCCAAATGTCATCCTTAATGACAGGAGCATATTAATCGACATAATTTCCTCTCCTCCTGGATTGGGTGAATCCTTTTGCAACTAAACGTGCTTTAAAACGATGAGTACCGTCAGGTTTAGCTTTAACATTAAAGACTCATCTATTTGTATAGGAACACCACAATGAATAAACAGTCGCTTCCTTACTTCTTTTATGCGACCACTGGTGTTTTCTGCTAAGCCATTTTGATATGAGCTAGCAGGTGCTATAAGTTCATGAATAATTTCACACGAAGCACAGTGGTCATTCCTCTCATTCGAAGTAAATTCCTTGTCTGTACGTAGATAACAAAGTGATTTGTCTTGTAGGCTTAATAGATTTTTAAATACCTTTGGTAATTCAATCAGTTTTTGTGCTGCTTCTGTTTTGCTTGAATATAATTCTCGAAGAGTATATCCAGAATAAATGTCTCGAGCTACAATTCCATATTGACCTTTGATTAGGCCAAAGCTATCGGCAGCAATCCTTTCACCTAGCAGAGAGGTATCAATGGTTGTGGCACCTTTGCCTTGTGCTTTGGTTACAGAGCCAGCAGCACAAGTGTGGCACGTTTTGATAATTTTCGAGATAAACTTTTTGGTGTAATGATTGTATTTTGTGAGTTTATGGAGACGATTGACACCAATGTGGCCTCGTTTAATATGATCTGCCATAATGCTGTTTGAAATATTTTGAATGGATGTACCTATTTGAGATTCTTCACTGTCACTTTCATTCTCAGTAAAATATACAGCCTCTGTATCGCTTCCAGCTTCATATATTGTGTTGAAAACAGATTGTGAAGACTTATTTCTCTTAATATTTTTGTTTTTATCACTATTAGTCATGAACAATCGAGAATTTTGATGAAGTTTGCATATGATTTTACCATGTTGGTTCTTGATACAGCTTTCTTCTCCAAGGTGAATAGTACAGTTTTGTTCCATGAGTAAACCAGCAGAAATAAGGTTTCGATGGGCATCCGGAAATATGACAGCATCTTTAAGTATCATATTTTTATTGACTTTGTAATCACCTAATTGTTTGGCAATATAGCATTCCTCCAATTGTTTTGATTGGAGTTGATTCATCTCTTATATTGTAGACACCTTCAGTGAAATTTAGAACATGAATTGTGGAACCACAATCTAGGATAAATTATGGACCATTATGGAGTGTTGAATTTGAACCTTCGACATTGTTACATTCAGCAGGTTAAAAATTGTTGAACTTTTTATTGCTATTTAAAAAACGATAAGGAACCGAGTCAATTGGAACGGCATTACTATAAACGTTGCACTCATCTTTAGCGGAAGAGTTGGTTTCGGTGTAATTTTTTTCGCTTTCAGAATCTTTAGCGTTTTCACTAACTTTTTTCTTCTTAGATGAATTAGACCCATTACTACTCTTGTCGCTTTTGCCACTAGCTTTGTCACTAGCTCCATCGTTAGCTTCGGCATCGTTGTTTGAAGTGGTGGTTGATTGAGAACTCTTCTTGTTGTTTCCGCCGGCGACATAGTTGTCGTCTTTAGGTTTTGGAATGTTGTTCTCTCTCAAGTACTTCTTTACTTGACGATGGATGCTTCTTGGATTGATGGATAGATAGTCCTCATTTGAATTATTGAAATGGAAGAATAACCTTAATTCTTTTTGTGGAATTCTCATATACAAAGCAGAATTTAGCTCACCAATGAGGTCTGGTACATAATACATTAATGTAAGACCTTTATTGAGTAAGGTATCAATATCCCAGCTAGTTTTTTTTTGGAGAAGTAATGTCTAGCTGTTATCTTAGCTAATTGATCCGTTGTTCCATAAGCGTTTTTCATGTCGAAAAACAATTCAAGATTGTAGTCACTCGATACCTCACTGATGATATTGTGTTCAAAGAAAGAGTAGAGTGTTACATTGATTATTCTACCAAGTCTTGGTAGGGGGATGTTAGAAACTTGAGCAATTGTATCGTTACCAAACAGTCTTTCAATTTCGAGTGTTGCGTCTGTGCTTCTAAAGCATCTCCTCACGTATTCAAGGTAAAGTGGCCAGTCATAACCATTTGTAGAACGCTTTTCAAGAGGATAACTTTTAATGTATGTGAAAAGAGCATTAGTAAGTTCATCTGTGATGTCAGCGGTTAGGAATGGTTCAGCCATCATAGATGTAGTGTAGGTGTCATTTAAGTAATTTGGAAATTTATCAGAGGTTAAGGATAAAGATTGGAAATCTGATAAATCCAGAGTTTATTACTCAAACCGTTAATTAAAAATTAAGTATAAATTAAATATAAAGTCAAATGTGTTGACTATTTATATTATTTCGGATTAAGGATTAGTTTCTAAATTAGTTTGTCGATTAGTCATACTAAAAGTCTCGATCGACTTCGGTAATTGTTTGTATTACCGACGCATTACGGTTTATTTGTGAATAAAGCTTGCGTTTACGTCTTACGCTCATTTCTATCAAATCTCTTCCGCATCTTATTGTAAGCATGGATTTCATCACCCGTCTCTTCTTCGGGGCGTCTAACACCTGACTACTTTCGGATCTATCCAAGATTCCGTTCCAATTATATTTACTTATCTTATACCATCTTAAATGAACATCTAAAGTGCTACTTGAATCTTTTGAAGCTCCAACAAAGCAACAAACCCTCTTTAGCTCAGTTGGAAGAGCACAAGACTGTAATTGAATAAGAAATCTTGGGGTCTCCGGTTCGATCCCGGAAGGAGGGAGTTTTATTTTTTTATTTGTTAATTTGCTAGTAGTATGAAAAGATATTTTTAGGAAATAGATTGATTGTAAGTCAGTCTTGCTAGTAGAAAAATATAGAACTATAAAATATAATCATAAAACCTGAATTTTTATAATCTCATCTTTTTTTTATATCAAAACCTAGTCAAGGACTCAAATGGTTCCCAACCTACTAAAATTCGATTTATTTCTTCATTTTCAGTTAAAAAGCCTTTAACTGAGTTGTATGACTCACCTGTGTTGGATAATTCATCTTCACCAAAAATAAAATCTTCTAACGATTTTGGAATATTCAATTGGCTTTTAAAGATAGCCATGTATTGGATGTATTTGATCGAACTGATATCGCTCTTGTTGCTCAAAATTTCATCTTTGTCCCATAGAACAATTCTACGCCAAAGAATTTTATTTGCAATATATGATAAATTGGAATCTTCTGCTAATTTGATGATTGAGATCAAACACTTTATGATATCATCGAATATGTTTTCAGTAACAAAATCTTTTTGTGAGATTAACAAAGTTGATACATTGATTAAAGGTATTAAGCGAACTTCTCTTTTTGCCTGCAGTAAAGATAAAACATTTGAAATTTCATTGTAGAACAAACTATCCTGTAAAGTATTTGATAAGCTTGTAATAGTTTCATTTCTGGCATTCTTCTTGAAAGAAAGATCTTCAAATTTTGTTTGAATCGATGCTTGCAGTTTCAGTAAAGACAACTTTTTATCTGTATTTTGAAATAACGAAGTATTAATATTGGTAGAACCATCGTCAACAATGGCAGATAATTTAGAGATACTCAATAAAACTTGTTTATTTTTGATAGAATCATCAAACACTTGGGCTTGATTTAGTAACTCTTCCGACACAACTTTGAATTTGCCTTGTTTGACATCCTTGATCCAGCTAAATTTGTAATATCCTTTCAAACGATTCTCATCTAAGAATTTGTTCAAATAATTTGAATATTTTTGTTCATTGAAATTTGTTAACAGATGTGTAATTTTATTATTCTTGACATAATATTCAAAAAGTGAAGATGCAAATAAATAACCGTATTTATCGAAATAAGTATCAAACAAATGCTCAACTTCATTTTGCCTCTCTATCAATTCTCCAGGAGTTTCAAAAAGAATATAACCTTTAGTTTCAGAAATTAACTTCTCTTTCTCCTCGATTTCATTGAGTTCTTCACGTTGAGTATCAATCAGAATCGCCAAACTTTCTAAATCCTCGAATTGATCAGCAAAAGGTATAATTTGAGATTGCCTTTTAGAAACGCAGAATATATTAATCCAATTGAATTTATTTAATTTCAGGAATTCAGAAAACTCAGATGTATTTGCTCCACTAACGATTGATTCGTTAGTTGAGTAATATAAAAAGAGTGACAAGCCAAAAACTGAATCTGTAATGGTTTTATCTATCGAATCAAAGTTACCAATTCTATCTGTTTCAACCGCAATATTAAACAACTGTTCAAGAATGTGATTAACCTTTTTCAGCAAATCAATATGGTGGGAAAAGAGAGAAAATGAAGTGTTTTTAGTATCTAGTAAAGATTTGATTGAAAGATCAGAATCAAGGTAACCTGTATTCAAAAGAAAATTTAGAGATGAAGATAACTCAACAGTTTGATGCTCGTTTTTCAATGGTGTATTTTCATCAATGAAAGAAGAAATGAGTTTGATGATGTTTGTCGAATTATTAATTATATACAAACCGACCGACTCCGATTTAAAAGAACTGATTAAAGGAATAATTTGATCTTCAAGATTTTTGTTGTAAACTAATTCCAAAAAAAAATAGGATAAGGTTAGAAATGAAGAAGAACGTAAAATTATTTCAGCTATTGCATTAGTTATTGCGAAATTATTAGAAACGTAAACAACAACATTTTTGGTGATTCTTATCCGTCTTAGTAGATTTTCAATTGGTAATTCTATTGAATGCAATTTAGCATTTGTCAAATCATTTTCAAGAATCTGGGACATTACTCGTTTTATTGAAATTTCTGCATCTTCACATGTAATTCTGGCATCTGTATCAGTAACATTATATGAAATCGGAGAATTATCTGTATTAAATAACAAATATTGTTGAATCCTGAATTCTATATTTTCAACTAGGTTAAGAGATTTTGGCAATGAATAATAATTAAACGTTAATATTCCATTTCTAGTGCACAATCTAATATTATTGTTGTTAGTGGAGGAGATATAGTTGAGATTTAAAATATCATGTTTAAATGTAATTAATCTATTCATGTGCTCTGACTGTATGGTAGTGTCTTTTGTGTTTGAGTCTATGTTGAATATATACAACTTTGTTTTATTTCCTGTTTTGAACTTTATCAAGCCAACATTCCTATCATTAAATAAAATGAACTCAGGATCTTTAGCAAAAGAAGAGTTTGGCAACATGATTGTACTCACAATTTGTTGATTACCCAAAACTGACAAATCAATTTTGAAAATAGATAAGAATTGATCAGTTTGTTTGGACAGAACAAGTAATTGCATATTCTCAGTGTTATCATTAATTACCAGAAAATCTAAAACTGAATCTATTTGATGATGGCTCAATAAACTGTTTAGGTCTACTTTGAATTCTAAAGAGAACACCCCCGAAGAAATAATATGATTGATTATTATCAAATTATTGTCGTTTTCAAGAATTATGATATTCTTAGTTACCGGAGACTTATTGAGTATACGAATTGATTTTATTGATTTTGATGTAGAATAATCTTTTGATAGCATAAAATTGAAAATCGACCTATTATGATAGACAACACTGGTTGAGATGTTAATGTTACCTAAGGAGTCGATGAAAGTTACCAAAAGTACTCTTCTTTGTGAAGTCGAGATAATTAAACCAAGATTATTTTCGTACTGAGAGGTGCATATAGTCTCATTTGAGTATAAGGGCAAAGCAACTGACTGCTCGTTTTGAACAACTGTTAATGATGGTGTCAAATTGAGGTTTTCAATAAATCTCAAAGTACCCTCAAATGGGTCAACAAGTACCAAATTTGGTTTTGAAGCAACAGTATGGTTTGGTATAATGTTCACCATTGGCCTGATGCAATTTTCATGCTGAAATTCTAGTGGATAGGATGTGTTATTCCCAATTGTGTAGATTAGCGTTCTTTTAGTAGTGGAGCAGATCGCAATGCCTGGCTCAACAGCAGATACATCAACCAAAAATTCGCCTGCTTCCATGGTCGGCATGTACATACTCAATTCACTCAATGAGTAATTATCGCAGGAAATTAACGTAGTTGTTGTTGAAGATGGCTTGCTTTTAGAATCGTTCAATTTACGAGCCTTTGATATCGAATCCGCACTCCCATCTTCGTTAGAAGGTGAAAGAGAATTTTTAAACCGATTAGCAGTGAATTGTAATCCCATTAGACCACTTAAGCCTTTTGCTGCTTTTCCTGTTTTTCCTAGAAGCTGTTAAAGTTGAAGGAAACTCGAAATTTTTGCCTTTGGATTACACCGCCATCTTTTGAATCTAAAATTTTTTTTTTCAAATTTTTTAAATTTTTTCACTTTCATATATAATTATACAGATCTATTAGGAGAAAGAGGTATAGCAATCCAGTACATAGCCATAAACCTAAGAAACTGAATATAAAAGATGATTAGAAACACTACACCAAAGAACGCTCGTTCCAAGCGTGCCCTCGAGACCAAAGAGGCAAAAATTGTTGAAAATGTTAAAAGCGTTCTTTTTGTTCCAGGTAAAACATCCAATCAAGCCTGTCACGATATTACAGTTGATTTGTCAGCATTGAAGAAGCCATATATGAAGAGATTTCAGAAGAAAAATGACATTTTAGCTTTTGAAGACAGCAGCAGTATTGAATTTTTAAGTGAAAAGAACGACTCTTCAATAGTTGTTGTGTCTACTAACAACAAGAAGAGACCAAACAACCTTACATTTGTTCGTACATTTGATTTTAAGGTGTATGACATGATTGAGTTCAATGTGCTCTCAAATTTTAAGTTGTTCAGGGATTTTAAGAAGAGGACATTTCAGGTTGGACTGAAACCAATGTTCGTGTTTAACGGTCATATCTTTGAAACGCATCCTACTTTCATACAAATCAAATCTCTTTTTCTCGATATGTTTAGAGGAGAAGTGACGAGTTTACAAGACGTTGCAGGTTTGCAATCAGTCATTGCTGTTAGTGCCATCGAAGAAGACGATAACGACAAATCGATTTCTGCTTTACCAATTGTTCACTTCAGAACGTACAAGGTCAAAACATTCAAATCTGCTGAACCAAAGCTTGCCAGAATCGAACTGGATGAAACTGGACCAAGACTTGACTTGAAGATCGGACGTGTGCAAGCTGCTGAGCCAAGTATTGAAAAAGAAGCTTTCAGAGTTCCAAAACAATTACAACCAAAAGAAAAGAAAAACGTCACAACTGACTTATTGGGTGACAAGGTTGCCAAGATTCATGTTGGTAAGCAGGACTTAGGTAAACTACAAACCAGAAAGATGAAGGGTTTGAAGAGTAAGTATGATGTTGTTTCAGATAATGAAACTTCTGACGAGGAAGAAGAAGAAGAGTTTGTTGATGCCATTAGCGGTGAAGAATCTGAACAAGAAGAACCTGTTACAAAGAAAAGAAGAATTTAGTTGAATTGTGCTTTTTCTTCTGTAGTAAACTAGCTATTCAATTCAGCCAATCTTTCAGTTGCTTTTCGTTATCTTGTTCTAATAAATGGCATTCTTTCTATTCTAATAAATACAACCACAGTTTTATATCAGTTGCACTTTACAGTTAATAAAAGAAAATTATTAATTATTGTTAAAAAAGCCTATTTAAAAATTTTGTTCCTTTTATCATTGAACCAGTGACACTCAAGAACCAAATGTCTAATTCAGTAAAAGTTTCCAAACGATGAGTCATGGCTTGCTAGTGGATATCTTTCAGTTTTGTTATTATTATCATTATTATTATTATTATTATTATTATTATTATTATTATTATTGATATTATTATTATCATTATTATCACCATTACAGCCATTTTCATTACTATGCTTATTATTATGACCAATAAGCATACCCGGTTCAACACTTACTGTATCCGTATCATTTGCTTTAAGATTAAATTTGCTTTCTTCTTTGATGCCAGCTTTATAATTTTTTGAATACAAGTACTGGTCATAGTTATGTAGAGTAGATGAGTTGAATCCAGGTCCCTGAAAAAAGCAATACTTTTCGAGCAAGTTTCTATAAGAATTTGGATCTCTTTTCAAAGGATTAATTATCATTGATCTTGGATGGAAGGGGTTGTGAACATGGTAATGTTCATGATTATCGGAATCCTTCTGAACATCGTTAGGCTGATGATGATGAAGATTGATATCACTAGATGATGAATTATCTACTGATAAAGGGTCAATTGATTCATCATCATCTGTTGTTCCAATTGGTGGGTATTCAAGTTCGTTTGGTGACACTTTATATCTAGGTATGGCTGATCTAAGCTCATAATCATCGTTTACATGACTATCTTGATTTGGAAGATCTAAATGGTTTGCTTTGATTTCATCGGCCCTGCTGTTCAATTTTTTCAAATTATCTTCGTTAGTCCTTCTAATTTCCGAGCCTCTTTCAGGTCTCATTAATGGTATGCTATGAAGTTTATCATTCGGCCAGCGATTGAACCAGTCAAATCGATCATTTTTGACTCTATCAATTGAAAAATGTAATGGGTTATCTGAGGAAGATCCAAATAATGAATCATCATCATCAAAATCTTCGCTATCATTGCTATTCAATTCATGATGAAGTAGATGATGTTGATGTTTACTTAATTTGGTAGGTGACTCGTTTTCGTTGGAAATCTGAAGATAATCATGCTCTTGCTCTAATTTTTGATCATCCAGATCTTGCTGTTCCTGCTCTACATTGTTCAAATCACCAGTAGAAAATGATCTTATAAAATTTCTTGATTTTTTCAATTTTAGTTTTGGCATTGCAGGTCTTATATTATCAATAGTTGATTTCAGATATCTTTTATGCATTGCTTCCGGAGTCATTTCTAAATGGTTATCGTGCGTGGTACTAGAGACCAGCTCCGGCTCATAGATAAATTGCAGTCGATAGTTTTTGAAATGGTTATTGTCCCAAAACTCCATTTGGTTGTTGGCATTGAATTTAATACAAAACTCAAAGTGAGGAGGTCGAGTCATGTTGCCAGATATCGGATTTGAGCTGAAGTATCTTGAAAACATTGTTGGAATTGATAACTGGAAAGAGAATCGATCATAGCCGTTTCTTTTCAAATTTCTTGGGGTATCAGGGGTATACTGAGCATCTATGTTGATTGTACTAACCCAATTATTATAAGTGTAACGAACAGTCACGAACTTTTTGAAGGTTAAGTTCTTAACAGCGATTTGGCCAATTAATTTGGTCTTTTCGATACTCAGAAAGCATCGTTCCAAAAAGATCGGAGTTTCTAAATCGAAGTTGTCACAATAAGAAACTTTTGGAAATACTGTTGAATCTAAATACCACCCTTCCATCGATTTTTTAAACCTGCCAAGATTTTTGAAGGTTTCCTCCTTGGTGTACGATTTTGAAGCGTTGCAAAGCTTGATTATTTGCTTTGTTTCGGACTTATCAACAATTACCGACGCTGAGTCATCAATGCCAGTGTCTTCCAAATCGCCGTCATCAACTGCTTCTGCTTCCGAATCGATGGATTCCTCATCGTCCGAATTATAAGGTGAATTCGGTGCCGATATTGTGTTTGGTTTATCGTGTTCATCAAAATACTTGACGTCAATATCATCTCCAAAGTGCACCTGCTTGCTGCCCGGAGTAGTCGGAAGCGACTTGGATCCTTTATGGAGCAAATTCAACCTCAAAGACGATTTAACCAGCTCACCAGACTTCTTTCTAACCAATGGCGACAGGTAACTAAACAAAGTTTCACCTTCATCCTTCGCTGCATCCTTTTCATTACTGCTATAGTCACCGGTCTTGTTGCGGTTGGTATTTAGTTTCAACAACAGCTCACCTTGTGTGTCATCTTCGATAACCCTTTGAGGTTTCCGGAGAAAAGATATCGACTGTTTGGTATCCCCCGTCTTATCGGATTCACTGAAACGGCGACGTGGTGACGGTACGTACGGCATCCTTTAAGATCTTATACTAAGAACCGAGTAAATCTCCCGTATATCCTGGGTCTATTATTTTCCTCCCTATTATTATCAAGATGAGTGGGAAGCCAAAAAATTGAAACAAATAAATTTTCAACTCTATTAGGACTATCAGTGTGCAGCCAAAGAAATGACAGATACTTTCTCGTTATGGAACATTGCAGTGGCATCCACGTTGTTAAAAGTTCTACTGTTTCCTGCTTACCACTCTACAGACTTTGACGTCCATAGAAATTGGCTCTCGGTCACGAAATTGACATCTTTGAGTAATTGGTATATTGAAGATACCAACCAATGGACGCTAGATTACCCCCCCTTCTTTGCCTACTTTGAAAGGTTGCTTGCGCAATTCATTCCAAGATTTGTAGCAGAAGACGGATGTCTGGAATTGACCCAGAGAGGCCAATACGGGTTTGCAACTGTTGCATTCCAAAGATCAACGGTGATCATTTCGGAATTTGTTCTTTTCATTGCGCTTCAATGGTTCATTAACACAAGCGTTTCTTACAAAGAAAAGAGAAGAAACTTTGTGATTGCGGCATCGATTGTGCTTTCACCAGGATTTTTTATTATTGACCATATCCATTTCCAGTACAACGGATTCTTGTTTGGATTACTGATTTTGTCAATTGTTAATGCCAAAATCAATAATTATGTTGGGTGTGCATTTTGGTTTGCAGTGGTGCTTTGCTTCAAACATATTTTTCTTTACATTGCGCCTGCATACTTCATTTTCATTTTATCAGGTTACTGTTTAAATCCACTTACTTCGGTACCGACCAGCTTGACCCAGTTAATTAAACTAGTCAAGTGGAAAAACTTGTTTAAAATAACTTTGACAGTTTCCTTGGTTTTTTTAGTGGCATTTGGTCCATTTATTTACTATGGTGTTATGTCGCAACTACTCAAAAGACTATTTCCATTTTCAAGGGGCCTAACGCATGCCTACTGGGCACCAAATATCTGGTCCATTTATTCCTTTGTTGACAGAATTATAATTTTACTATCAAGAAAGTTGCCGATTATTTACAAAATATTTAACAAAGATTCTAACCTTGACATCAACAATAATTCTTTGACGAGAGGTATTGTTGGAGATGTGAAGTTTTCGTTTTTGCCACAGATTGAACCCAACTATACCTTTATTTTAACATTGTTTTACCAAATAATGTCTTTGATACCGCTATTTGTCCAACCAACCTATGAAAGATTTATTGGGTCAGTGACTTTATGCGCTTGGTCGTCATATCTGTTCGGTTGGCATGTTCATGAAAAAGCTATTATGCTAGTCATAATACCAATGACATTCATTGTTTGTCAGGATAGAAGATTATTGCCCCCATTTCAACTATTAACATCATCTGGTTATGTTTCGTTATTTCCTTTGCTCTATGGTAGCGCAGAATGGTTATTTAAGGGTCTTATTACTTTTGTTTGGTTTGTTATCTTCCAAACTAGTTTAAGCGAAGTTGTTCACTTTTCGAGAAGTATTGAAACTAGAGTCATTGTTTTAGATAGAGTTAACTTGATATATATGATGTTGATTCCTATTTTAGCAATTATTATTCAATTACTTGAAATTCAAAGTAACAATTTTGAAATTTTGAGAAAATTAGAATTTGCACGATTAATGGCTTACTCCGTGTATTGCTCCTTTGGTATACTGAGTGCATGGAGTTCAGTAAGTTGGTTGTATTTCTTGGATGATTATATTTGGGTTGGCAAGGAAAACGACGAAATTGAGTTTGAACTGAATAAAAAAAGTAAATAAATCACCGTCTGTTATTCTGGAATACTTGAAGCAGCATGTTAAATATGTTAATGCTAGTCATTTTCTTCCTGTTAAGATTTAGTGCAACGCATTTCGGTGTCTCAATGATTCCGTATATTTTGATATCCATTCAATATATCAAGACAACTAAAATAAGGTAGAAAGCCATATGTTTGTTTAGATAGCTTAGAGATAAAGCAAACTCGAATGTTCTGGAAGACTTTTGAAATTTCAAGAGTGTAAAAAAAGGGTGCACTTGCTTTCTAAATAATGATGGCGCTTATATGGTTTCGGCTTAGGGAGCTTAGATAAAAAGAGTACAAATACTAAAAGATCTCGAACGAAAATCATTGATATTGAAATCAGAGGAACTTAAATATAACTTGCTTACCACAAAGCTAACATGACTTTGGAGAAGCGGATAAACCTAAACATGCACTAGAACAAATATTTCCATCATGGCTTCTAATGTTGGAAAAATCATGTTAAAAGAATCAATATAGGATATTATTTGTTACTCTGAATGTTAGCTAATCTTATTATTCAATAACACAACTATAAACCAGCCAAAGAAAAAAAAGGTTATTATGATTACCTGTCTTTGAGTTCGCACAAGATCGCTACCAACTGAAAAAATGCACATAAAGCTTCACTAGAAAACATTGCAAGTGCCAATATCAACACCAACCTTTCTTTCTTTCTTGTTTACCTAATTATATTCGGCGATTCCAACAGCAAGTCACAGAAAAAAAGTTGGGATACACAACTTTGTTTCTCTTCAGAATGCTGCTATGAGTTAGTAGTGTTATCCTAAATAAATTGACTCAAAAGCATGTTGCGCTATGTTGAACCACCTTGTACAACATCCTAGCACTACAAATATTTCTGTTACCGATCAGCAAACTTGATTTGCTCATGAGTCTATCTCCTAACGCACTTGTGCAAGGGCTTGGCCTTTTTAAATACCACTACTTCTGGAGATACATTGTTGATGTCACTAATTAGAAGAAAAGGGTTATTATTTCATGATCTGTGTAGTCTTTTTAACCGTAACGTTCAACAATTATCATTTAAGTTCAACTGTAGTTACTGTTACAGATTTTGATTCATGTATTTATACCAGCAACCTAATCGCTAAGTCTGGAGAAATATGAAAGAACTAAGATACTTCCTTATTTTGGCTTCATCTACTACAAATTCCTCTTTATTTGAATTCTTGATATTTCATTTAATTAAACCAATAACTGAAAAAAAACTTTTTTAAGTCAACTTGAAGTTCTCTAGTAACTTGAGGAACTGATGTCCCGTGCCTCTAAAATCACACTAGCTTCCACAACGCTCTTTTCAGCATTTACTATTGGTGCTGTTTACTATATGGCGGAGTACGAAAAAGACGTATGTTGAGTAAGATGACACGCAATGTGAAATTATAGGTTGGATTACATACTAACACAGTACCTGCAAAAACAACACGTTTTGTTTTTGTGACATGAATGTATTACAGGCACTACAGGAAGGACCTATTAAGGACAAAGAGAGACTGGAACGTCGTTTCAACGCAAAGCAACAAGAGAACTTGAACGATTTTGAAAAGCAGAAGTTGTTGAAGTCGGAACTCGAGCGTGATCAGCCATTGACAGGTGAAATCATAGAGGGAATTGATCAGTCAAAATAGCGAGACCCGGCAACGTGTGGGGCTTCAAACTGGCATGAAAACTAATGCAATTACTGTTTATCAAATATTGGCACAACAAGGCTACAAGACCCATGTTTCGCCAACACCACGGCAATAGACTTCTCGTCTCCATCCACCCACTGTAAATAGTTCTTTATTTTTGTACATTTTCACCTACGTATTTACGGCGGGCTTAGCTTGTGCACTTGTTTATACACTCCTTTTTCAACATCAACTGATAAGACGCCATGAGCATTGTTCTCCTTCACGTAAATCATCCGCACAAACAACGCTTCGGCGATTAAAATCCGATATCTTTGGTTCGAGTGCAGCGGGCAAGCTGAAACCGCCATCACGACCTACAGTACCAGAGAATGGCCGGTAGGCATGTATGCTGTTGGCAGCGGGGCCTGCCGTGCCACACGGAGCCAATTGAGTGGATCCGAAGCCGAGTTACGAAAGTCACTTTAAGGCCGTCACTAAATTTTTCAGCTTCTCCTCGATAATAAGTGTGGTTTTGCATATATAAAGATGTTTTCCTTGGTGAGTTCCCTGATTTTTTCTGAAAACAGCAGAATGTTCAGTAGAGTAGCTCGTTTAGGCTTGCAGCAAACAAGAATGGCTTCATCCAAGGTAGTCCCAGTGATCAGCAAGAACGCACCACCTGCCGCCGCTTCCTACTCGCACGCGATCAAGGCCAACGGGTTTATCTACGTGTCTGGTCAAATTCCATACACTGTCGAAGGTAAGCCAATTGAGGGTGACATCCAAGCCAAGGCGCACCAGGTGATCAAGAACGTTGTCGGCATCTTGCAAGACTCCAACTCCAATCTAGAGAACATCGTCAAGGTCAACATTTTCCTTGCGGACATGTCAAACTTTGGCAAGTTTAACGAAGTGTACGCACAATACTTCAACACCCACAAGCCTGCCAGATCCTGTGTTGCTGTCAGAGAATTGCCTTTGGGTGTTGACGTTGAAATGGAAGTCATTGCTGTTGAAAAGGATTAGTTTATTACTTTTATTTATCTACTTTAATGTTATTTATTTGTCTCATTGATAGATTGGTTTGAACTACTGTACTGCACGAAAAGCGTGGGATCTACAGTGGGGAGTCCCAGCGGCTTACGTAAACACTGTTATCACGTGACAATTGCACGCCTTGCGATCTAGCCCTCCCATATGTCACGTGCTTGCGCACAGGGCTAATCGCAGTCTCCGCCGTCCCAAAGAAGCAACACTCAGCGACGCAAACATTTTTTTGACGGGGAGCCGCCAAATGCTCAGCGCAGTTGGCAACGCAGCGAGCTCCAGCGGCCTCACAGTGAAGGTAAAAAAAAATTTTCATCTCTTCTACTGTAGTTTGACATTAGTATTAACAGGTTTTGATATATATTCACAATGGCTCAAAGAGTTACTTTCAGAAGAAGAAACCCATGTATGTAGATAGCAAGCGAATGGGAGCAGTGAGAACTAGCGGTCGTCAGCAGGTCGTTCAGCAGGAGAAGCAGCAGCAGATTTGCATTTATGAGAAATGGGAAGCAGATAAAACAAAGGAATTACGAAAGACAGCAACAAGATGATGTACATGACTAGACGTAGTCGCATTAGCACCAAGCAGCGATGCGCATGCATGAGATTCAAAGTGACCACTGCATGATCAAGGGATATCTATATGGTAGACATTAAGGAATGAAAAAAAAAGTACTCGAAATGAAAACTCCATTGATGCACACACTGGACACGATGCAAGATGGGGAATAAAGGCAATGAAAGCGCAATTGAAGCCCAACAGTGCAAACGGACCGGCAAGCTAGTACTCAGAAATCCAACATTCAAACAGCACTTATGAACAAATTACTAACATTTCGAACTACAGACAACACCAGATCTAACCAAATCAAGGTCGTCAAGACCCCAGGTGGTAGATTAGTTGCTCAACACATCAAGAAGCAAGCTTCCAGACCAAAGTGTGGTGACTGTGGTCTCGCTCTTGCTGGTGTTGCTACCTTGAGACCAAGACAATACGCTTCTATCTCTAAGACTCAAAAGACCGTTTCCAGAGCTTACGGTGGTTCCAGATGTGCCAACTGTGTCAAGCAAAGAATCGTCAGAGCTTTCCTTATTGAAGAACAAAAGATTGTTAAGAAGATGCTTAAGGCTTCTAAGGCTTAATTTAGTTATGTTTTAACAATTTTAAAAGAAAATAATAGAATTAAAGTTCTATATAACTAAATTTATAAGGTGTTTTTATATTAATAGTTTTTTAATATCTAAAAAGATGAAAAGCAACATAAATTCTGCAAACGCCGGTGCCGATTTTCAGTTCTATTACCAGGTTACGTTATCTCTTTGGAACCCTTTCACCTGTGCCGATAATATGCAATCAGACTTTTCAACGCCAGCGTATCCCCGGATCTGCAAATATTGGCAACATCGATGTTCAGCGGGCTGTCTGGTTCCTGGTTATCGATTAATTGTATAATGGCCTCAACAACATACTGCAGGGTCCATGCCGGTGTCCAGTTATCTAAGTCTGTCAATATATTCAGGCATATTTCTCCTGTTTTGGCATCCACGTTACTGTGTGGTATAAATGCACAGACCTCTGGATCCACCAATTCTTCTTTGTTAAAATTAAACTGTATTTTGGGCGGTACCAGTGGGTACTGTGCGGGTAGTTCGATCTTTAGCTGATACTTGATATCTTTATATAACGAATGTTCATTTATTGTGGAGCGTACAACACAAACCCACGTACTGAGGTCGTCTTCATTCACAGGCTTGAGCAATACTAGATTATCGTTTAATTCAATCTTCTTCCACTCTTTCAATATCCTCCTATTCACAGTTTCCATCTTACATATACAATTTACTAAGCTTAATTACGTTTTGCTTAGTAGGTGAAGGCCCAGAAAAAGAAAAAAAAATCGTGCATAACTAAATATCAATATTATATTAAAACTTCTTCTGTTATTAATCTAAGAAACTTCAGGTAAAGAGCCCTTTTGAGCCTGAACATCCCCATGCCCAACAATACATATATGGGTACATCATCTGCAATTTACCAAAATAGTTCCGCTTGTGATAAAAGTGATCATTTAACAGACGCACAACAACAACAACAACAACAGCAGCAGCAGCAAAAGATGTCTTCAGTTGCATCGCAACAGCCAATAGGTAACAACTTTGTGCCGGCATTTCAGCACTCTAAATTGATGCAGCATTCACACACCAATAATTCAAAATACTTAAGACACTCCAATAATAACCCGTATCAAAATGCAATGCCTTCACATTTAGCAAATGCGAACCAGATGGCAATGTCAAACAACAGCCACTCAACTTTTGGATTTGGCCAACTCAACTCAGCTTTTCTGATGCACCCCACTGCCTCCTCGCCAACAACAAATGTCTCCAGAGACATGGCATTTTCAACCAATTCAACCAATTCTTCCCAGGAAACTGAAACCCAGGGCTCATCGGGCCAGTTACAACAACAGTCAATATCGGATGACGGTGTCATCAAACCAACAAACGTTGCAAGTCATAATGAACAATTGCCAAATAACAATAACGTCTCATTTAAACAACCCTATCTCCCGCAACGCTTCAACCCCCATTTCAATGATCATCAGTACCATCACTACCAAAATAACACTACTGGACATCACTTCATATCATCAAGTGCACCTACGTACACTTCATCTGACGCATACTACTATCCACATAACCAGTTTAACCAAAATTTCAGTTCGTCTAATGTCAAAAACAGTGATAATAATAATAATAATGATAACAATAATAATAGTAATAATAGTAATAATAACACATTCACAGCAGGACTCTCCAATTCTCACCAACAACGACAATCATTAGAGAAAAATGTTGCTACAGGTAAAGCTGAACAGGTGCCGCCTCCAACTATTGACAATTCTTCAATTGAGCCACATGGGAATGCTAAAAAGGAAGAAAGTACACAATGCATTGATATTGCAACCCATAATGTTGAAGATCTACTTATAATGTTGTCTGCGTTGCTACAAAAAATAGTGGATGCCAATGATTTGCTCCATGCTGATGGCGAGCATCCAAACTCCAAGGCCCAGCAAGATGGAGAAGGCGAAAAGAAAGACGATTATTCACAAGGAATGTTAAGTTCTAAATACACTGCTAACATATTAGCATTTCATGGTCGAAACGTTCCTGCAATTAGTTTACATGCATATTTAACGAGAATCTTGAAGTATTGTCCTGTCACAAATGATGTTTTTCTCACTCTATTGGTCTACTTTGATCGAATTGCAAAGAGGGCTAACAACGAAAGTAACAATCTATCGATTAATGCCAATACTGATTTAGATCCTACCTCTAATTCTTCCAGCAATAACAAGCAAGTATTTGTGATGGATTCTTATAATATTCATAGGTTGATCATTTCAGGAATCACAGTTTCTTCAAAATTTTCAAGTGATGTTTTCTACAAGAATTCAAGATACGCAAAAGTGGGCGGGCTACCACTCGATGAATTGAATCATTTAGAACTACAGATGCTTTTACTTCTGGATTTTGAACTCTTGATCCAAAAGGAGGAACTTGAAAGGTATGGTGATCTTTTAATGAAATTTTGGAAGCGTGAATCTTATTCGAAAAATTAACTTTCCCTACTAAATTTACCATTAACATTATATACTTATGATATTTAGCTAGCTATGCCTTTCTTTCTATACTTCAATTCTCTTTAATTTGTCTTTAACCTTTCGTTTCTTTGATGCTGAACCTCAAGGCCTAGTTACGTAATATTCTCAAAGAGAGAAAAAAAGTTTCGTTTCCCACCAAAAAAGAGAAAGCTAAACTAGTTTACAATAGACACTGATTTTAAAGAAAAACCATTGTGGGAACGTTTGACGGTGAAAACAATACTCTATTGAATAATGAGTTTAAATGAACGAACAGAACGAACACGTGAAACAAGAGATGAGTTTATAGATGATTTATATCGACCCGTTGATCTGGAAGAAAGAGAGTATTCATTTGATTTGGAGCTTTCCAATGATTTTTATGATCCATATAAGTTGCACTTGGCATTATTCAAGCTCTCTAGAATCAATATACCTATAAGTGAAAAGAAAATGCCCGTTCATAAAATGGATCCCATTATTGACATAAAGTCATTAATTAGTGAAATACAAGGCTCAACAAGTCTCTTACTTCCGAGCAAGGAACGAATTCAAAAGTTGTTCGAAGTCATATCCTTAATGTGTGATCCCTATACACAACCGTGGGATGTTGGTTCAGAAAATATCCTAAGCTTAGATTTTGTGTGTGATGTTATTATTGGGTCAATGGGTGAATGGTATTTTACCAAGTTTGGCGATGAATCAGTCAACTTACCAAATTTCAACTTTGCATTTGATGTAGCTAAAATAGTTGAAAGGATTTTGGCTGTTTTAAATTGTGATGACGAATGTAAACTTCAAAGCGTTAAAAATGACGAAATTAACTGGGAATCGAATTTAGGAAAATGGTTACCTCATGAATCCCTTTCAAGTATGATTCATATAGCGAGTGATTTCCACCATATAATGTTACTATATACAATGCTGGTCGTTTCTTTATTAATAATTCAAAAGTTATTCAAAAAAACATCAAATTCAAATATCTGCTTAAACCCATTTCTCAGACTATACTTGCAAATTTGGAAAAATATGACAAAGGTAGTATATCTTGGTATTGAAATAGACCGTCGTGATGAGGAATCAAATTTTCCAGGTTATCCAGAGGTTATTAGATATATGATCAAAGGCTCTTCTGCTGTAAGGTCAATCATCTCTTTGATTTTGAATGACGACTTTAAAAAACGTCAACACGATTTGAAACATGAATCCTTGCTAAATTTTATGCATCCTTACGGCCGTAAGTTCAGAAATGGTTCAATAAAGACAGATATGAGAGTTTTTGTTGCTGCCCTTTTAGCATTGGGTTCCGAACTAGAAGATGTAACTGAGTTATTATTCAACTTTGAACCAGAAGATGAATATGATGAAGATATTAAATATATGTTTGAAATGGAGCTAGAAAATATGGAAGAGTATGAGAGAATTGAACCGCAGAAGAAGGGTGATGATGATAACGACAATGGCGAAGAAGCTCAAGTTAACGAAGATGAATACCATAAACGTCATTTAGAAAGAGTCAACCATTATTTAGGTATTGAAAGAGATGATTCGACACCAATAATCAGATCTTTAAGAACTTGGGAACTGCACCCTGATTGTGACTGCACTTTTGATAGTGAAGAAGAAGAAGAAGAAGAAGAAGAAGAAGAAAACGACGAAAGTTTAGAAGAGCAAGGAGAACAAGGAATCAATACTATTGAAGTGGAGAAAGATTCGGAGCATTTCGAACTTGAAAAAAGTCATGAATCAATTGAAAGTTCTCAAAAGAATAACGATTACTTGAATGAAATTGATTTTACCGAAGGTCTATATGCAATTAGGAATGCAGCTTCAAAAAGATTTGAAATTGATTCTAACGGTAAAGATTGGAGAGATATACCAAGAGGTGAAAATAGACAACTCAGCCCAATTTTCATTGATTATTTAAAGCAGTCACAACAAGATTCAAATATTTTTATAACACCAATGTCTGCTTTGATTGACTCATTAACATTGTTAACAAAATCAACGCAATCTTCAACAATATGTGAGAAAATTATCAGGAGTATCGCATGGGTTGTACAATATGAGTATGAGGCATCAACAATGTCAACCGAACAAAGGGCTAAAAACAGTGATCGAAGTATAAACACTGATACCATTTATGAATTTTTGAAAAAAGATAAAAATTTTGACCTAATGATAAAATTTAATCCTTCTGCATCATTCTCAATAATTGACGAACTATTAATGGTTGAAGGTTATCGAAGAGTTTTAATTTGGTTTTTGACGCATTTAACATTAAATCAATGGATCATAAACTACTTTCATGATTTACTAATCGGATTGAGGGGTAACCCATCCGATAAAGACAACGAAACCATTGGTTTGAGGTATCAATTTAGTAGATGTGGCTCATTACTTTTGAGTGAGATGGAGAAATCAATGCTTTTACATGAGTTCTTTTCGAACGCTGTCATTTACCTATCAAGAGGATCGTCATTTGAATTTGAAGATTTGATTCTAGATGGTATATCAGCAAATGTCAGCAATAATAGAAAAATCAATAATGATGTTTCACAGAGCACTTCAGACTCATCAAAATTTATCACAAATAGATTCAATGCACAGAAATTAATAAAGGTTATTTGCTTAGTACTAAAATCTTTTGAATCCAATAACGTTTTAAAAATCAATGATCCTGAATATAGAGTTGAGATACAAACTTTATTAATTCAATGGGTTGGTGTTGGACTAATACCTGAGGCAAGAGAGTTATTTTTCAAAGCAGGTGTTATTGAACCAGAGGATGCGTCATCAAATGAGAAGAAGGATAAGGCCAAAGAAGAAAACGGAACTGATCAGTTATACGATCCACCATTAGTTCGAAATTCAGTTGCTCCTGCTACAGGCACAAAAATCAAAGAAAATGAAAAGAAAGTGCAAAACGCAGATTCAGACCGAGAGACGAAAACTTTGTCTCCATTCCAGCAAAAGTTGAATAAAATGGAGGGGCTCAAATTATATAGATTATTTGAGCATACTTTATCTGTTGATACTTTTGAGCTTCTAACAACAATTTTACATCTAGGAGCACATTATTCGAACAAGAAAAGTGAAATCCTTTCATTTTTGTCTGATTTAAACTGTGTTGAAAATATATATCCAAGTGAAAAGATCAACGAAATCTGTGATTTGGTTTTTGATCAAATTGGTGAAAACATTGATTCTGGTAGCGAAGAGAATGTTGTGGAGATTGCCTTTGCATCTGGTATTGTTAGTAATAAAGCTTCAGTAATCTGGGTAAGAAAAATTGTTAACGAATACATGCAGGGTGAAGTAGGATTTGGTAGAGCAAGTGAGGACGATGATGATGATGATGATGATTGTAAAGACGATAAAAGTATCAAAAAGAAAAAAAACAAAAAGAAGAAGAAGAAGAGGAAGACTTGACATTCCAATTTTCCAATTTTCATAGAAATTGTATATTTAGATTCTATAATTATTTAACTAATTAATTGTTACATTGTCGCTTTGATAGAAGCAATCTGCTTTGTTGTTTCTTTGAAGTTGCTCCATTAATTTGTATACTGTTATAGATATCCGACATCCGATAACCCGAGTCTATTTTTTTTAAAGTTTTTGGTTACGACTTATCCCTTTTTTTTTCTCTTGCCACAATACAAAATTGTAAACGAACTATGCTCATTGAGCTAATAGTAAGTAGCTTTTTTGCTAAATGATCAAATAGCTTGGAGAATCAATGTATATTATTTTTGGGAATTTTCACAGTGAAGAAAAAAAGTGGTGTATTTTTGAACTTGCGTTTGTCAAAATAAGTGGTAATCAAGTATTGCTCAGTCAATAGAATACAAGCTAATCCGAACTTTCACTCTACTTATATAATCAATATTTTATCAAATTATGAAATAAATCATTTTAACCCAAGTTAAACTTTATCTGAAACCTTAGTTCATCCGATTGAGCTTTATCAATCATATTAAGCCAATACAAATTGAATTACCTGATTCGATTACATACAGTTATCCAAAGTTTTGATCAGACGATAAGATGTCTTCTTTTAACAAATCCATGTCAAATATAAGCATTAACAGAACTCGGTAAATACCTAGTTGGGTTAGCTAAGCAAGTTTAGCGTATAGAGTTCCTAAACGCAATTATCTATAAAAGAGGGAAGTGTCGCTTTTTATTTATAATCCTTATGAAATAGTTTATACAGTAACAGTTCAAGTATTATTTTGATAAGTTAACATTCCAAAGTATGAAACTAAACCGTTAATTTATAAAGTAAATATAAAATAAATAGAAGACTAAATATGACGGCTATTTATATTGTTTCGGATCAAAAGATTTGTTTCTTGATTGATAAGCCTAAGGTCACGAATCATTTAATCAATTATTTACATCACCGAAATACTATGGTTATCTGTGAATAATGTTTGTATTTATGTCTTATGCTTATTATCAACAAATCTCTTTAATATTTTATTTAGTTTATTAAAGCTTATCAAGTAACAATGTAACTTTACCTACTTGTCAATGCTCATCATATACCAAGTATAGTAATGTATAATTAGTTATCTTCGACAATGCTCAGCTTATTATTTGAGTAATGTACATAAGCAAACTCGTTAGCATGTATTGTGCTCAGTTAATATTATGATATACATAGATTTCATCACAAACAACTAAGATATTGGTTTTTTGCACAAACCCAAAAACACTATTTCATGCTGTGTATTGTATAAACCCCCTTCTTTTTCAACTGAAGCCGTTCTAGTATAGTGGTTAGTACAAGTCGTTGTGGCCGACTAGACCCAGGTTCGATTCCTGGGAACGGCATTCTTTTTTGTTTCAGCTCAGCCTTCCGCAAGAAACAAAGTATTTCTTTTTAAAGTAGTAGTTTATATTAACGAAGGTATTGCAACATAAAAAATTATTAAAAAAATAGGACATAACATATCATTTATCACTGCATTTATTAGATTTTAGAAGCTGGATTCTTTTCGAAAACTCTTTTCCTTTTTCTCTTCTTTTCGTCTGATTTAGATGGTAATTGATGCGAAGCAAAATGTGATGGCGTTATGTGATTAAACGTTTCTTCGGTCTTCAACGAGGTCATTGTTATTTTCAAGTATTGAGTAGTGGCATCAGCAGGATTAATGTTCAAATCGTCGATCAAATAATTTGACCAATATTGTTCAAATTGTTCATTATCCATATATGGAGCAGATGACAGTTTGAGTAAATCATGTAATGCAGTTAACGAAATTGCGTTATTTTCGTTCAGATATTGATACAAAATCCTTTTATTGTATTCACCTAGAAATTTGAGTTTCAGAGGAGTGATCTCATCGATCTTACATGAGGTGGTGAGTGAATTTGGTAAATTACCAAGAGATAGATAGTGGCTCAAAGAGTGTGACTTATCAAATCCTGGGTCACATTTGAGTTCATTGGCGATGCATTTAGCATTTGCTGGACATGGCTCACAATTTAAGTATGGTTTCGAGAATTCCCAAATTTTTGACTCAATTTTACCTAAGTATGAGTTGAATGGTTGTATGTTAATTCCATTAAACTCATTTGGTAACTTAGCTGCAAGGTGAAAAGGTTGTGAAACTTCGTACAAAGAAGGATCATTTAAAGGTGATTTTGAACTGATAGAGCAGTATCCTTGTTGATCTTTGAGCTCTTTAAACTTTTTAACTCCGCTGAATGATACTCCAAGTGTGGCTAAAAAAAAGCATACTGTTGAAACCTTTACTAGCTTCGAAAATAATGATAAAGATTCACTTCTGTTTTTATGTTTAGAAATTTCTTGAGTCTCTTCTTTGAGCCCTTGTTCGTCGATAATCTCTTTCTTAGTGTTGCTTTTCAACTCTTCATTCTCAGTTTCTTCACTGAGAATAAACTCTTCAGTTACTTCTTTGTCCAAAAACTCAATTTCTTTATCGCTGGCTTCATCGACAATGACATCAACCTTATTAATAATGCTATTATTAACTTCATTAGTCAAATCGAATTTATCGGCATCACCTGCTTGCTCATACTCAAACTTCTCAAATTCATTAACTTCAAAGTCAACGCTTTCAACTTCTTCTTTATCATCATGGTTAATAAACACTTGCTCAACTTCCTCGTCGGATGATAGCAAATCTTCATGAGCACTCATTTTTTCAGTGCTATTAATCCTCTCATTACTGATTGGTTTTAATGGCAACCGTGAGTTGAGTGGAGACCCTATAGTAATCTCCTTGTTGGCTTTGATGGGAGTCTGAACCTGCTCGATCGTTAAGTTGAAGATGTCATTGTTCTCATCATCAATTTCGAATTTTTCCATCTTCAGATAGGATTTAGGTGGATGATGAGTATCGGAATCTGCCGTTACCTTCTTGTCATCCTTGGCCTTTTTCTTTACTGCCTTCTTTCGTTTCTTTGTATTCCTCTGCTTCTCAACTTGCTCTACGTTATAATCCGAGTCCTCATCTGACGAGTGTCTCTTCAAAGGAGTTGCTGGTGGGTACTTTTCACTCACTTTTCCAATATCAAGCTCCTTCTGGTACTCTTGCAGTATCTGGTTTTTTCTAGGAACGACTTGTTCGTTAAAGAGTTGCAGAAGTGTTGGTTTCAGAGCGTTTGACGGGTAGCTCACATCATGCTCTACTAAAATAGACCTCAATTGAGGAACTGTCAACTTCGAAGGATTAAAATCGTCTTTCAAATAAGTCTCTGGCTCCATTATTTGGCTTGTTTTATCAACTTTTATTATTGAAGCTATTGGTGATAAAGGGGAAACGTTTCAAATTTTCCATATTTATCTGTTTTTGTTTACCTTTCTGTTACATTTGAGACAGAAAAATACTGCTTACATAATATATCACGTGATATTCACGTGATATATTATGTAATCAGCACAGCCTCAAAGAAGACGAAAAAAATTTTTCCTTTTTGAACTTTTCAGAAGTATGGAAAAATACGTCAGTTGCTGTTCGTGTCAACCATTCCTTTTCATTTATCGGGTTGTTTTAGTAGAAAGCTATAAGCGGTACAGAAAATGTCTAACCAACAAAATAATGGTCAATTTGACCCATCAAAGCTTGCAGGACAATTCTCAAACATGAAATTTGATGCTAGCCAAAGCTTTGCATACGATCCAAATCAGCAATACCAAGGTTACAACCCAAACCAACAACAATATCAGGGCTACAACCCAAACCAACAACAGTATCAAGGTTACAACCAACAACAACAGTACCAAGGTTACAACCAACAACAACAATATGGTGGCTATAACCAACAATACCAAGGTTACAATAATCAATACCAACAACAACAATATCAACCACAGCAACAACAATACCAAGCATACCAGCCAAACCAAGCATATCAGCCAGGTCAAACACAAGAACCAGCACCTGCTGAGCCAGCAAAGCCAAAAGTGAAGAAGGTTTTGAAGCTTTCAGGTTCAAGTGCTATCAAAATTGGCGGTGGTATTAAAATTGGAGGTACAAAGAAGGATGCCAGTGCAGCATCGGAAAAGAAGGAATCATCACCTGCTCCAGCTGCTGCCGAAGAGAAGCCAGCACCAAAGAAGGAATCCACCCCTGCTGCTGAAGAGAAGCCAGCACCAAAGAAGGAATCAACACCAGCACCAGCATCCACAGCAGTTTCCAAGTCCGAATCTAGATCCCAATCAAACATTGAACAACCTGAAGATATCATTGATCCTGCAATTGTCAATGACATGTTTGGCGGTAAAGAACATTGTTCAATTATTTTCATGGGTCACGTTGATGCTGGTAAATCTACCATGGGTGGTAACATTTTATACTTGACGGGTGCAGTCGATAAAAGAACTGTTGAAAAGTACGAAAGAGAAGCGAAGGACGCGGGAAGACAAGGTTGGTATTTGTCTTGGATCATGGACACCAATAAGGAAGAAAGAAACGATGGTAAAACAATTGAAGTTGGTAAGTCTTATTTCGAAACAGATAAGAGAAGATACACTATTTTGGATGCTCCAGGCCACAAGTTATATGTCAGTGAAATGATTGGTGGTGCATCACAAGCCGATGTTGGTATCTTGGTTATCTCTGCAAGAAAGGGTGAATATGAAGCTGGTTTCGAAAGAGGTGGTCAATCACGTGAACACGCTATCTTGGCTAAGACTCAAGGTGTTAACAGATTAGTTGTCGTTATTAATAAAATGGATGATGCCACTGTTGGCTGGTCTGAAGACAGATACAAGGAATGTATTTCCAAGTTATCATTGTTCTTAAGAGGTGTTGGTTATGCTAAGGAAGACGTTGTCTTTATGCCAGTTTCCGGTTTCAGTGGTGCAGGTTTGAAAGAAAGAGTTGATCCAAAGGATTGTCCATGGTATACTGGCCCATCACTTTTGGAATACTTAGATGACTTGAAGTTGGAGCAAAGAAAGCTCAATGGTCCATTCATGCTACCAATCAGTGGTAAAATGAAAGATTTAGGTACGGTTGTTGAAGGTAAGATTGAATCAGGTCACATCAAAAAGGGTGGTCAACTACTTTTAATGCCAAACAAGGTAAACGTTGAAGTCTTGACTATTTACAATGAAACCGAACAAGAAGCAGATTCAGCATTTTCTGGTGAACAAGTTAGATTGAGACTAAAGAATATTGAAGAAGAAGATGTTATGCCAGGTTACGTTTTAACTTCTTTGAAAAACCCTGTCCATACCGTTACCAGATTCGAAGCTCAAGTTGCAATTGTTGAGTTGAAATCAATTTTATCATCAGGTTTCTCTTGTGTTATGCATGTTCATACTGCTATTGAAGAAATCACTTTTGTTCAATTATTACACAAATTGGAAAAGGGAACTAACAGAAAGTCCAAGAAGGCACCTGCATTTGCTAAGCAAGGTATGAAAATTATTGCCATTTTAGAAACTCCTGAACCTGTTTGTTTGGAAACTTACGAAGATTACCAACAATTAGGTAGATTCACTTTAAGAGATCAAGGTCAAACTATTGCAATTGGTAAGGTTACCAAATTATTAAATTAAATCGCCAAGGTTTTTTAGCTATTCTTTCCTCTTTTATTTTTGTTTATTTATAATATAGTTGATTACTTTTTAATTACTGTAAAAAAGTTTTATTAATCATTGCTGTTGCTGGTTAGTTTGTAATGTAGTTGATGGAAAAGGTAAGGATGTATGTTGAGGGACTTGCTGCAGAGTTTGAAGGTCAGCTTGTTGCTGTGGTACTTGCTGTGGTAACGAAGGTTGAATTTGGGATTGTAAGTCTTGTTGAGATATTGTAGCGGGGTGCTGGTAAAGTTGTTGAGCAGAAGGATACGTCACTGCAGCTTGTTGCTGGTTGACAAGTGGCTGAAATTGTGGTTGAAAGGTTTGTGCCTCTTGATTATTTTCTTCTGCTGAATTTATCGTAGTATTATGCAGGTCAGCAACATTAAGTGATGCTTCATTGCGTACAATATTCATCCCCTCTGAAATTTGAATTTCATTATTAGAATTCATTTCGTGTTCATGTCCTTCTCGTCTATCCACTATTTCATCTTTTGCATCATCATCTTCATCCTCTTCCTCCTCCTCATCGTCATCATGTACAACATAGTCATCTTCTTCCTCTTCTTCATCTTCGTCATCATTAAATCTTTCTTCACGATTATTTTCAAGGTCACGATCCGTAACGACACTGTCGTTCACATTACCGTCACCAAGCTCTAACCTTCTTCTCTTCAAACGTTCCTCCCTAGTTTCAGTGACTGCAGGTGTAAAATCAGCTATTTCGGCAGCCTTAACTCTAGCAGATCTTCTTTGACCGGATTCTTCCATTAGTATGTCATCAAGTTCTCTTTGAATTTGAGCTTGTTGCATTTGATCCTCACTTCTCTTTTTCTCTCTTTGCTCAATTCTGCTTGATTTCTTTCTGTTTGCTAATAGTAACTCCATCTCAATTGCTTTCTTCCTATTCAACGCAATCTTTCTCCAGTTCAAATCAGATTCAATAATGTCGTAAATATCGATTTGACGTTGCACAATCTGTGGCAGGGTATCAAAAACAGAATCCAGTTCGTAGATATTTGAAATAAGACATTCGACAGAACCAATTTGTGGATCAAGATCAATATTATCATACAAAACTCTTTTTTCATCCAAGCTTGGCCTCATAGAAAATTCTAAAACTCTCTTGAAAACTCTTGAGTTAAACTGATAGTATTGAACCAATGTGTTCGTTTTGTTTGATTGGTGAATTGGTAGTAAATGAGTATTGAAACTTGATTTATCATTTGATTTACGAATAGAATCAAACGATTTCCTTGATGCAATCTTTGCTAATTTGTAGAGCAAATTTACCTTACTCCCTTTTATCTCTTCTTCTTGTTCCTCATTTGAGAAATTATAGTTCAGTTTAACCAGCTCAAAAGGGGCCATTGTCTCAGATCTCGCAATAAACCAAACAAGCTTTGCTTCAAGGTTCGCAATATAACTTTGCGGAGAGATTTCTAGTAACTCTTCATCAAATTGATTATTATTGAAGTGGCTGTTAATTTTAAGCAAATTATGACCTATCGATGCTAACCAGTTTGTTAACCAAAAGTATCTTTGGTTTGATCTTAGTAATTTCAATTTTTCAACATTTGCATCCAATGGTATTGATTTCGGAGTTTTTAAGAGCGATAGTTTGTAATGTTCTGGTATGAGATCAGTAAGATTGTTACCTGGATGTAGTGACATGATGATGAGTTGACTAACACGATCAATTAAACCTTTCAATGAAAACTTGTTTACTAAAAGGAGGAACAAAATTTTCAAGCTCCTGTTTTTTTCTAGCTTAGCTTTTCCTTTATATAGTGTACAATACAAAAATGCGTGAATTAAAGAGTAAAGAAAAGGATGTAATGTAATGCGATTACCTATTTCCTATAGCTAAAGTCAAACCCGACATTTTGTGTTGATATTGAGACCCTGCCATCTTTTATATCAAATAAAGCGTAACCATGTGCAGGATCTGATATGTTTAGGTGCCATTCGTGATGAAACGCAGTGTAATACAGATCATTGATATTTCTAATTAAAGAGTTATTTTCGGCTCTTGTAGTTGAGTTATTGTTGACAATGTTATTGGCACCACTGGTGTTGCTATTGCTATGGTTTAGATTAGAAGAAGTTGTTGGTATCTTGTCCCAGGTTTCGATTGCTAGGTTGTAAAAATGTAAATATCTCTTATTGGATTGAATCAGTAATTTATAATCAGAGCTAACGTGGTTCAGAATCCTATCTAGCTTGTTTTTCGATACTATGAATCTTTGCTTAAAACTTTCAAGCGATGTATGGGCGGTTAAATTGTTGAAAGAAGCTGTATTTTTGAAAAATAACGAAGCAGACACAGTGTAGTCAACCTTCAGTATAATTGACAAATGATGTAAGAGCGGCTCTCTGAATGGAGGACTGTTACAGAGAAATATCTTTATCGCCTTGTTATACCTATCAGGGTCCTGCTCTGATAGCTTGAACATCCTGTCGAGGAACTGCCCTATGTGTAATATAGTCAGCCAGACGTCACCAGTATCACCAGACATCGGTAAGTTCGGACTACTATCAGTATCCTCATTATTGCTTGAATTGTGATGAAATAATTTGTGCAATGAAAAGACACCCGGCAACCCACAAAGTAGGATCTCAGTGTTTCCATCAATTTTAATGTATCTTGGGTTCAAGTCATCAACGATGTTGAAGTTGTTAATCATTATCTCATTGTTACGAAACCTCGTTATAATCTTTGGATCGTCAATTGATGACGGAACTGCATAAACCGGTTTTGGAAACCCTAAAGCTCCACTAATATAATCATTTAGTTCAGAAAGTTTGCTTGGCCCCTCTGCTGTTAACTGGAATGGGTTGAAGTGATTCAAATGGCGAAGTTTTGGCATAGGGATTTCTTCACTATCATCACCTTCCCTTTGGCTATTACTCAGCAATCCAAGCCCCCCTACGTGAAATATAAGGTCCCTTTCTACGTCAATATTTTCCAAAGCTGACCATTGCCCTCTGCTTTCACCAATAATGAGGATCTTTGTCATTTATTCACTACTATCAAACAATAAAGACTATTGAAGATTATACATTAAAGGAAAAATTTTCTTTCTTCCTCTTCTTATAAGAAGTGTTTTAGGACTGCAATACGAAGAGATTCCAGCTGGTAGCAAATGAAACCAACGTTGGTCTTGGACTTGGATGAAACCCTAGTGCATTCCACAAGGGCTACAATGATCACAGGGGAGAAGAACTCGAATGTGAATTCAAGTTTGAATTCTACGACAATCAGCGTGGATGGAGTTCTTTACTATGTTGCCAAGAGACCTCATGTAGAAGAGTTTTTAACAATGGTGTCACAGTGGTATAATTTGGTTGTGTTCACTGCGTCATTGAGATCGTACGCAGACCCAGTTATTGACATATTGGGACCACCGCTTTCAAATTCTCCACGGTTTTATAGATCGTCATGTTTTAAAAAGGAAAAGGATGGAGGATATATAAAGGACATCAATCTGTTGGGTATACCGATGCAAAAACTGATCGTGTTGGACAACTCGCCAATCTCATTCTCAAACCATAGAGACAACGCAATTTTGATCAGTGGGTGGACTAACGACAAAAATGACCGTGAATTGCTCTATCTTTTGCCATTGTTAATGGCGTTGAGTAGTAATGACATTATGGACATACGATCAGTGCTGTGCTTGAAAGACAAGCTAAGGTTTTAGCTTGTCCTTGATGTAACTTTCAAGTTCGTTGATTTGGAACTCTTTAAGTGATATCTTGTCACTTGTGGTATTAATTGACTCGTTGATGTGTTTCATCGACAAAGACATTGTCAATTGGCACTTTTGAATTGATTCTTTCAAGTTGTCGACAAGATTTTCCAATTCACTCCGTGAAAAGTTTCGATACTCTCTTCTTAACAAAACAATCTTTGCCAATTGCACTTCTTCCATACTCTCTGGATTCACAATGACCATCTCATCGCTTGATATCAGTTTGTTTAATTTGTTTGCATCACTGTCAGCGTTGCTATCTAGGTGATTGAGGATATCATCTTTGAAATCACGTATTGATTTTCCGGTTGTTGATAAAACTAAATTTTGAGCACAAGACCCGTCGAAAGCTAGCCTTTTTGACCCGAACATGGTAAAGGGCTCTTCCCCAATCAGAATAACACTTACCATCCTCCTTCTAACGGTATGGTATCGTTACTAAAGGGCCTTAAAAGCTCAGTGTTTATAAAGAACGATCAAAGAAAGGGAAAATTTTTTCCTCTACCCTTTACTAATACCCTTTTTCTTCGATTGAAGTTAAGGTAAAACACAAGATGTCAACAGGAGAAGAGAAAATAGTGAAGCAGAAGGAAGAGGAGTACGAAGAAGAGTTTGAACCAGATATCAACCATGCCAAAATATATCACAATTCAATCTTGAAGGCACAAAAGAACACAAATTACAAAAGATCAAACGAATCAAATCAAGTGGAAGCAACCACTGTTTTCAAAATAACGTTTCCGCCGAACAAACAAGTTGAGCTTCTATTAGAACCTAACAGTTCCCTCGGCGATCTAAAAGTCAAAGTTGATGATTTATTGGTGTATCATGGAGACTACTCACTTGAGATTCCTTATCCAAGAGAAACAATATTATTGTCAAAGAGCCAGTTGAATAGAAAGATTAAAGATCTGAAGTTAGGCAAAAGGATTGCGCTTGTGTTCAAGCCATTGAATATAAATAATGAGGATATCAACAGTCAAAGGTATCTTAAGGAAGATGTCAAATTGATTGATGTCAATAGTAGGATCAACAGCTCACCAAAAGAAGAAAAAGAGGAAAGCAAAGGTAACCCATCTAGTAAAAAGATTAAGGGTATACCTAAATGGCTCAAGTTGAGTAAGAAATGATCCTAAAATGATGTCCTGTATGTTATTTCACATATATAAGTGTAGGAAAATTTTTTCAGTCACTGTAGTAATCTTTTTCTTTTGTAATATTTGAATTTATAATATATATAGATATATATGTATACAGGTATATATATATATTTGTGTGTATATATGATTAGCATAGCCACATAACATAAAAATACTACCGAAATTGCAATGATTTCTATAAAAAGTAGAATTAAACTTAAGGGAGTATCATTATCATCGACATCATCACGACGAAATAATTATTCGAGTATATACAACATTAATAATCGATACTACTATGGCAGGCTTTATCATATTAGGCATTTACATTACAACACATTCAGACCTAACGAGCAAGATAAAAAAACCAAAAATGATATTTCAACAAAGATAAACTCAGTCTTGAATACTTCATTTGAACATCTACAAAGCTACCTAGAGAACAAAGTGTTACTCGAGGAAAAGATTGAAGAGAATGAAGATTCAATCAAAAGGTTTGAGCTCGAATTTGAAGATGATTTAAAAACTTACGACATAAACTACATTCCAAATGCATTTAAAGATCAATGTAACGAGTTAATTGATAAAAGTTACGGATTATCACTACCGTTAAATGAACAACACAAAACTTTTGATTCTTTGATAAACGAATTTAATAGGACAGGTGAATTTGACCATCGGAAAATACTAAACATGATTTTGAGAAATAAAATTAGCAACTATAATGCAGCTAAATTGATTAATATATGTTCCAAGTTGAAACACTTTAAAACTGTTGCTTTGATATTAGCTATGAAACCATCACTAGATTTAAATGTTGCATTGGACTCAATGCAAAATGATTTTCAAAGGTATATAATTTTGATGGAAACTTATAATATTGAAAAGGATGTTAATAGAATATTGGACTGTAATTTGATATCACACGACGAAAGAAAATTAGGTAAATTTAAATATATATACTTTCTATTCATGAAAGAGTATGTATCTAAAGACCAATTATTGGAGGATATCGACTATTGGAATGATAATGTTGGATTTGATAATGAGATGAATCTAATGTACTACTATAAACTACTTGAAATTTTGAAGGAGGGAGATAAAGAGCAGTCGAAAATATTATATCCCGTAATTAATGATCTAGTAAACAAGTTTCATTTCCACGAAATTGAACCAGTATTTACAAATTTTTTCAGTATATCAAACAAAGAATTGATTCAGTTTTATGAAAGAGAGAAAAGCATCAAAGATAATCATTTTTTCACAATGAAGCGTGATTTGAAGATGTGCATTATAGAAAAGCTAATCAAATCAATAAAGTTCTATCACAATGAAAGTTTCAAATTCATTTTATTGAATTATTCCAATGAAACTAAGCATAGTGATCTGATAGAAGAGTTTATTTTCTTTAATATTGAGAAATTCAAACTTGATTTTGACAAAGAAAATGATTTTAAAATAAATAAATTGTTAGTTTTAGAAAATTTATTGAGAAACATAAAAAATGACATTCATCAGGAAGAGATTTCCTTGTTATTCTTTAATATTTTGACAATTCAGCGGAAAATCGAGTTGCTTTATGTATCAATAAATGATTTTTTAAACACAAGTAATGATTTCAAGCTGATTAATGTTTTAGTTTTATTAAAAGATGAAACAAGGTTTACTCTGATTATAAGAAAAGCATTGAAGAAGATATTTCTTAAGGAGGATAAACAAGAACTAAGCAAGATATTAATACTATTGCAGTTAGTGTTGGTGAGATGTCCATTTTCGAAGATAAAAGAGTATATATTTCAAATTAGCAGTGAAGTTTTGAAAATCAAAATTGGTTTATTAATAAAAGCAGAGTCATGGTATGAATTAAAAACCCTATTCAGTTTACTGTTGAAATTTCAATATGAGAATATTAACAAAAGTAGTCATTTAACAATTACTTTGACTCCGACACTTATTAAATTGTTATCCATTGACAAGCAAATATTGACTTCTGAAATTGAAATGTCTAGGGTTAAGCATATATTTAACAGAACAATTGATTTAGTCTGTCTTACACCAGTGCTTTTGTATGAACTGAATCCCAAAGCTTATGAATCCAAGATATATATTCAACGCAAAGGAATTGTGAAAGATTTATCAAATATATTATTAAATGAATTCAATGTGAGCGTGTTAAATATTCTTTTTAACTCAAGGATCAATTATTTGAGTTTAAATGATGATGAATGGATTTCTCAGTTCAAAAGAAACTTAGATAAATTTGGTGTCTTTCTAGAAGTTTTTATTAGAGAGCGATACGGTGAACATGATAATGAATTGAAAGTTGTTTGTGAAAATGAACACATATTAAGATTCATTGATAGTATCAGTGGATTCAAATGGGAGTTGAATTTAGAAGATGAAAATACTGAACAAGAATTAGGTTACGGCATCAAGAAAATTTTGGAAGAGATCACCTCAAGAAATGTTGAGTTTGAAGAAAACAAAAATAACGAGCATTTCAATATTGAAGTTATGCACCCGATTGAGGAACTACTTATTGGAGAAGAAGATTTCAAGCTAGATAAAAACGAAGAAGACTGCAATGAGAAAATTAACTTGCGACAGGACATCAAAGTGTTTAAAGAAATTGAAGAAATTTTGGATAAATTCAAAGACAAGGAAAGTGAAAATAAGTTCAGAGATAGAGAGTTGAATTTTATAATCAAAGAAAGTAAGAAAAGGAAGTATTCGAAGGAGCATAAACTCTCAATGCTCAAGTTGTACTCACCACTGCGGGTCAAGTCTATGGTTCTCGAGAGTATGATTATGATGAAACCTAATTTGACAGATGAAGTGATTTTAAAACTGCACAACAATTATTGTGGGCAAATACCAATTACTTTACTTCATTCAATCATGATTGGCTTAATCAAGACAGATAGACTTAAATTCACTGAAAAGATTGATTTGATAAAAATGATTGATAAAATTCACACTATCATATACAAAGATGATAGACATTCACAAATGTTTAAGATAAATGTCAAATTCACGGAGTTTAAGATATTATTAGTTGAGCTAATAATCGAAGAATCAAAAAGGATTAACGGAGGTTCAATTAAAACACTAAACTGGGCCATGAAAAAGATCATAAATTTACCAAACGTTGACAAGTACAAGGTGAAGTTAAATAAATGGAATAACGAATTACTTAACATGAAGGAAACGGGAAGCGGGTTTTTCAATGAAACTTTTAAAAATTGGCAATAATAAATAGCTATAAAGACATGATTTTTTTATTCGAAAGTTTTGTAGAGATTAGTGAAATTGACAGATCCCATTGGCTCATTTGGCGGGATTTGAAGCCAATTGAGTTCATCGTATTTAGCTTTGCCGTCCACAACGTGGAAAGTGTAGGCAATTCTCGAGTTCTCAGTGACATTCATCTTGGATTTGTGAATTAGCAAGCCATGGATGAGAACCAATGAGCCCTTTGGTATGATAAGCTTCTTGTATAGACTGTCGTTTGTTTTAAGTTCGGCGTCGAGTTCGTCAGGCACATAGTCCGCGTCTAGATTGTTAATATCCGCAAACCTTGTAACACCGTTAACATTAATAAACCTCTTTCTCAAAGGGTAAGTTTTATGAGAACCCGGTATGTATTCAATGCAACCATTCTTTTCTGTACAGTCTTCTAGCGGTATCCAAAACCCCACACATGAAACTGGGTCTGTATAAAGGAACTCGGCGTCCGTGTGTGGGTTAACAGCAGCACCCGAATGCGGTTGCTTGATCACAAGCATTGACTGAACGGCTCTGGCGTTGGAAAAACCCAATTGCCTGCATGTTGATGCAATGTCGTCATTCACTGTTACCTTATTGAACTTGTCGTTCAAGAAATGCAATCCATGGCCGATTTTATTGATTTGCTTAGGGTTGTTAGGATCCAAAAAGTAGTGGATCTTGTCTGAGGAATCTAGAAAGTACTTGTCACTGATGGTACCCTCTGTTTCAAATTTTATCTTAGGATGGTTCGCCAATTTCACGTTTGTGGTCAATTCCTTTACTTCTTCCAACAATTCTGCAATTGTGTTGTTGTCTAGATAGTTCACAAGATGCACAATCCCGTCTCTGTGGAATTGCTCGATTTCTTTTTCTGTTAATGGCATTTTATTCTATAATGTTGGTTCTTATTCAAGAAGAATAAATATCGTCCCATTGGTAAACTTAGCCTATATCGTTTAACATGAATCATCCTCGGAGATTTGGCGCCAACGAATGACCTTTTTTTTATTCCGCTAATATCTCCGAGATCTCCTTATCTAAGTCACGTGAATGCTACGTAATAAAGCAAGTTTGATGGTTAAATGTTCCGTACATTGTTGTTCGAGCGAAGTTCATATATTTAAAGCATCTTTGTAAAGTTCTGAATACTTGTAGCTGCAAACTTTGGATGTAAAAAAAGCTGCTTTGATTTTTTTCAAACAGAGTAGAAACGAAGCACAGTGTCAATGTTTAAATGAAGAAGCCGTGAGACGAAAAAAACATTACGATCAAATCGAGATGTCTGGTGTTAACTTTTGTTACAACGATGATATGACATTAGTTTCCCGTGATAAATCAAAATTTCAATCAAGAAAACGAAAGATTGCATATTCTCAAATTGGATGATTTTAGATTGATGTAATACACATAGCTTAACATACCGTTGAAAGTTTTCTCGAAAATCTACAAACAGAAATGTAATTGAATATGTATCGTCTGTATGGTGAGAAAAATTTACATGCTATCTGAAACTTACTATTGGATGCTTCAATGATAGCTAACGTCTCAATTATTATTCAGGTAAATTTAATTATGAAATTGTGATAAATAAAATCTTGCATACGTTTCAGGTGTCGGGAAATGCCATCTATACGTTAAGTTATCTACCTAATACTCAGAATTTGATTTTTAGGACATCAATACTTGTCTCTACGTGTTAAAAAAGACTCATTAAATGGCCTATTTACTAGATGGTAATGACTATTTCGGTACCCATAGTATAGCAGGAGTAATGTAACATTACTGAGTATGTCAATTTTTAGACTACGATGTGAGGTCTTTGAGCTAAACGCATTCAAATTAGTCGAGTAAATTGAAATTAATAAAACTAGATTTGGTTTGTTTTTTAAGAAAAGTGACCACAATACTAGCATCATGTGAAATTTTCATGAAATGTTGTTATTAAACAGAGATTCATATTGAAGTATGACAACGGTATAGTTTCAAGTATTTTATACAATTATGAAATGTAAAAAGGCGCAGGGCTAGACATAAGTCAACCAAAATTGAACCGCTTTGACAGTTATGGATTGTCTTGCAGCGCTTGTTTCTGTATCGCAGACATTCAATACTTACATGTTAGGTCCAATCTCATTTTAATCATGAGCAAAGTTCAAAGATAACACACTAGTTCCAAAGTCTCATTTATTGGCATCTTTTTTTATCTCTGACAATTCAGCAATCTTAGCTATCTTGCATGTTGCTTCTTAACTCTGTCTCTTCTTAACTCTGTCTCTTCTTGATTCTGCTACCAGCAACAAGTTAACCATATGATTACGTAAATTTCACGTGACAAAATTTACTCACAGGTAATGTTATTTACTTTCACTTTATTTTTCCAGGTGGCGATTGAATTCATATAACAAAAAAATCAAATATACACATACACAATGGCGGATATTCCAGCGTATGTGACGTTCTTGAACAATTAGCCAAGACTATAAACTAACAATTAGCAGTCCCGTTCTTAGAAAACTTATATTTTTTACAGGATTAATGATCCTAGGACCATTGGTCACATTCTTTATCATGAATTCAATCTTTGAGAACTCATTAATATCAGGTGGTTCAGCGGCAGTTGTGGCCAATATCGTGTTGATATCGTATGTTTATATTGCATTTAACGAAGACATCAGCGTTCCAGCTACTGAATCCTCAAAAGAAAAATAATTACATATGTATGTATGTTTTAAATAATAAATAAACCGTGTTGTATAAATATATATATACCTGTTAATACATATAGTTTTTAATAGTATACTAGTAATATCTTGATATATATTCAAATAAAGAATCTTAAAATTTCAACCCTAAACATTAACTCTTTCCAACTCTTCTCTACCTGCCTTAGTGTACAAGTATTCATTGTAGTCTCTGGCGTCGGTCCAGACACTCCAAACAATAGCGGCTGGGATGGCAATGTACAGAATTTGTGACTTGAATCTTCTGAATGAGTTGAAAATACCTCTTTGAACTGATCCGTGCAATGGTGCTTGCGCATATGGTGAAACAGAGTGCATAGTAATTCTCTTTTGTGCTGGGGATCCCATGGAACCCCACCAACCCATGTATGCTCCTGGATGTGTCATCTTCTATCTATACTATCGTAGCTTATAACGTTTTATAGTTAGATGAATAGAAAAAATTTATTATGGGATTTTCAGCATCGGGGGCCATTTGAATTCACCTTGAAAATGATTGGCTCTCAGGCTCGACATTCCTAATGCGCACAAAATGCTCAGCCGCGTCCAGATTCCTTATTTGGATGATATACTTAGCAGTGTTTGTTCAAATTCATTTTTGAACTTATTTAATCCAGTTCCAATCAAAACTAACCTGTTGGCGTTCAGCTGGATTTCATCAATGGATTGGAAACCCTCAATAACTTCATAAGTCTTTCTAACACCTTGAACGACTCTGTATTCGTCATCGCCAATGAATATGAGACCTTTAGCCCTATGTATCTCATACTTCTTCTCTTCTTCGTTCCAAAGCAGATTCTGTAGTATTGTTTCAAAACGATCAAATTGGCTCCAGTTTTCAAATTTCGCAAAATCAATGGAAATAGAACCCATGTCATGATTATGAACCACACTGTTACTGATACTTAAGTTGATCTTGTTGTAGCTATCAAAGGAATGTAGATTCAAAATGGATTTCAAATCAATCTCACCGTAGTTGGTTTCAATTACCGGTACCAACGGGTTGATTATTTTGATTCTTCGTCTGATTTCACCAATTTCCGTAACTCTGTCCATTTTATTTAGAATTAAAACATCTGCCATTGCAATTTGAATGTGTGCCACTGTTAGTCCATCCTTGTTACATTCATTCAAAGACTTTAATATATTTTCTCCATCTAAAACACATACTACCCCATCAATGTAGATGTTGGATGCAATGGCATCGTCCATCCAAAACATTTTGATTATTGGACCAGGGTCTGCTAATCCTGTTGTTTCTAATATGATATGATCAAAATTCGATCTTTTTTTAACAAGCCTTTCAATAGCAGCAACTCCGTTGTCCTTCACACTACAACAAATACATCCATTGCCTAGATCAATCCACTCTTCGATCTGGCCACTTGTGGAATTTTTGATATTGATTGTCCTTTCAATCACTGTTGAATCTCCAAACTCATTAAGTAAGACTGCAATTTTCTTTTCTCCCTTCAATGCAATCTTTTCCAATAGGGTTGACTTACCAGACCCTAGGTATCCTGTCAAAATAGTGACTGGAATCTTTTTCTTCTTATCTAGTTCAGCCATGGCAGAGGTCCCATTTATTTCAGGATCAATCCCGACTTTTGTTGGAACTTTGTCAAAGACGATCTCTTCTGTTTCTTCTTCAACTAAGTTCGGTATGAGCTCAATTTCGTCCATATTTAATTAAATATTAACTAATCAAAGAAAAAGAAGCTGTGAAAAAAAAGCACATGTCTATTTAGTTTAACCTCTTTTTAAACACTAAGAAAGACACACCGGTTGTGTAGTTCCTACAAGTTGCTATGATTAGCTTTATTTTGAGTATTATTCTAGATGCCATTCTACTTGTTTCTATTACTTTAGTATTACTTTATTCACCTTATACCAAAGTTGAAGAATCTTTTAATCTTCATGCAATTTATGATTCTATTAACTTTGGTCTTGATGACCTAACAATGTTTGATCATTTCCAATTTCCAGGCGCAGTCAAAAGATCGTGTTTTGGATCACTCCTAATATCTGTTCCATTGACCTACTTGGATAAATCAATGGCCAAATTTTCCAATTTCTTGTGTTCACTAAAATCATACTTAGCAGATGATCCTTATCTCAATTCAGAGCTCTGTGAATCTACAAATTTAAACCAATTGTTAATTGTCAGATTTCTTTTGGGCTTATACGTATTTGCTTCCTTAATATATTTCAAAAACTCCTTTTCCAGTGTTACATACATCAAAACATCAAGCTTGTCTTTGAAATGGCAACTATTAACTTATTCTTTACCTCATTTGGTTTACTATTCTTCACGAACTTTACCGAACATTTTTGCTTTACCACTTGTATTGGTTGGGTTTGGGTTGTTTATCAAGGGTAACATCCCGAGATCTCTTATGCTTTTATCATTCACCGGTATGATACTCAGATTTGAAATTTTGGTTTTTACATTCATCTTATCAACTTTGTCAGTAATGAACAAGTTGATGAATTTAAGAATGATTTTAATCAATGTTTCAATTGGCTTGTTTTTAGGAGGATTTATCAGTTTTAAGTTAGATTCCTATTTTTGGTCAACATCCACAATCCCTGAAATTGAAAGTTTTATTTTCAATATTATTGAAAACAAATCAGTAGAATGGGGTACTGAGCCAATTTGGTCATACCTAACTAAGTATTTACCAAAGTTGTTTTTAACAAATGGTGGTTTAATACCACTAGGGGGTTTGTTGTATCTTTTACAGGCATTAAAGAGCAATGAGAAAAGAAGAGCCATCAACAGAGTCAACTATGACATTGAAACAATTAATATACTAAACTATGCATGTATTGTATTTATTGTGTTCTTGAGCTTGAATCCTCATAAAGAATGGAGATTCCTCATTTATACAATCCCAATCTTTTCGTTGCAAAGTGCATCATATTTCGACTATTTAGTGTCGGGAGGTAGTTGGCGGTTAAAAGTATTTGTTTACTCGCTACTAGGATTGACTTATCTATTTGGTTTGTTCAACCTTTCGTTATTCACCTACATTTCATCCTTAAATTACGCACCTGCAGCTGTTTTGCAAAGACTCAATTTACGGTTATTGACTTCAGGGCTGAGTTTAAACAACACTATTGTTCATTTAGATACCGGAAGTTGTGTTAACGGGGTCAGTTTATTCTGTCAACTTAAGCAGCCACTCATGGAAAAGTACCTTATTCAATACGACAAGACCGAAAACTTGCTATCTGCAGTTAATGGGAGCGAAGTCATCGAGAAGTTTACTTATTGGCTTCAGTACAAAAATGACGTGCTACCAGTTTTGAGCAATGGCTGTCAGTGGACCTTAGTTGACGTTGGATATGGATATGATGGAATTGATTTTACGTACTTCAACACCAACAATATTTTGAACATACTAAAAATGTTAAAAACCAGTATTTTAACGCAGAGATGGAGATGGACACTTGATCTACTAGATCACATTGTAAAGAAGGACGTTGTGTCCAGAGCCTGGGAACAGAACTGTGCCACTATATAGCATAATATGATATGTAATGTAACCAGTATGATGAGCAAATTACCCAATTAGGCATTTCCTGTTTACGTTTTTTGCCATCTCAGAAAAATAGGGAATTTCTTAGCTCTTGCCACTGTTTCACCCTTAATCTATTACATTCTCTTTCTGAAGTACAAGACAACATAACAATTGACACGTTAAATTATGTTCACTAGCATCAGAACTTTTTATACAACTAGAATTGCGCTCGAAGCAGCTGGGAAAACGGTGAAGAAAAGTGCCACGAGCACCGCCAGCAAAGCCAGCACTACGAAGGCAGTCAAAGATAAGAAGGAAAAGCCAAAGACGAAGACACAGTTAAAGAACGAAGAGAAGCCAAAAACTCCAAAGAATGCATATCAATTGTACCTCACGGACCAATATCCAAAAGTGAAGGCTACCTTACCAGAGAGCGAAACCAGCTTCGGTGACATGTCACGGAAGATTAGTGAGCTATGGAAAAAAGAAACAGAGAATGTGAAATCCAAATACGTTAATTTATATGAAAAGGAGCATGCCAAGTACACTGAAGATGTGAAGAAGTGGAAGGAAAAGTGGGCCAAACCATTGAGCGGATACCAAAAATTCATCAAATCCGAAATCAAAAAGGGTGAACCAATCGCTTCGAAGGAGGACGCAGTTGCCAGAATCAGAGAATTGGCAGCCAAGTGGCAGACCCTCAGTGAATCTGAAAAGTCTCACTGGAAATCGTTGAGTGTTTAGTTACTACAGTTATTCGTTTTTTTTATTGTCATCTAATTTCTTTATAGGGGTTTTATCCATCTATTTTTTTCCAGATCTCTATTGTACACCCTTTTCTTCTTTGCAAGAGAATGTTAGTAAAATCCTTCATTACGCTACTGCTGGTGTGTGTCCTTCAACTGGTCAATGCCAAAGCCGACGTCGAAGAGACGGACCCAGTGATAACAGACATCCTTTACATTGAAACCAACTTGGGAAAAATTGAAATTGGGCTTTTTGGAGAGATTGTACCCAAGACCACTGAAAACTTTGTCAAATTGGCCCCAACTTACGAAGAAACAAAAACAAAATTCCACAGAGTCATTCCAGACTTTGTGATTCAAACAGGGGATTTTGACGGGAAAGGTGGCCATTCAGCTTTTGGAGAAAGAGGATCATTTGACAAATCATATGGTCCTGGTTATTCCGGATTAGAAGACGAAAATTTCACTCTTAAACATGATAAAATTGGCCGAGTATCTGTTGCTAACGCTGGCGCTAATACCGGAGGTTCTCAGTTTTTCATTTGCTTGAAACCTCAACCGCATTTAGATGGTAAACACGTTGTTTTTGGGCAGGTAATTAGTGGTTTCGATACAATGGAATCGATTGCCAAAACCAAAACACAGAATGATGTCCCTGTTGATGACATTCTTATTAAAAGAGCATTCGCAGGTAAACCAGAGGTTAGCGATGTCGAAGAAGATGATAGTGATTTTTCTAGTTTTCCGGCTGAAGAAGAATTGCCTAGTGACAATAAGAAAAACAAAGAGCATGAGCCTGCGAGTGAAGGCGACAAAAAAGAGAAAGAACCACTAAGTAAAGGTGATGAACAAGAACCAGCGAATGATGGTGGCAAAGAGGAGCAAAAACCAGCAAATGAAGATGATAAAAAGGAGCACGGAGAAATGAAAGGTGCCTCCAGCATTGCATTTTTGCCATTGATAATAATGTTTGTTTTAGTACTGATTCTGTTGCTAAAAAACAAAAATAGATTTCTTCATCTAATAAGGGGCCCAAGATATAGGAGGGTAATCAGTGTCAATGGCGATAATAATTAATACCATATCAAACGACAACAATTTATCTGTGAATCTGTATACTATTATCTTATTTATAGATGAAGGTTACTACTATACTTCAGAAAAATTAGTTTTTATGTACTAAGAAAAAGGACGTAAATATTTGGTATATATAGATGCAAAGTTGAGAATAAGTTAGTTTAAAATTGTCTCTTCATTGCCGTTGTTCCCATCGTCTTCGATAAGGTTAATCATTTTGTGGTGCCTATTATGGTGAAAACTCAGTTTATTATTCAATGGATTTGTTGAGTTTATGTTGATATTCAGTTGTGAAGGACTGATCATTGTGAGAGGAGTGTTGTTATTGTTATTGCTGCCAACAAAAAAAGGCGACATACTATTACTATTGTCGTTCAACTTTAAATGATCATTTTCATAGTATCCTATCTTCGGAGTTGAAAGCGAAATATTTTCATCATTGCCTATTGAGGTCAGTAAGCATCTTGGATCGATTAGAGAATTGAAAGACGCCTTCGTTATATCAAATGGATTTTTAATTGGCGTTTTGAATGGTGACGAAGAAATGAGTGGATGACTTTGATTACTGTTCCGACTTTTCTTGTCAGCGACACTATTTAAAGAAGTTGGTTCAATTGTTTTGTTATTCAACAATAGGCATTTAGAAATCTCAAGTTCTTTGTCAACGGAGTTTGCTCTAAACTTATTCTTTAGAAGTGCTCTTTGGTAGATCTGTGATGAATATTTTTTGCCAGGTTTAATGACTTGTATTGGTGAGCAATCTCCTTTGACAACCTTGAACATGTCTTTCAAAATTTTGAATTTACGAAGCCCAAACTCATCACCTGAATTTGTGATGACGTCTTTTGGTGATAATTCGTTGATCAATTTTGCTGAATGAAGTAACTCATTTTCTTTTAGTTTGAAAATTTTCAATATATTGACTAACAAGCTGATTCTTTCATCTTTTTTTAAATGATCTGGCTCCTTATGTCTACAGTCTTCTGGCCACCAAAATGGTTTTGACAGTTCTCCTTTTTTATAAGGAAAAGTTGACTGTTTTTTGGGTTCTATTATTTTAATCCATGCTTTGGCAAGTAATTTACAAGGAATTTGCTGGAATTCTTCAAAGCAATTAAAAAGATAATTATTAACAACCGTTAAATCGGCAGCATTAATAAATGTCATTTTGTATTTGAACTTATTATCGTAATTTAAGACGAGTTCATTTTCAGTTTTGGAATTTGTGATAGAAGACGAGGAAGAAGAAGATAATATGGATGAATTCTCAGCAGGAGATGGTAACGAGTTGGTTTGACTTATTGTAGTCGGCGATGATATTTCATTCAAGTTGTTGATATCAACCGAACTGGTTCTTGACTCTATAAGCAGATCAATTTCCATTTCTTTATTGTAAAATTTACCACTGAAAAATAGTTCATTATTATTACAAAACTCATCAATTTTCATTTTGATGTAGTCCAGATCCTCATTTGATTTGGGTGGTAAATTATTCATCTCACACTTTGGGGTAACAGATAATGAAAACCAGAACATCCAATAATCACTACATGTATTTTAGGAATTTATCACATTTTTGTAACTTTCTATCTCAAGGTAATAGCCTCAAACCTGTCATATAATCAAATTATAAGTTCAATTACTGAGCAACATTTCAGTTTCAAAAATGTTACAAATCATTTACAAGTGTTAAGCAGAAAGTCAACTTTAAAAATAAAGTTGGCTTGTAAAGCACCACCATTAACCTAGAATGTGATATATCACACACTTAGGTTGTTTTCTGACCAATGAATAAAGGAATAGCGCTGGGTTTGCGTTACCAATGCGCCACATTTCGGAAAGTGGCAAAGTTCACTTTCGAGTAGATTTCGATTTTTTTGTCCTTACTACTGCATATATGCATGATTCGGCATCTATGAGGTATTGAACTGTTGCATCAATTTGTATAGCTTCTTTACAATCGAAAGATGAGCAAGAATGAAAGCAACAGGCTGGAAGAACTGGAGAAGGAATTGAGAGATCTATCGATAATCGATATTAATAATCACCCTTCCAAAACACGGGACGAGATTGCATTGAACTTCTTCGATCTTGCTACCAAAAAAGAAAGTATAGGCCAGCTAAATGATGCTGCCGATTTTTATCGGAAAGCGTTCAAGTTGAATGAAAAGGTTGATCTAGTATATCGAGAAAGGTATTTTAGTAAGAGTAGTGCTGGCAAGAATGTTGACAGCAACTACAGCAATGGCGGCGACAGCAACAAGAACAAAGCAAAAATTAACGCAATAAACGTTAACAAACTGTTGGAATCATTTAGTGGAAGCGAAATCTACTCGTTGGAGGACGAAGAGGAAGTTGTATCGCCGATGAACAAACTGCCTAACGAAATCATAGAACATATCATGATAATAGTGATGGAAGACTATCAGCCATCGTGGGTAGCGTTTAGCTTGACGTGCAAAAAGATGGCGTTTATTGGATTCAAAACAATGAATTTGTGGAGATACTTGTCGCAAAACTTGATATACAGCAGACAGAGATACTGCGAGGACAAAGACGACAAAACTTTCAGCTATTTGATTAAGTCGCAGTGGGGGTTCAACCACTACAAGATGTTGAACGAAAGGCCGTTTCTGAAGTTCAATGGAGTCTACATCAGCAAGATCACCTACATGCGAGAGGGTGAAAGAGATCAGAACTCCAACTCATGGAATCTGCCGTTCAAGATGATCACCTACTATAGATACTACAGATTCTATGCCACAGGAGAGTGCCTCAAGCTGTCAACCATTTTGGAGCCTGAGAAGGTCATCAAGCACCTGCGGGCCCATTCACTCAAAGGCAAAGTAGAGGACCGCCTGGCCGCGGAAGTCGAGGTTGACGCCAACAGTCACAGTGAGTGGCTCAAGGTTTACCACGGCAGCTATAACATCAGTTTCCATGGCGACGTGGAAATCAGAAGCAACGGGTCCGTTGACAAATACCTGTTCATCGACAAGTTCAAGATCGTCAGCGGCGGCAAATGGCACAGGCATAACAAACTACAGTGGGTGTCAATGGAGTACCAGGACAGGCTGCTCAAGACCGTGTACCAGTTGAATACAGCGAACGAGCGTGACTTCATCTTTAGCAGGGTCAAGTCGTATTACGTAACTTGATTATACTCATGTGTAGCGTGCATTGTAATACTGAAAATAGAGGGCAACATAATCAGCCACACGAAACTGAGCTTCTGTCGTGTGAGAACACCGGGCCAGCGGTCATTGGTGCCCTCCGCCCTCGCGAGCACCCTTACGCTACATCGCACACTAGATGGCAAGCCAAGAGCTCAGTTTCCCCTGCTGACACACTTCCAGAGAAGACATGTGCGCTGAGCGGCTCTCTCTTATCGCAATTCCCATCCCACGTTTGGAAGCATACGCTGGCCGTTTTCTCGTCTACCGCCCTTGTCTGCTATCGTTTCCAGAAGAGCTGACACCCCCACACTACTTCTCTACATGCATTCCTTATCTTCAGCTGCGCAGCGAAATCAACGCGAGGGGCCAACGCATCCCGCGGTGCGCCCACGCAAACCTCGGTCCAGCGCGCGCGGGATGTCACGTGACCGAGTAGCCGAAAAAGCGGGCCGCCAGGCCGAAAAAAGGGAAGATGAAGGAAACGCCAAATGACAGGTCCGGCTGAGCATTGATAGCAGGATTGAGAGCTGGCATATAAAAGGAGGAAGAAGTGCGTACGGGTTTGCAAGCAGTGAGAGCAGAGGGAAGATAGACAGAGATACAAGAATGGCTGGTCCTGCAGAGCTATACACTACATCGTTTGAAGGCGTGAAGGTTGTTGGAGAGGTGAGCGACAAGCCGCTTCTTTCGAAGACCACACCAAAGGAAATCCTGACCAAGGAGGCGCTTAAGTTCATTGTGCTGCTTCACAGAGCGTTCAATGCAAGAAGGAAGACGTTGTTGGCCAACAGACAGAAGGTGCAAGCGCACCTTGACGACGGGGGCGACTTGTCCTTCCTCAAGGAGACGGAATTCATCAGAAACGATCCAAACTGGAAGTGTTTGCCTACACACCCTAAGCTGATGTCGAGAAAGGTGGAGATCACGGGTCCACCTGACGCCAAGATGATTGTCAACGCGTTCAACACCAACGTGCACACGTACATGACGGATTTCGAAGACTCGTGCGCGCCAACGTGGTCCAACATGATCTACGGCCAGGTCAACCTATACGATGCCATCAGGGACAACATCGACTTCACGAACGAGAAGACGGGCAAGAGATACAAGATCCAGAGAGAGGGCAGAAGGGTGCCGGTGATGATCGTCAGACCAAGAGGCTGGCACATGGTGGACAGCCACATTGTTGTTGACAACGAGCCTATCTCAGCATCCTTGATGGACTTTGGTTTGTTCTTCTTCCACAATGCCAAGTACCAAATCTCACAGGGTCTTGGCCCATTTTTCTACTTGCCAAAGATGGAGCATTACAAGGAAGCTGAATTGTGGAACGACGTTTTCTGTGTCGCCCAAGACTGCTTGGAAATCCCAAGGGGCACCATCAAGGCCACCGTTTTGATTGAAACATTGCCAATTTCCTATCAACTAGATGAGGTTCTTTACTCTTTGAGAGACCATTCAGCAGGTTTGAATTGTGGTAGATGGGATTACATGTTCTCAACTATCAAGAGGTTAAGAAACCAAAAGGACCACATCTTACCTGACAGACAGCAAGTCACAATGACTGTGCCATTCATGACCAATTACGTCAAGCAATTGATCAAGACCTGTCACAAAAGAGGGGTTCACGCAATGGGTGGTATGGCTGCGTTGATCCCAATCAAGAACGATGAAGCTGCTAACAAGGTTGCGTTGGAAGCTGTCAGAAATGATAAATTGAGAGAAGTTTTGGCCGGTCACGATGGTACTTGGATTGCTCATCCTGGCTTGTTAGATACTGCCATTGCCGTTTTTGAAGAACACATGCCAACTCCTAACCAATTGTTTCTTCAAAAGCCAGACACACATATCACTGAACCAATGCTTGTTGACACTAACATCGAAGGTGGTCAAATTACTATGAAGGGTTTGCATGCTAACATTTACATTGGGTTGAACTATATGGAATCTTGGTTGAGAGGTCTTGGATGTGTTCCAATCAATAATTTAATGGAAGATGCTGCAACTGCAGAAGTTGCTAGATTACAATTGTGGTCTTGGTGTAAGCATAATGTTAAGATGGATGACTCTGGTATAACTATCACTGCTGACTATGTCAATGATTTGATTGACAAGGAGGTCGCTAAGTTGGCCACCAAGGAAGGTAACAAATTTAGTATTGCTGCTGAAGCTTTGAAAGATGAGTTGAGTGGCAAGAAACCTTTGGCTGAATTCCTTACTGACATTCTTTACCCATACATTACCACTGTTTCCGACCCAATTGATTTGCAATCATTAAATTAAACTGAGCCTTTAAATAATACATATCATTATTTCATTTATATTTCATTATATATTATTTATCTTTTTTAGCAAATGCTACTGTTCCGTAAAGTTTTTATGTCATTGCGAAGTATGTTCATGCATATTTTCATCTTGTCTTGGTCAGTAACCACAAATGTATTAGCATCATTGGAAGTTGATAAATGAAGCAGTCGATGAATTTCCTTGAAAAACACGAAAACATGATTTTTAATGAATAAAATGAAAGGTTTAAGTTGCTTCAATGGAATATCTAAAGAATGTATTATATTTTTGAGCATATTTTGAGAAGAGATTAAATCAAGATTGTCAACTTGATCCATGTTGAGTAAATGGTATGTTTTACCAAAGTGGTTATACGATAGCGGCTTTACTGAATTAGTGGTGCCTGTGCTTGATTTATTATTTCCCTTTTGTAACTGATGAATTTTGCCTTTCATCTGATTCTCTTTATTCACTAACTCATTTATAACATCTTGATTGCTTTCCGATTTTGCTTTACACTGCTCAAACTGTTCTTTATACTGAGCCTTGAATCTCGTTTCATTAGAAAGATTCAATTTCAAACAATTAACTTCTTCTTTCAGTTTACCATTTCGAGTGTTTAATTCGTTATTCTCTGTAATTAATTTGTCATTTTCGACTTTGAGGGTATCATTACCATTCCTTAAATTATTGATTGAATGGTTTAGTTTGTCGTTTTCTCTACTTAACTTTAGGTTTGCTTCGTTGATCGACGCCATAAGTTGTTTGTTCTCACTCAGTTGGTTTTTCAGAAGTTCGATTTGATCTTTGAGTAACTTCACTATGCTGTCTTCACCACTGCCAGCATCAGATTCGTGAGTCTTCTTCGGTGTCAAATTCATTGGCGTTGATGAGATCATCATCCCATCATCCTTTTCTATTACTGGGTTCAAATTTTTGTCTCTGAATGATAGTTTAGGATGGGGTACACTGTTTAATTTATTAACGGAAGAAGAAGCCTCAATAATATCATTATTGTTTGCCTGTAGTATTTTCAAAAAGCGATCTGTAGATATTGGCGATGGCAGATCAATAGAATCGTTGTTTTGATTACTATTATTGTCTTGATCTTCTGAGTCTAAATCTAGGTCCGGAAATTCGATGTTGTCGTCTTCTTTATCAAGATATTTATTGTATTTCCAATTGTTGTCATCGTCAGCAAATCCACTTTTGTGCAATCCAAGCATTGCAACCTACAATAGAATTAAAATAGATAAAGTGAACACAAACATAGATATGACTTGCCTTTTTTTTTTTCTGGGAATATGCTGCACAATAAAAATATGTGCTTTCAACAATTCACGTTTTGACTGTATGCATTACATTTATATAGACCATTATAAAGGATTAATAGTGTTTAATCTACACGCATATGCTTCATGTGTTTTTTAGCATTTAATTTAAATCTTGCATTTGGACTCTAATTTTGCATTTATTTCTAGTAAAGATTGGATTTCCCAAATCGACCTGTTCAAAATATCAGATTTAGAAATTTTAGCTTTATCTGCATTACCAGTACCTCTTTTCTTCTTTTTTGAGCTCTTTTTTGAACCATTTTCCGTATCAGATGTTGATTCAAACTTTGAGAAGTTTATTTGAGAAGTTCCTATAATTTCAACCAGCCTGTCAAAGGACTGCTTTATTTGATTTCGCCTTCTTTGTTCTGACTCGAGATGATGTTTTTTCTTTTGTTCTTTATCTAATATAGGTTTTCTTTTAGTATTCTTTTTCTCTTGGGCAAGAGCAGCAGCAGGTTGAAAGTTTGTCATTTTTATAACTCTTTCCATTGATTTCCTTTTTTTATTGAAGCCATTAGCACTAACAGAGTTACTACTGTCGCTGGTACCGGCATTTTCATTCTCATTATTGTTGTCTTCACTATTATTATTATTATTATTATTATTATTATTATTATTATTATTATTATTATTAGTATCTTCATCATCATCATTATCCTCATTATCATTAATGTTATTTTTCTCATCATCACCAAACCCGCTATAGTCATTGTACTTTCTTTTGCGTCCTTTGACTTCCTCTCTATGTTTTTCAACCAAGTTTGGGACAACGTGATCAACAACTATATCACCAGGCTCACGTTTGGCGGCCTGTTGCTCATTTTTGTTTACAATTGAGTCAAGAAAAGACTCAATGGCAGTGGTTTCCGTGTTTGACAAAAGCTCGCTGGCCAGCAACTGCGGTTTGAATATGTCTGAGAATCCTGGACTAAGTGGCTGCATATGATTCGTGATAATCTGTGGTGACAATTGCTGCAAAGGCGACAGCCCAAAACCAGGTAAGACCCCAAGTTCGTTTAGAGGAGGTATTTCATAATGGTTACCACTGAACAGCTGACTTGTCACCGGTGTGTTCAGCAAGTAATCTCCTAATTGCGAAGTGGTAACGGGACTTAGCTTCATTTGATTATTATTATTATTATTATTGATATTATTACTATTATCATCAAAATGGTATCTTATTGGAGTCGTTACCTGTTCGTTAATTGATGCAAGCTGTGCAAAAGTCGCCAACGGTGTAGATGGCTGTGTATCAACCACTGGGTTCTGCGTCAATGCCACTTCTCCTGCCATCAACAGTTCGTATGCTGTGTCAAAATCCATGCTTTCACTCATCTTATTATCAATTCAATACTTTATTATTAAAAATCAGATCTAAATAAACAAACTCCTACTGGCATACAGATACACATATACTTATTCCCATGTGTTTTAATCTGTTTAATTAATATATTATAAATCAAAAATCTAAAAATTGAAACAATTTTCACATGCTAATTTTCATCATCTGAAAATTTCCTTTTTCAGAAAACGTGCTTACGTAAAGCGTCCTGCGCCACGTTCGCGGAAAGGACACCAGCCACTTCCAAGGTTTTGAAAGTGCTCATTATAGTTTGATCAAAATTGACGTTTGCCACTTCCTTGTTGAAGACTACCTTAGAAGCCCAAATAGAGAGGTCGTGGGGATCATTGTAGTCGAGAGTTTCAAGAATATAAGCTAGACATTCGTCAGTATGCTCATCGTAGTAGCTAATGCCCTCTTGAAGCGCAGCAAGGAAGGTAGAAATGGTTTGCTTGTCAACGGTGGATGAAGCAGTGACAACCCAAGAAGGCCATGGGGTGTAAATCTCACCAATTTGCTTGATCTCTTTGTTGTCGTAGTACGGCTTGGTAGTGAAATATTCCCACATGAAGATGTCGCTGGTTCCCTTGTTGACAGAGTCTCTCAAATTCTTAAAGGTGTCAAGCACTTTGAAGTCGAATTTGGTATCGAATTGATTTTGCAGTGCAAGCACAAAAGACATGACATATGAACCAGAACCGATTCTGGAAACACCCACAGCAGGAGCCTTCAATGTCTTGAGGTCCTTGATGCTATTCAAATCTGTGCGGTCTTTACCGGTGGACACGGACCAGCACAAAGGCGACTTCACGTATTCGCCAACAATGTTGTACTCTGTGTCACCGTTGGCAATGCCTCGTACAAACGCCTCGGTCAATCCAATCACAATTTCAACCTCACGGTTCTTCAATGCCTGAATCAAGTGGCCTGACCCGCTAGGATATGGCACAAGTTCGTAATCACCTAACCCTTTATTTTTAAAAAATCCATGCTTATGTGCCATCGCTAATGGAGCTGAAAAATGTTCAGGAATGTACCCAATTCTCAGTGCTTGTTTCATCATCTTTACTTTCGTTTAAGAACCGTTGACATATTCAAAGTTAAAAATTTCAAATCTTCAAAAAATTTTTTCTAATTTTTTTGTCAATGAAATAGAAGGAAGAAAACTTTTCAATTGATAGTAGCACGCCTGCTTTAGGTCTCTTTACAATCATGAATACGGCTCTAAAGGAAGATGATGGGTCAAAAATTAAGCAAGAAGGTCTCACAAGTGATTTAGTATACGTTTTCATTCATTTCAACCGAAACGAAATTTCTTCCAATGATATAGCTTCAAATGATCTACAAAAGTTGCACAATAATGCTGCTGAATATTCAAAAATCGAATACACATTTGTCAATTCTAAGGATTTTGAAGAGCTCAACCATCAATCAATAAATTACAATAGCGATATCACTATTCAATTAAGGGAACTTGTTGATTTATTAGATTCCGACATGAACAAATTCATCTTTAGCAAGAACTTAAAGTTCGTTTTTGTGACTGACGACAGTTGGAATTTAAGGGTTAGATTCATTTCTTTGGCACATGACTTGGCTATTCAACTACCAAATTACCTAGAATATCCTCGTTATTTTGATTTGAAAAGAGAATATATGATGGAGAAAGATACAAAAAATTTCAAAGGTTTGGATACCTTATCTTTAACTTCAATGTTTAGAAACACACTTTTGGAAGAAAGAGGCCAAGAATCAGATCAAAAAGAGGAAAGTGATATTTTTTTGATGATCAAAATTGCAAAGCATCTTTTAAGCAAAAATAGTGAAAGTACTTTCAAAACTCCTCACGACTTAAACCTAGATTTGTCTCATTTTTTCATCGAAAAATCCCGTGTTCTGTATTTGACTAATTTACCAAATGACACCACTCAATCTGAGTTAGAATCTTGGTTTACTCAGTTCAATTGTCGTCCGATAGCGTTTTGGTGTATTAAAACTCCTCCAATTTTGGCTACTTCGACCTCTTCATCTAATATTCTTTCAACAAGTTCTTCTGAAACAGTTAAAGTTTTATCAAACCCTTCTTCTGATTCTTCAAACTCGTTATCCTTGTCTCCTTCACCGCCTTTGCATCCAACTCCCTCTACATCGTCTTCACAAATGGTTATACTGAATTCAACCTGTTCAGGTTTTGCTGTCTTTTCAACACATGAAGACGCAATTGACGCTCTCATTTTGAATGGTAAATCATTGCAAGGTAAGCAAATTGAAATTCAACCATCTTCTATTAAAGTGTTAGATAAAGCTCAAGAAATCTTATTACCATTTCCATCTTCAAAGAATAAACCAAGACCTGGCGATTGGAATTGTCCATCCTGTGGATTTTCTAATTTCCAAAGAAGAGTTGCTTGTTTTAGGTGTTCTTTTCCAGCTGCCAGTGCAGCGGCAGTGCAAAATTCAAATTATTCAAGTGACAATCAATCAACTTCTACTTTGAATTCTAACAATGGAAATAATAATACAAGTAATAATGGTTACAATTATTACCAAAACAATAACAATAACAGCAACAGCAACATGAACAACAGCAATAAAATGAATAACAATGGCTCAATGCCGAACAGGTCAAACTCTACTGTTCCTTTTCGTGCAGGTGACTGGAAATGTATTAATAACACTTGTTCGTACCATAATTTTGCTAAAAACGTTAGTTGTCTAAAATGTGGTGCACCAAGAGTTCAGAGCGCAATTCTCAACGGGCATCCACATCACAATCAATTTGATTACAATTCAAGATCTAACTCATTGCCTCCAAATCAATATAAGTATTACAATGGTCATAATAATAACAATGTTAATCAACAAGGCACTTCAATGGCAAAGTATTCAAGTAATACCAGTAATAGCAATGATCTTTATTCAAACCTAGACTTGAAATCTTCAAGTAGAACAGCATCTTATATCAATAATACAAGTTTACCTTCAACGCCAACTTTTCAGGGTATAGAGTTTGATTTAGCTTCAAGAATTGGTGGCTTGAATATCAACGGTAATCAGACTAATAATTTCAATAATGGATTCAACTTGAACTATGGTTTTGATAATTAATTTACTTCATTGAAATGAGTGGGCTCATTTCTAAGCATGTGTATAAACCTATTCTATCTTAGTTTATCTTATCTTATTTTTTTTTTTTCAAATTTGTTTAGGTTTTGTGTGATGTATTATATAAAGTTGGTAGGTGAAAGGGTGTTAATATATATTTTTGATTTAAATAGGTGAAAAGTTTATATATGGTAATGATTTTAATATAATTAGTTAATTATCAAATTTTAAAAAATGATCTCTGAAACGTTTCGCAACTCCCGAGGGTAAAGTGAATACAGGTTCTATGCAATTGACGTAATTTGATGGATTTTGATCAGTCACTTGGTCGTCTTCAATTTTAAGACTTGAAAAGTCAAATCCAAAATCATTATTATTTTCAAACAGATGAATGAATTGGCAACAGCTCAATCCACAAAGCGCATAACAAGTATGATAAAAGTCAACAGAGGCATCAGGTTTATCTCTCAGCCCTCCATCTTCTCCTTGGCAACAACATATAAGATACGCCATCAATTTTCTTCTGTCCCATAATTCTAGATAGTTTTCAACCTTTTTATCTAGCTGTGCATTTACTATCAATTCTAATAAAGCAAGTGAGTTTCCTACCCAATGTGAGTAGCATGAGTCAACTAATTTATTTGTACGACCACTCATACCGCCTTCTAGGCCAAATTGTCTTTGTGAACACCAAGAGATCAATGACTTCAGATTCAATTCTGAGCTACTCACACCTTTGACACCGTTTATAATGACCAAAGAGGCTAATGCGCAATACGTGTAACCACCATGTGCTTCGCCTTCGGGTTCCCCAGAAAACCCACCTTCGTAGGTCTGGCAAGACAATAACCATTTATTGCAATTTTCTACTAATCGTTCATCTAAAATATTCAGTAGCTTAGCAACCACTAATGCACAGTACATGGACCTACAGTCACTTTCACCACCAGAATGCATCATGAATGAACCATCGCTTTGTTTCATTTTTAGTAACCACTTTTTCATTGCATTCCGATCGATTTGATCCAATGTTTCCACGTCAAATGCATTGGCTAAGCTGAGAATTGCTGCATACGAACTCGCTAGATGGGGTAATTGGCCCTTGCCGCCAGCAAAACCACCAATACTGTTATCATTGATATCGTATTGGAAGCAGTTCAGTACTCTTTTATTAATGCCGTCTATCTCAGGCTGCAAAAGTCCTGATTGTAAGCTGATTGCTGAATTGGATAACCAATATGTCATCCAAGGTATGTTTGTGATCATCTTTGAATAACCCTGAGGTAAGGGCTTCATGAGAAATGTGTGAACGTAATTGATATGGTCTCGTCTTTTGAGCACTGGATAAGATTGTGATCCCAGGTCCATGATATCATCGTATATCGACTGAACCGAGGTTTCTGTTTCTAGTTGCTTTTCTAGCGTTATCCCTAGTGGTTCGTCCATTTTTGGAAAGTTTGTGAGGTCAGTCTTTGTATCACACATCTCCAAAATAGTGTCAAAGTTTTTGACCGCCATGATAGCTATACACCTATGTACAATTTATCCTATGGTGAACTACTGTAACTAAAATCAATTGAAATGTCTCAAAAGGGAAAGTACAAATATGTGCTATTAAGAATGTCTTAAATACCCGATACCCGACATCCGAAAAAACAATATATGGTTGTCATTAACGACATACTTTATGTTGTGCTATTAGCTAATAAGCGACAACCGATAGCCGAGAAGATTTTAAAGATGAAAAAAAATTAAAAGCAAGAACGTATTGATTGAGTGTATGGAGATCCTATAAAAAAAATCTTTGAAATATTCTGTTTTCATATATAGGCATTGCTATTCAAACTTGTTACTTCACCATGGACAACTGCATTTTATCACAGAAAACAGCGTTTGATGATCAATTACCGAAATCACTACACAAGAGATTACCTAGAAAGACAGCAGAAAGCATAGAAGATGACAAATCAGCCACTGTTGCTAATTTACCATTTACATCATCAGCAAGTAAACAACAGGCAGCATTGAACCAGTATGACTTCTCGGACCTAAATTTGCAAGATAAGCCACCAAATAGGTCACTTTTTGACCCACACTTGGATCACTTGAGCAACTCCTTAGAAGGAGATGGAGAAAACTTGATTGGTAACTTGATTCAAAAGCCAGAGTCGTTTAACAATGCATTTACTAAAAACCGCCGAATTATAGAGACCAGTAGTGAAAATGTCTTGTCAAACGAACAGCAATCAGGGCTGCCATGGTCTAACAGCAATCAAGACCAGTATAATAACGCAAATATGACCTCAGATCTTTCTTCGTCACTAATTAATAACTCCAAAAAATTCTCATTAACATCAACTTCAACGGCAGCAACAGTTACGCCTGGATTGTATCCCGCCAATGGCACATCTGGAGCTGCTGTTAATAACAAAAACAAAATTTCATATGCCGTCATCGTCTATGGATTTACAAATTCAAACTTCAACTCTATAATGAACCATTTTGCTAAGTTCGGTCGCATACTAGAAGACTTCTCAACATTGACAGGCTACAGGTCGTTAGGCTTATTTTCAGAAAATGAAAAGTCGTATCCAATTTTCATGGGGAAGTCATGGGTCAAGATAACCTACGAGAATGCTCAGAGTGCTGTTAGAGCGCTTGCAGAAGACGGCAGTCAAGAGGAGGATAACAACGGTCAATCTATAAATGTGATACCATACCGTGCGGAAATTGCAAGAAAATTATTAGCCAGTGAGGAATTAAAGCAGCAGAACATGATGAATGATTACAACTTTGATGTAAACGAAGTCATAAATTCTGATATGTTTAATCTACAAAATAATGATAGTACAATAATTGAAGGCTTAACAATTGGTGAAGGTTTGAAAGGTTTTGATTCATTGATCGAATCCAACAGTAACTACCCCAAAAACAGAAAACTTAAAGATGGTTCCCAACTAATTGTCAAAAAGAACAAAATGGGTATTTTCAATAGTGGATTTCAAATTAACAGGTGGTTGTTCGGGACTGGCGAGATTTAGAAGAGTAAATATTTTTTTTAGCTACTTGTTATCGATTATACGAGAGATGTTTTTAGTCTTGCATGCAACTCAATTTAATCTTTATGCTGTATTTTGTATGAACTTAAATTTTTTACGCATGAGTCAAATTATTTTGTGTCTATTTTCTACATTTTATATTATTCTTAGAATGAAGACATATTAATGCCTGATAACGTTAATGAGATTAGTTTTAAAGTGCACCAACTAGAACTAAGTTTAGCAATTGATCCTAAAGTTGATATTAAAAATAGTTTAGCTGCATTATTGAATGAATTAATCACTATCAGAAAATTCAGTAAGTCAAATGAAGTGAAACAATTAATCAATGAAACTATCAAACTCTCAGATTTGATTAATTCAAATCAAAAGATTGATCAGCAATTGACATTTTTGAATTTGTCTGCTAAGATTAATGATTCAATTTGGTTAAATCGACTGAATTATTTGCCATTACCATTGCCATGGAAAAGTATTAAAGATACAGATAAACCATTGAAATATATCAAACAAGGTAAACTACCAGACTGTTCACTAATTTCAGTACTGAATGCTACTTTGTTTGGGAAAAATTATATCAAGAAAACCATCGCAGTCAATGAAACATCAAATGAACTAGCGTGTATATTTAATGTTAATGGCGGTGAAAAGGTAATCAGAGTGACAAGTGATCTAGAAAGTGATCTAATGTGTAATGAATATTATGGCCAAGTTATCGAAAAATGTTACTTTGCTTTAATGGGCTATTTTACTTCTCATGGTGACATTGAAATTCAGTCTCGTGACATCATTGATAATTTCAAAGGTAGTGATTTCACAGATGTTGCTATGTTAATGTTGAATTACATCCCAAGTCCAAGAGAAATGACTTTAGATCTTAATGAGTGGAAATCAATATATGATGTTTGGCAAGCCGGAGGCTGCATAATTGGATTTGGTACATCAAATTTCAATGATTTAAGAACTATAACACTATCTAACAACGAAAAGTTTAAAATAATACCTAATCATGACTACCCATTAATTAATCTCGATCCCAACGGGGGTTTTGAGCTACTTGACGGTGAAGTATTGATACATTTGAATTTGGAAGACTTGATTCATTTTAATATCCTATCAATAAATTTAAGACCACCTTCACTACACCAAACACATACTTTTGCAGTTACAGGAAGTTCCTATGTAGAGTTTACAATCAATTCTTTGGATAGGAATGACAACCGAAAGTATTATGTTGTTTTAGAAAGACACTTGCCAAGGGCTTTGCACAAGTTTAATATCAGCTCTGAATCAGCATCAATTTACAAGATTGGAGAGTCTCACAGTGGATTGCTATGGGACAAAAAAGATTTGGTGGAAATAACGGGAAATGTTTCTAGGTATACAGTACTGGAAAGTTGTACACTAGATGCGCAAGTGTGCCTTGATATAAGATCAAATATTTCAACATTATACACTTTACATTTATTCAGTGATGAGCAGATGAATTTAAAAAAGGTCAATGTAGATGATTACGTTCGGTTTAAGGGAAGATTAAATGGTAAAGGAAAGATTGGATCAATTTCATATAATGAAAATCCCAAGTTTTATTTTGAAATTTCGTCTATTAATCAAAGCTACGTTGCTATTTATATTGGAGCAGTAGTTGATGAGAGTGAAGATATTAATCTCAGTATTTACGATGATAAAGAAACTAATCTATGTTCGACAAATTATCAAAAATGTAAACAGTTTAAGCTATTAACTTTACAAACTAATCAAAAGTATAAGTTAATTTTAAGTTCATCAAATAGATCGTTCTCAAAATTCAAAATTGTAACCAATCATGAGGTAAAAGCTCTTACTCCATAGAATCACCAAACAAGCCCATTATTCCACCTTCTAGACCATCTGTTTCATCTTTCTTCTTGATTCTTTTCACAGCATTTTGTAATAGCTTACTTCTTTGCTTGCCATACTCTTCATCAGAGTTCATTGAATTTGAATTTTGTACTAGCCTCAGAAATAAATTTCTTTTTTCTTTGGATTTTGAGCAAGTTGATAAATCATCTTCAAATTCTTTGATTGCATCAATAGATAATCCTAAACTTGATTGAATCATCAGTAAAGCCATATCTCCCTTGACTCTTTCACTACTATAAAGTAATGTTAATGTGTAGGCAGCTTCTGAATGTGCCTCTGCAAAAAATTTATCATTCAAAATATTTATTAGAACCTGGAAAACAACTTTAATAATATACTCATCCATTTCAATGTTACCACAGTTCATCATTTCCGCAGATAAATATCTCAGAATTAAAATAACATTGAACGTGCATCTAGTATCTCTGAATTCCATAATATGCGTGATCAATCTCATCAACGAACCCCATACATTTGGCGGAGATGATATGATTAGTTGTCTCATTTTCAATTGATTAGCATTTAAACTTGCTGGAACTCCCTGCCCCACTAAATCGATCAACATTCTAACAATCACTTGCGTAAGTTGTCTCAACATATGTTCTTCTAACATTTCTTTACTCAACTGCTCATCAGAATCAACCTGAGATTCACTTTGAATAACAATAGTGCTCCATTTTGTAACTAATATTTCATCCAGTGTTGTTAACATTAGTGGCAAGAATTCTGGCATAAATACATCAATACACTTCAGTGGACAGTTTTTAATTATTGGTCTAACAACAGTTGTGATCATATGCCTCCATGAGTGAAGTGTAATTCCCGCTCTTTCATCTGTGAGTGCTTTCCAAAGATTTGTAGCAGAGTTTGGTATCTCGTATAAAGTGTCCTCTAAATCTGTAAACGATTGAATGACCATGTAACCGTACTCTCTAGTGTACCTAATTATATGACCAAGAGAATCTGCGAAATCTCTCAGAGTACGCATGGCTTTAACATTTTCCTCCTGAAACGTTTCTTTCGATTGAATTGATATACCCTCTTGCCAAAATCTTTCTTGAGTTGAACACTCAACAAACTTTTGAACTTCAATTGGAAGATTTTCCCAATTGTTTGGATTATGGTATGCTTGAATTTGGTACAGTAATCGTAAAACATGCTCAAATATTTTATGAACCCTTGGCTTCCATAAATTCAATAGGTATTTATAATTTTCTGTATCATGAGGTAATTTTTCTATGGAATATTGAATCAAAACTCTTGTAGCTCTAACTGGGAAAGCAACTGTCCATCTATCTTTTAATTCCATTTTCAATCTTCTTCCTTCTTCGTCCATAGGAGCAGATAATAAATCACTTGATGATGAAATTGAGATGCCTCTAGATGCAAAATAGTCTCTAATCTTGATAATGCCGACACGTTCCATAAACCAGTGTAAATCAGATAGTGCTTTAATAGTTTCCTGATTATTCCAAGAAGCTAATTCTGGATCGACGATTCTTTCAAATCTTTCCTGTTTGGAATCAATGTTCGATCGTTGGGAGACAACTAGAAGAAAAGATTTGAAACCTACCAATTCATGAGGCGACACTTTACCACTATTAATTAGATTATCAATTACACCTTCTAGCTGTGGTAAGATGTTTTTCAATGAGTCAGGAATTAGATATGCCATCCTGTTGAGCTCAGTTCCAGAGCAGGCTCTCAAATCTCTAATACTTTCTAACTGTTCATCTGTGGCATTATCAGGGTAAGGTGAAATACATGAATCTATAACAATTTCAAGAACCTTAAACATTGTATCATTGAAGTCTTTTAATAATGGTGAAAATTGAACAAGAGTTTGAATCTTCTTTCTATTCAAATTTGGATCGTGGAATTTTAATTGCATCAATGTTTGACATAGTGAATCCAATTGGGAAATTAAGAACTTTTTAACTTCTTCAGTATCTGGCTCTTTATACCAAATGAGCCATCTTGAGATACCTCTAACACAAGCTTCAATAATAACAAACTGTGCATACGACAAATGATAAACTTGTGATCCCTTGGATTTGTAGATTAGGTTGGTTGAGGTCATTGATTCTTGTCCAATATTAGAAGAATAAAAGGTATTCAATCTGTTGGCCAACCATGCAAGGCCATCTTTTGGTTTTTTACAAATTATAATTCTAAGAATATCATCATTAGACTTTTTGAATGAATTCAAGAATGAAGATTTGTCAGTTGTGTTGTCAAACTCATTTTCAATAAACAACATTATGGGATCTTCTAAGTCGTAATCTGAATAATTGATCAATCTATTTGCAGCTTGTTCTAAAAGACCTGGCATTATTGATTCAAAATCTGACTCATCGCTAATATCATCTAATCTTAAAGCAGAAACCCAAAACGGTAAACATATTGTTGATACTAATGGTGATTGATGTTTTGTGACCTCTAAAACAAGATTGTAAAACATTGATAAATCATTATCCTTCGTTTTTATACCAGTTCTAGATGTTATATAATCTGTTAGTGTTATCACAAATTCTGCTATTCTTTTAGCTAGAGTATAATTGTCATCACTCAAATCCTCAGGCTCTACTTCTAATGAGTTGAACACATTAAATAGTTGTGTGTAAACTTCGTTTGTGAATATAGTGTCTTTGATCCATTGGAAATCTTCATCTGAATTGAAATCTTTTGAGTAAAAAGTATTCAGAGCATCAATGGCTAAAATTTTCACTTTGGTGTCATTAACTTGTAAGCATTGGAATAGTTTTGTAATCACATTCGACTTTCTAACTGCATAAGGGAATATCCAGTAAAGAACAATTTTCAAAATTTCTAAGACTCTGATGATTACATTGATGGAACTTGATTGTAAAGCTAAATCTAAAGTTTCCAACCAGGTCAAAAGCCAACCGTTTTCAGAGCCAGCAAATGAACGATACAAATCACACTGATTGAATTTTTCAGAGATTATTTCAAATGATAACACTGTTTCTGTGCATAATGTGTTGAGAATTGCTTTACGTTTAACAACGATGGGGTCTTCTAAAAGATAAATATCTTCGTAGAGTGTCCTTTGAATGATCAGAGACAAATCTCTGGTTATTTCACTGTGGTTCCAAAGTTCCCACAGGTTTGAGTCCATTGATGCCCAGGACAAGTTCAGCTCTTCGTCGTTCAGTGGAGTGTTTGACTGTAAATGGGAGATCAATCCCTGACCCCAGCAGCGTTTGGTGAGTTCGACCCAGAGGAATGCAATCTTTTCTCTTATATAATGTGGGTCATTGGGGCTAACCTTTGTTGATAAATCAATTACCCAAGCCTTCACTGCTAGTTTTTTGGGCAAGTCCCAACCTGTATAGTTGTGTGTAATGGCATGCAGTAGTAGGTTCAAGCCAAAGTGTCTCACTATGTATGTAGACTGCTCTTGGGCCAGCGATATCGAGTTTGGTAAAGCCAACTGATGCCCAAAGAACGGTGCCTGTGGGTCGTTTTGGGCTGCATCAAGAACCACCTGGGCCTCACGTCTTTGATCATTAGTCGTTCGAGGGTCATAGATAGACTCTAAAGCACTCAGTATTCCCTGTAACCCTGACATTGTCAATTACAAGCCGTCAATGTATGAAAACACTGAGAGAAAAACGCGTTAGGCAACGATTTAGGAAGATGTGCAATTCTAGAAAAGCTCAGCGGTGTAATTCTTGAAGCTCAGCGGCATAACCTAAACCAGAGGTCATTCATTGGTGGTCTAAAAATTGTATAAAAAGACTAACCTTTTTCTATTTTATCTTGTTGTAAAAAGGATGTGCAGTAGATCAATTGTTTGCAAATTAGCCGGTAAGTTCCAATGCTATCAAGTTCATGCTATGGCGGAGGTGAATGTTATCTCAAATTTGAGATCACTAATGGAAGATAGAATCTTTAAATATAAAATTGGTAGTTTCAGGTGATTGGAGTTGTTTAATAACCTCATACGTAAGGGTGAACTTAACATATAAGTTCAAAGGCCTACGCGATGAGGAATGGGTTCCTTGGGGTTTTGATTTTTTTTTCTTAGGCTAACCAAGAGTGAAGTTTTCAGTGCTGTAACACAGGTATAGCTTTATACATATATACATATCAGAATGTTGCCCTTTGTTAACAGAACGGGCGGCATGAGATCATCACTGATAAGGATGTATGCAGTGGCGCCACTGCCTCCTAAGTTTAAATATAAGACAATGATGCAACTCACGCCTGAGGAAAAGAAGGAAAGAGAAGATTATGAGAAGTATCAGGAAGCGATCCACTCGAATTCAGCGTTTCGGAAGTGGGGTGCCATCCTAGGATCCAATAAGTTTCAGAAGAAAGCCACAAAATGGTACGTTGGTCTTTATGGTATCTTCCTCTGCTACGGTATTTGGTACTTTAAGAAATTATTTATTAGACATCTAGAGGAAGAGGATCTAGAGAAGCTAAGAGATGAAGGTGTTGAGTTGAGCGAATACCAAAGGTTGAGATTAAGAGATCTCAAAAATGATTTAATCAGAACTGAAGATTTGAGAAAATTGAAGGCCTACTACGACCTTAAGAACAATTTAGGTGACCAGGTATCAAACAAAGATTTCAATCCTTCACCAAGTGAAATTGAAGGTTTGGTTGACTTAGAGTACAAAAACTCTATTCTTCCACCAAAAGATTTGAGTTCCTTTTACGATGGTTTAGCTGAATCTTATGATTCAGAGGTGGGCACAGAAGAATGGATGTCTTTCATGGGTTCCAAAAGAAGCTGGCTAATGGATCACGCTAAAGGTGACGTCCTAGAAGTGGCGAGTGGTACTGGTCGTAATATAGACTACATTGACCCTGCGTTAATAAACTCCATCACTTTTTTGGATGCATCTAAGAACATGATGGAGATTTGTTACGACAAATTCAAGCAGAAATGGCCTGAGTTCCCTAGGGTAAAATTTGTTGTTGGTAAAGCTGAAGAGTTGGTTTCACTTTCAAAAAACAGTGATTTCAAATATGATACTATTATTGAAACATTTGGCATTTGTTCACACGAGGACCCTGTTAAAGCTTTGAAAAATATGGAAAAGCTTTTGAAACCAGGTGGACGTATTGTTTTGCTGGAACATGGTCGTGGTAACTTTAATTTCATTAACGAAATTCTTGATAAGCGATCTCATAAGCATAGTGCAAAATGGGGGTGTCGTTGGAACCTAGATATTGGTGAAATAGTGGATGAAAGTGGTCTTGAGATTACTGAAGAGCATCGTGCTCACTTAGGAACCACTTGGATGCTTATTTGTAAAAGGCCAGAGGATGCTCGTGAGATTCAAGAGTTGTCCTGGTATCAAAAATACGTCAATCCCGTCAGAACTAACATCGATTCATCTAAGATTCCAAAAGAAAACTAGGCAGTCTTCACAAGTCTTACTTTTACATCAATAAAATTAATTTAAACTTAATTCTGTATATACTAACAACATAAATCATAGCAAGATTTGAAAGTACATCAATCTAAGTTAGATAAAACCTCAAAGTGAAACTCCGGTCACTTTTTATCCTAACATTTTTATGTATAAAAAAAAAGATTAAAATTCCCTCATATCAACTATTTCTCCTACCAACACACTTAATAACAATGTCCAAGAGGGTGTCTTTCAACAAAAAGAAGGAGGAAGAGGAGACTAAAGCTTTTGATCCTGATTCCATAAACATAGATTTGACCAGAGGTGGAAAACCAAAGTGGGGCACTGCTGCTGCCAAGGAGAAAAGTGAATCAAAGAGCATCATCAAGCCATTGAAACCATCTTTGGCACTTATTCCGTGGCATTTACCATTGATCATTTACTCTGTTATGGTCAATACATCTTTACTACAGGATACAAGAGAAGGGCTGCAGCAAGGATTTTACGGGTTGGCTATTTTGCACTTGATCTTTTCAGTATTAGTAAGTGAAAAGGTTAAACTGGAAGCTAATGTGAAAACCAGTGGACCAACTGGTGCTGAGTTTCTTTATACTGCAATTTCGTTCCCATTGTCCGTCTTATTGGCATTTCCAGTCTACGCTACAATGGTTCTGTTGGGTGCCCCATTGGGCAGCAGTCTGAATGCGTTGTCCTTTTACTTGGCAGCACATGTCAGTGTGATTGCGTTCTTCCCATTACTGAACGTGTACAAGTTGACAGGACCAAAGGCAAAGAGCCAATGGTGGAGGCTGCTAACTTTCCAAGTACCAGACTGGGGTGTCAATCAAGTTTACTGCACCACTTTGGGTACGCTTATTGGGTGCTGGCTTGGTGTCACGCCTACTCCTTTGGACTGGGATAGAGACTGGCAAGCGTGGCCTATCACATTGCTCGTCGGCAGTTACATCGGCGCATTTGCTGGTGGATTGGGATCTTACATCTATGGTAGATTCAAGCAAACGCGATCCACACCAATAAATTGATATTCTTCTTGTGTTTATAGAAAAATCTGTCATATTTGTATATATATAGATATACGTGTATACCGTGAGTAAAGAAAGGTATTCCTTGTGATGGATGAGAAGATAGCAGTGGCAACAGTCAGGATTTTGGCTAGTGGTAACGTGCTTACTAAGAATGGAATATCGAAAGTTGTAGACTTAGAATCAAGACGGACTGAGAGCGAAGAAGCAGATAGTGACATCTCAAAGCCTAGGGTGAAGTTCAATCGTAATGTGTTGCCAGTGGTAAAAGCACTGATGTCTGATATTTTCCACTACGAAGTTGTCGATTTGAAACAGGGAAATTGCGACTTGTTAGCTGTTAACAAGTTACCTGCGAGTGTTAAAGCATTAAAATACTCCTTCAATACAAAGAACACTGTTGTTTCCAATGACTTGAAGCAACTTCTTATGTGCAAGGGGCTACCGAAACCCGGTAACAAACCTTTGATCATGGGTAAAATTCTGTTCGTTATTTTGATCATATGTGTGTACGGTGGAAAATTGCGTCAAAGTGAGTTGGAGGAGATTACAGATCAAATGGGCCCCAATGCAGCAGGAATCGACTTCAACCAAATGGAAAGACAGATGTTCATCAAGAGGGAGATGATGGAAGATGGATCCAGAGTGAGAGAAGGCTACGACAGTGGATTGGTAAATATTCAACTAGGTGCAAGAAGCATCACCGAATGGGATCAACCAAGTCTGATGGAGGCATTCAGAAGTATCATGGCCGACCAATGGAATGACAAGATGGAAAGAAGATGTCAGTTGACACTAAGTAAAGTGTTTGAAGGTTAAAATGGCACTCACGTTGTTTCTTGAAAATCGACCTATGGGGATTTATCTCAACTCAAAGTTTGGATATTTTCTTCATCTTTCACATCTTGCCAAAAGATGGTATCTTTTAACGGCTTGAGAGCACTCTTTAAGGCCAGCCCATCGACAAGTTCCACATCATTGAACCGTGTGGCATCAACTCCGTTGGCCACTGCAACGGGGTTTTTTTCAGAGCCTATTTCTTTCAATGTTTTGGGTGCCTCAATGAAGCTGCTGAACATCAAATTGCCAAAATCATCAATACTCAACATTAGATACAACAATTTCGAACACAACTTAGTTGCAATCAATGGTAATCAGAATTGGCAAGTTGGATTGGCCAAATCCCAAGGCCTCATTTACCAACGTTGTTACAACGAGACTGACCCAATGTCATTGTTGCTATCATCAAACTCAAACAACGCTTCCACATATATTGTTATGGGAAATGACAAATGGACTGTTAAACGCGATAGCTTGTTTGCGTGGTCCCACAATGTTCAGATGGAACCCTCAAATGTGAAATCGCTGATTAAAGTCAATGCGTCAAACAGTATCGATCGTTTTGTACTTTCATCAACAGGGCAAATTACAGAGATGATACTTACAAAAGGGGAATCAATACTCATCAACTCCAAGTGTCTGGTTGCTCTTTCTGGTCATGTCGACTCCTTTACATTGGCAGATCCGTTTTTACACAGCAATTTGGCCGTTGGATCCGTTCCATTTGGCTTAAGATTTAGTCAGCGCATTAGAAGCATAATTCCAATCTCCATTAAGAAGCAATGGGAATTATTTTACGATCAACAGAAAAAGTGGATTCAGCCTATAGAGTCTGCTTCTAAGATCGTAGCAAAAGGAATTACGAACTCTTTAGACCTTATTAGAAATCCTAAAGACAAGTTTGTGATTATCCATGGACCAAAGACTTTGCTTTTATCGAATAATATCAATGTTAAAGATCCGGTCATCACTAAAGAGGAAACCAATGCATTGACCTAAAAAATGAATTCTTTTGTCATCATATCGTTCTTGTATTTTTTCATCCTTTTATATTCTATTATTTTATATAATTCATCTTAACTCTCTTGTAATGTTTAGCAAATGGAACCTCAAATTAACAAAGACGCAATTTGATCAAATCAAGAGTACTTTATTGAAGTCCCGATGGTATTTACATGACACTGTTTCTCCACACGTTACAAAACAGGTCAATTCGACGATCGAATCTATATTAGGCAGTAATGGGTTATTCATGGATCAAGCCAAAACAGTGGGTACATTTGAAAAGCCAAAATCATTGAGAGCTGGCTATACCTTGGCTTTTTGTAACCCATTGTCTAATTCTAGGGAGCTAGGAACAGATGGATTTGATAACTATCATGCGCCAATTTTGAATGATAAATATGAACCATTTTTGAGAAGAATGTGGGTTTCAGGTAAATTTGAGTTCAATGAAAATAAGCTAAAGACTGGTGAATGTCTCAATTTCACAGAAACAGTCTCCAATGTTAAAAATCTGTCCAAGCTGAATGTTATTATTTGTGATTATCTCAGAACATTCGAAAATATAAAGGGTGTAAGTGTTAAAGAAACAAGAAGGTTGTGTTACTTAAACTCACTATATAAAGAACCAAGTGAACCTGGAATTAGTACGAAAGACGCACCAGATTCGTTTATCTGGGTTGAACCAACTCTTATCGACAGTTTCAGAATCAGTGCGCTTTGTTTCAATGCACATCTAATTCATTATGACTCAAACTACGCAAACAAGGCCGAAGGATATCCGCAAGTGGTTGTAGAAGCACCTATGTTAATACTCATTTCATTACAATATTGGAGTAAATCCAACTTAGATTCTGTAAGGTTATTTGATTATAAAATCTCATCTCCAGTTTTCGTTAATGACAAAATTAGAATATGCTATAGAAAAGTTGATGATAAAAGCTGGAATGTTTGGATTGACCATGGAATAGGAACGCCGTCGTGTTTAAATGCAACATTGGACACCTATTGATTCATCTCTATACATTAATTGCAACTTCTGTTCCGTTTTGATCCACAATTGTAATTTAGTCATCGGTTTTAAATCCAAATCCAAAACTGTAATTAGACCAGTATTCAAGTTGTAAAATATTGAAAGATCTCGTAATGTCATTTGAAATTGTAACTCTTCATTCGGATTTTCCAGATATGTGTTAATGCAATCACATTGCAGCTCTTTTAACGTCTTTAAAACTTTTAATCCTTCTCTTCCTCCTACAACATCTTTCAATTTATGTATTATGTCAAATGGAACACGTTTCTGTACCTCTTCACACCAATTGTCTACTCCTAGAGGTCCATTCAAAAGCCATAATGGGCATATTATAAACTTTTCATTTTTGATTTTAGCAATCAAACAATTCCTGCAATTAAATCTCGTTTCATCCTTTTTGAAGTTCAACCATTTTGGTTTAAATTCCAATATTTCATTGGTATGCTTTTCATCATGCCATATTTTAATATACTTATTCACTTCGACTTTGTAAGGTGTGTTACAAGACATTACATTAGGCATTAAAATTCCACTTTTCTCTTTTGAGGAAACACTCCAATAAGACGTGAATCTTTCATTTATATGTATTAGCTTCATATTCACAATCCACTGTCTAAGTTTTCCAAAAAGTGTCGTATTTGTAATATATTCAAAAATCTGTTCTGTTGATACTCCATTATCTTTGATTCTCAAGCGTAGGACGTGATTTTTATATTCTTTAACAGTTCCATTGTATGCTAATACAAGGTTAGCCGCACCTTTGTTCAGGTATACCCATTCCTTTTCATTTAGGCCCTCCATTTCTGAATGTTTGTACAACGAAAAAAAATTTAGACCTATCTAAAATCTTAAAATTATAATATAGATACAGTATACATTATTGAACACCAATGATGTCCCTATAAATTTCAGTCAATGCTGTTTTACCTAATTTAGATGCAATTTTCTTTTTAATTTCTTCATCAAGTGCTAAAAATCTTGAAATATGTCTCATTTCAATGAAAGAACCTCTTTCTGCTGACATGTTTAGTCCAAGCCATTGTGCTCTTTTTTCGTTGATATAATTTTGAATAACTTGTAGTCTTCTATGCTGATAATCTGCGACAGGTGTGATTCTATAGAAAGCACCTTCAATCGTTGATCCTAAAACTTCATATCCTAAATCAAACTCTTTTCTAAATGGCAGCGTTGAGACCATAGAGAACGTTGAGTTTCTTCTTGAAACATTCACCATTTTGGTTGTATAGTTGTTTGATTGAAAAGATGTTTTATGAATCAAGCGTTGTCCTCTAATTGAGTGGACATCATCTGGATCATATTGAAGTAAGTGAATCATACCACTCTCGTCAGAACAAACAATAAAAAGCTTTCTGTCGTAAACAATAAAATCACATTCATTAATCTTTACACCTTGTTCATCTTTGGATAATGGAATCATTCTGTATGGGTCAGCATCGAATCCAAACAGCTCCAACCCTTGAAAATAATCTCCAACAATCACCAAATTTTCGAATGATTTCACTCTCTTTGTACAAAGACCCGTGTCAGTAAAGGCAACTGGTACTGCATTACCATCATCTTTCAAAGTTCTTATCAACATTCTTTGTCCTTGAATAACACCAAAACGTCCACTAATCTCACATGCACTCAAAATTGGACCCCTTGTAATATCATCATTTGTTTCAGCTCTTAGTTTCCATATAGTCTCAGGTCTATCTGGATCCGGATTCACTCTAACTATATCATAAAGTTTCCAAGTACCATTAGCTGGCATGTCCTCATTAGAGTAAATTCCAGTACCAACAAATATCCGTGATCTTTTGGAATTTGAAATCTTCAATTGCAACATACCAACTTGACTATTACTTACCATTAAATTTTTCATCATTTCAAGAGATGTGCAAATCTCATTTTCTTTTAATTCAACCGTGTCAATCACACTCCAATTATCCGGTGAAATTAGTTTGATAGAACCAACATAATTAGCTCCTTGTAATCTTAAATTCTTATCCCACACACCCATTTCATTTTCGTCTTCATCCAATGGTTTATATGGTTTCTCTCGAAGCGTTGTAACAATATAGATATGACAGGCATCATTGTATTGAATCTTATCAATTGTTTCTCCAATAATCTCCTTCTGAATAGGAATCAAGTTACTAAGATCCCACCTTGGATCTAATTCAAATGATCTAATATGCATTTTATCATCAAGACACACGACACCACTAGAGCAAGTAGCAGTATTCATTCTAGCAAACGATAACATTGGTTTCGATGTAAATTTGAACATCCTTGGTAGAGAATTTGCTTCTTTGCAAATAAGGAAAGACATTGCACCTGAAATAAAAACACTCTGCTTTCCATTAATGTCATCTATTTTGAACATCATTCTCTCAATCTTTGTAGCATATTTGTAAGAATTTTCTGGGGCACCAGTGATCGGGAATTTACATATGTCATTAGATTTGATAAATTTTATTGTATTAGAATTCAGATCTAGATACGTTTCGTATATTAGAATTTCACCGCCAAAAGTCAATAGTAATAAGTAATCTTTTGATTGGAATTCGTTTCCAAGAGAAGTGAACATTACTTGTTTAAGCATTGGATCAACATCTGCTTCGTAGTTTGGATCCATTGGGCCTACGTTTAGGTACATTGGTAAATTGAAGACGTCTTTAAATTCAAAAACTCTTTCCAAATGATCTTTTTGAAATACTAATAGTCTATTATCACCTGTGACTAGCCAGAAAATCATTTCTCCTTTATCATCATTACTATGGTTATTAATGTCAGTTTCATTTTTGTTATCTTGGGTCTTTACATCTTCAGTAGGTTTCACACTGGCCTCTGCCTGTTCACTTTTTAAATTACCTTCAAAGTCTCTCTTCTTACTAACAGGTGGAGTCAAGAAGTTTGATTTTGATATCCATCCATTAGTAATAATTTGAAAATTTAATAAGGCAGGCAAGTCTAACTTGTCCAATTGTTTTTCTTCTTCATTATAGTACAGTAACTCTAATTCACCAGTTGTCATAATTAGCATGATATAATGGTCAAATATTTGTGCGTAGTTGATAACCTTATCGTAAGTTAGATTGACAGTAACATTGAAAGCCATATTATAAACAGTAACTTTGTGTGGCGTAATTTGTACAGGTTTAATACCATATGCAGTATCAATTGAACCAAATTGAATGGTATACGATTTTCTATTATAGTTTCCGTGAACCGATTGGTAGTCTTTGGCAATTAAATATATATCGGTAGAATTTGATTGAGCATCTGTGGATATAATATATTTGGTTTCACCAAAATAGTTATCCAATGTCCAAAGCCTTGTGGCTGCTGTTAATTTTAACCGATCCTTTAAAATTGGTTTAATGGTTGGATTTAAAATTGACACTCCGGAGCAATGATCTAAACCAGAACTAGCTACAATTGCAGTTTCTTTGAAGTTGGCATTGGGCAATTGTCTAATTTTGGGTTCAATTGAAACATAACCTAGAGTGAAATCTTTGCATGGACCTAAATTTATCAATCTATCAATTTCAACAAATTTACTATTTGTCAAAGATTTTGTAGCGTTGTCTACAAACGAATCATCATTTTGCTCATCGTTATACAACCATGAATCATCATCTTCGTTCATTTCTGAAGCAACTGTTGTAATTGCTTTGATTGAGTTGTTATTATCAATTGAGGAACCTGAACTGTTTCCTTGGTTCTGGGTCGTTATTGATTTTTCTCCTGCTTTTAACGCTACATGCTGAATTAGTAAAGAATCCGACCCAACACACGAGAGAAATAACAAGTTGAGTTCATCAATATGAGTGATATTTTGAATTGAATGAGTCTTTATTGAAGGTAAATAAGTAGATGATTCATTGACAACAATTCTATTCAAATTCGAGATCCCACCAACTTCGTCAAAAATCAAAGTATAAAACTTCCCTAACTCATTAATAAGCAGAACTTCATTGGTTTTACCGATTTGACAGACTTCGGAGTTTTCCACTTTCAAGTCTAAAGCTGACTGATTCTTTAAAATCATATCAGAAGTTTTTTCAAAAAATTCGTTGACAAACACACCCTTTGTTGACCCGAGAGAATTGATATGAATGATTTCGTTAGATCCCAGAAGCAAAAATCCGTTAATAGGGCTATTTAGAGGATAAATTTTATTTAAATCATAAGGTAGATTGGGAATTTCCATAATAGAATTTGCTCTTTGATTATCTAAATCTAAAGACAGAACAATAACAGAAAGATTATCCTTAGCCTTTGGAAGATATCCGGACCAAGAATATGTTTCTGGTGCATATAAAACAGCTATTGTTGGATCACTGTAAGCATGGAGAAATTGAATATCGACAATGTTTTTCATTTCTCTATTTAAATTGGAAGCGTTTAAAACGAAACTTTCACTGAAATGAGTGTTGATATCCTTTTTTGGTTTGTTTCGGAAGTTCTTGATGTTTGCTTGAGTAACAACATTTCTTGCCTCTTCTTCATCAGGAGTTAGGATCTGAACGGTTTTCTTTTTGGCATTGGGGTTTTTGACTTTGGTCAGAATAGATTTGAGCTTCTTAGCGGGTATCTGTGACTCTATTGTTTCATTGTTGCCCATTTGCTTACTCGCCAAGTCCATGTCTCCAAACTTAACGTCGTCGTCTGCTTCAAATTTGTTAAAGGGTAAAAACGCTAGCACATTCTCCGCCACCACGATTTGACAAAGACCATTAGGATCTGACCGGTGTAGTATATCGATTTTGTCCAGATTTTCCACAACCAGAGACTGTAGGACCGATTCATAGTCATGCAAACTGACGTTCGTTATAATGTTAAGACTGGAGTTCCACTTGATTATACTCAGCTTAGCCAATTCTGTGCTGACAATCAAATAATCAACCAGCGGAGCTTCCTGGGATCTGTATGTGTGCAAGTCTGAGACTTTACCGTTGATGGTATATTCTGTTATTAAGTTTAGAGAGTATGGTTTTGAAGGGTCGACCCACTCAATTGCTTCAGGCTTTGATTCCGGGACCGCTTCGCTTTCCTGCTGGTCCTGGTCCTCCTTCGATTTACCACGGCGTCTTCTACTACGGCGTGGTAACTCCACTGGAGAAGCTCTTCTCTTCTTTTTAGGCTTGAGTTCTTCAATTTCGAAGATTTGAAGAATGTTACCCTTGGAAACTATAAGATTATGTGCAAGGGGTGATGTAAAATGCGAGTACACAGCATTGTCACAAGTTGTGGGCAACACAAAAGTGTTGTGAACGTCCATTTATAGAGGCCACAGAGCTAACGATAGCAATAACACTTTTACCTATATTGGCACAACATTGATTTTTCCTCAAATTTTTGGCTCTTTGAGAGAAACCAGAGCTGATGTCCAGAATAGGCAATTTGCTCATACTCTAAAACTTACTTTAATTCTGCCCAAATGACTATGTAAAGTACCTAAATGTGTAATTACAAACCATTGGATCAGCAAGCAGCAATTAAAAAGCTGTTTGAAAGCCTCAGTTTCACCAAAAACCCTTTGAATTAGCATTCAGCCAGAAGAAGTCCTTGAAAAAGTTATACACTCACCGAAACAGCCCATGGCCAAGTACATATATTGGTGTTTTGTTGAACCAACCACTAAAGGCACCACATTAGTAGTTTTGACCTCCGATTAGCAACTTCTTGCAAAACACTAAATGCTGCTGAGCAAAACCGGACCGTTTCCCCATTTGCTTTTTGCCGGTGACCGGAATTGATTTCAGTCACTCCAAAAAAAAGTCGAATTTTTTTCATTCTCTTTGACTCATTAACAGTGAAGTGCTTAGAAGAAACACGCTTGAAATGATGCCACTAGCCGTTATCAGCAAGCGTTTGGCAGCAGGATCTCTGCAACATGTGCGCAGGTCGTCATCTACGGCAGCAATGGTGTACAAATCACTCCACAGGAACAGCAAGCGCCCAGAGTTGCCAAAAGTTGAATCACCAATGCTATCGCCAGATTCAGCAGTGTCGTCAATCATTTATGAGACACCACTGGTCTCCGCAGCACCAAAGTCACAACATGTGCTAAACTGTCTTGTTCAAAATGAGCCTGGTGTTTTGTCCTTGGTTTCAGGTACCCTAGCAGCCAGAGGTTTCAACATCGACTCCTTGGTTGTTTGTAACACCGAGGTGAAGGACCTCTCTAGGATGACAATTGTTTTAGGAGGCCAAGACGGTGTTATTGAGCAGGCCAGGAAGCAAATTGAGGACCTTGTGCCTGTTTATGCCGTTTTGGACTACTCTAACACTCAGATCGTCAAGAGGGAGCTTTTGATCTGTAGAGTGTCTCTCCTTGGTCCTGAGTACTTCCAAGAGCTTGTCGCACATCACAACGATGAAACTGATGCCAGCTGTGACCACTTCAGATCCCAAGTGTATCATCCAAACAACCTGCAGCCTTCACAAGCTTTGAGGCAAAAGTACGAGCATCTCGATGCTATCACCAAGCTAGCTAACAGCTTCGGTGGTAAGGTTGTAGATGTTTCCGACCGTAACTGTATTGTGGAGCTCTCTGCCAAGCCATCCAGAGTTTCTGCGTTTATTGCCCTAGTCAAGCCATTTGGTATCTTGGAACTAGCTAGGTCCGGTATGATGGCTCTTCCTAGAACTCCTATTGAAGGTGCTCTCGAAGAACAAGGTCTTGATTCCTCAAAGGATGCCTCTGACGTTGTCGACGTTTCCCAATTGCCACCTGGTTAAACTCAATATTTAAACAGACAATAATCTACATCCAAATTTGGTGAGACATACATTCAATCTCGTTTTTAAGTACTCTGAGCCTCACTACTAAGTACCTAAGACCATGTTTATAAAATATATCTTTTATATCATAAAAAGAAAAAAAAATCATTGGAAAGCCAATATATCTAAACTAATAAAACTCATAAAACTCATTAAAACTTAACTTTGTTTCAGCAAACTTAAATAAATCTCAAAACATACAAATACTGCACATAAAGCAAGAGAAGCACAAAGTAACTCGTCAACTCTAACGTCATTATTTTAATAAATTCTTCAAAAATGTACTATCATGTTTTGAAAAATTAAAGCTAAGCAGTGCTACTCATTTTTGTTCAATGAAATTCAGAAGGTCCAAAAGATTCATTTCTTGTGGATCAAATGCTAAGTCTAAGGGCACTTGGATGGTACCTATGCCTATAAGTCCATTAATCAAATAAACTTCCACAACTGCATGGACCTTGAAATTTATCTTTGTGAAAGGATGCGAAGTCACTTGCTTTAATATTGAGCCCACCCCATTGGAATTAGGCCAGTATTCCACTATCAAATCCAAACTTGTAGCCCTATTGTTGAAAGTATGAACATAAAACGGATCAACTCTTGCTTTTCCCAGATCCACTAATTCTTCAGTTTGTGAAACATACATCATAGTAACATCGATGATGTTCAGCTCCAACCCTCTAATAAAAAGACCGCCATACACAAACCAGTGTTTTAAAATGGAATCGTCTATTCGATCAAAATGATTATCCTCTTGGCCTTTAACGTCTAGCAATAGACCTCCGCTTTGATCTTCATCGTTATTCAACCCAAGCAACTTGAAAGATTTTAGGTCAAATGAGGCTCCTTGTGTAACACCATCTTGCAACCTTGGTTTGACATAAACTATTGATATCACTGCAACCACCAAAAATATGCTGTAAAAGACAGTGATGATTCCTAAAGAAACCACTTTCCAACACATCCAAGGTCTCTTCTTCTCAACATCTAAATTCTGGTCTCTAGAGAACTCTAACAGAGGTGCCGTTTCATTTGGGTTCACTAGATTCTTCATTTTATGTCAGATCATAGTTTTATTATCAGTAAGAGCGTTAATTTCATTTTCTATCAAAATTTTTCACTTGTCTTTCAAAATCTATCTTTTGGATATATTGGATTTATATATATCAGAATGCTTTATTTAGTTGGTCTTGGATTGGCTTACCCAGAGGATATCACAGTTAGAGGTCTTGCGGTCGTTAAAAGAGCCAAGCGTGTGTATTTAGAAGCATACACTTCTATTCTTATGTCTGCCTCTAAGGAAGAACTAGAAGCTTTTTACGGTCGTGAAGTCATTTTGGCTGACAGAGAAATGGTTGAATCACAATCCGATGACATTTTAGAAGATGCTGAAACAGAAGATATTGCATTTCTTGTTGTTGGTGATGTTTTCGGTGCTACCACACACACCGATTTAGTCATTCGTGCTAGAGAAAAGTCAATCGGTGTTGAATCAATTCATAATGCCAGTGTTATGAACGCAGTGGGTGCATGTGGTTTACAATTATATAATTTTGGTCAAGCTGTTTCTATTGTTTTCTTCACTGACAGCTGGAAACCCGAGTCCTTTTATCCAAAGATAATGGAAAACAGAAAAATTGGCCTTCACACTCTTCTACTTCTTGATATTAAGGTCAAAGAGCCAAATATTCAAGCCCTAATGAGAGGACGTATTGAGTATGACCCTCCAAGATACATGGGTGTTGATACTTGCTGCCAACAACTTCTTGAAGTTGAAGAAAATAGAAAGGAAGAAGCATATACTCCAGATACTCCCTGTATTGCTGTTTCCAGGTTGGGCTCTCCAAACCAAAAGTTTAAAGCAGCCACATTGAAGGAATTAGCTGACTATGATGCAGGTGAACCACTGCATTCTGTTGTTATGTTAGGTAGACAAGTTCATGATTTGGAGTTAGACTATCTTTTGGAATTTGCTGACGATAAAGAGGCTTTTAAGGCCGCTGTTTTGAAGGACCAAGAATATTTCAAACCACCTCCACCACCTCCAGCTGCTGAAGAAGTTATTACTTCTGATGAAGAATAGATTTATGTTTAAACTATGTCTTTTCATTTTTTTCTACATTACAAGTATTTATATAATCATCGCCCTGATGTCCCTTTTAATGACAAGGAGAGCTAAGAAGTTTTCTAATTTGTAACTTTTGTATCTGTGTTTTTATCTATTTATGAACATTAGAAATATCATCTTTTATTCTTTTCTTTTATAAACATGCTACATATTTATTCAATTTCCAAAACCTTTTTCAACTTTTTAATCAACACCCAATCTTCCCTTGGGACTGTTGATCTGAAAGCTGGATCTTTTAATGTATCAATAGATTTTCTTGAAATGAGAGAATACAAACCATCTTTTTCATCAACGTGTCTACCCCAAGTTGGTTGTTGGCCAGAAGGAGCTTCTAATCTCATAGCTACACCAGCGTTGGTTTCACCTTTACGAACGGAACCCCTAGATTCATGGTTAACTTCCAGCGATTGAACAGTACCAAGCACCATTGGAATATTTTTACCAGTACCATCTGGTTTAACACAACAAATTGGAGTTCCAACTTTGACAACACCTTCGGCGACATCAACACCAATAATCATTGGGTTACGCTTATTAATAATTTGAAGAGTTTTCAGAACACACGGGAAAATAGCATCATGGGCATTAGCCTTTCTCTTTTCCTCAAGAAGTTTTTCTTGGTAAGCTGTGAAGGAGTCAAACAAATGGTAAATGATGTCTGCGTTGAAAATTTTAATACCTTGTTCATTAGCATATTGTTCAGCTTCTTTATCAACTTTAACATCGAAACAAAGCATAGTGGCATATTCTTTAGCCTTATCCAACATAGTAGTAGCTTTCATAACATCTCTCTTGTAAACAGGACCAAGACCGATGGACATAACTGGAATTTTCATATCCTTTAAGAAGTCTAATAAAGCTTCAAGAGAACCTAAAGTTGAGGCTTGAACTGTAACACCTCTACCGGTTGGATCAATATTTTCTAATAAATCGGTCAAATCTTCCATAACGTCATCCATAAGTTGATCTTCGTCGTCTTCTGGACCAACAACAAGCAATCTAGAACCAGCAACTGCCTTTTCTAAATCATTTGCAGCAATCTTTACACCGACTGCAGCTTTAACTTCCTTATGATGAACATAGTCTGCCTTAATTCTCAATTCTCTAGCAGGAGGAGGAGTTAATAAAGCACGAATGTTTGTTGCAATTGGACCATTCAAACCACAAAGAACAACACGATCACCTTCCCTCAAAATACCATTTGATAAAACAACATCAATGGTGGTACCAAGACCTTCAATAACCTTAACTTCCAAAATAGTTGCTTCAACACCCGAAAGATATCTCAATTGTTTAGACATTCTCTTTTGTGTTAATTCTAACAATAACCAAAGTAAATCAGGAACACCTTCACCAGTAACAGCAGATGTTGGAACAATAGAAACATATTTAGCCATGTTTGTGTTTTTGTAGTATAATTCAGAATTCAAACCTTGTTCAGCAAGCGCAACCTTAATTTGGGTAAATCTGTTTTCAAATTCAGATTGAACAGAGGCCTTTTGTTTAGCAAAAGAATCACGGAATGAGTTATTTGGTATAGTTTCCCAATCGTATAATCTATCAATCTTATTCAGTGCAACAATAAAAGGAGCTTTTCTGTCTCTTAATAATCTAATAGATTCCAAAGTCTGTTGTTCTAAACCATGCATAATATCAATAACCAAAATGGCAATGTTACAAAGAGAAGAACCTCTAGTTCTCAAGTTTGTAAAAGATTCGTGACCTGGGGTATCGATCATCAACAAACCTGGAACATCGTACGTAAGTTTTTCATAGCTTTCCATTACCTTTGTTTTCTTTTCCAAAGCATCAATTGGGAAATAAGTGGCACCAATTTGTTGGGTAATACCACCAGCTTCACCACCTTGAACATTAGTTTGTCTGATCTTATCTAATAATTTGGTTTTACCAGTATCGACGTGACCTAAAATACAACAAATTGGTGAACGCAATTCTTTTCCATCTTTGGTAATAGAAGTAGTCTTTGGCATTGCAGGGGTAGTTAGCTCAGTGTATGTTGGCTCTTGTTTTGGCTTTGCAACTTCCTTTGGCTTGACTTGTGGCTCAGGGCTGGCTTCATAATCTGCACCAGTTCTTGAATCTGCAACTTCAGAATTTTCTGCATTTTCTGCATCTTCTTCATCATCATCAAGTGCCATATTCTCCCAGTCATCAATCAAAGCTTCTTCATCGTCATCGTCTTCAGCATCGCCTGATTTTTTGACAGTAGAGGTAGAAGTTTGGGCGTTGAAAGTTTTCTTGGTATTGTTCTTTTTCTTAGAACCGTATACGACCTTCTTAGCCTTTGATTCCATAGCAGAATCATTGTCGTCTTTCTTTTCCAAACCTGCAACCTTAATGTTACCAGCCTGCAAAAGTGCAGCTCTTCTTCTCTCTTGCAGAGCTTTTTCTTGCTTTTGCTTCTTAGTTAAGAACTTACCTTCTTTTTTCAGTTGTTCCTTCTTGGCCTTTTCCTTTTCTTTCTTAGCAGCCTTAGCAGCTTCTTTGGCAGCAGCATCTTCAGCAGCTTTGGCAGCTTCAGCTTCTTCTTTAAGACGTTCTTCCTCTTCAAGACGTTCGGCCTCTTCTTCAGCTTGCTTTTGCAGTTCCAGTTGCTTTCTCAAAGCAGCAATACCTGCTGGTAGCTTGGCATTCTTTTTTTTCTTTGGAGCAATGGTTTCTTCAGCAGGAGTACTAGATGCTGCAGGTTCATCAGCAGTAGATGGAGCTTCTGGTTCAGGAGTAGAGTCAACAGGCTGTGAGGCTTTCTTTCTGTCAGCTAATTGCTTCTTTCTTTGCTTTTCTCTCTCTTTCTTTTCTCTCTCTTTCTCCTTCTTAGACTTGATAACAGGACCCTTGGTTTCAGTTTTAGCAGCACTTTGTTCTTCAGCCTGCTTAACCTTCTTTTCCTTTTTGTTTTTGGCCTTCTTTAAGTTGGATAAGAAATCATCAGCAACAGTGGCAGTTTCTGGTGCTGTTTCTGCATTAGCATCTTCCGGAGCTGGAGAATTGACTTCTTCTCCTTGTGGAATATCATCCTCAAACTCTTCGTCCCAGTAGTCGTTCTTTTGGTTCTTCTTACCCTTCTTGGCCATCTTGACAGGGTTTTTTAATGGTTTTCCAATTCTGAAAAAAAAAGAGTATATAAAGATGGAAGTTGAAAAAAAAATTTTCAGCTGTTGCAAGAGCTTTTTTTCTCTTTATCATTTATTACTGCAATTCGACGTTGTATTACATTTGCTGACGCATCTCTTTTGCTTCTATAGAGGTCAGATTTACATGTACACCTTCGTTTGTTGCTAGAATTAATTGCCATACGTTTGAGTCCTCTTTTGCTTTCTATGAAATTCGGGATATAAAAGTTATGGTATATCACTAATGTGCAAAGCTTCCTTTAAGCTAACTAAAACACTGTCTCAAAAAAGTGTTTATTAGATAATTACACAGTAAATCTTAAGGTAAGGTGAATTTTATGGATGTAAATTGTCCATTCTACTTTTCAACGAATTCTAAAACCAACTTTTTATAGTCGTCTACTGCTTTCAAAAGATCTTTGGCGTAAACAAATTCGTTGTCTCCATGGGCAACAAGAATGGAACCAGGTCCATAAAGATATCTCTTGAAACCCCTTTGGTCAAGTTTTGGGATATCAGTGGCATAAGAAGCAATATAAGTTTCAAATCCTTCAATGTCATAATCCAAATCAACAGGATCATCCACTACCTCGATACTAAGCTCAATACCAGCACTGATGTCTTCATATTTGCTTACAATGTCTTTGACGATAGCAGCAATCTCACCTGCGCTCACGGCGGTTCTCATTAGTACACGGCAGTATGCATGAGGCGAGACAACATTTGCTGCCGGACCACCTGTAATTTGTCCAATGTTGATGGTAGTTTTATTCAAACGTTCGCTGGTTGGCCATTCGTAATGTTCTAGGTCGTGCATGATATCAATCAATATCTTATCAGCGTCGATACCAATTTCTGGATAGCCGGAGTGAGAAGCCAACCCGTGAACGACGAGATCAGCGAGGAAAAGACCCTTGTGACCAACAGCAAGCTTTGATTCAGTTGGCTCACCAAAAACGACGGCATCCCAGTTGACGTTTGCATCAACTAATTCTTGATTAACTTTGATCATACCAGGACCGCCAATTTCCTCACCAATAACATACAACAATGCCAAATCATCAGCACTAACCTTCCCCTCCTCAATCAATTCTTTAGCAGCAATGATTTGTGCTGCCACTGATGCCTTGGCGTCACATGACCCTCTTCCGTGAATTTCAACATCGCCGTTCTTACCAGTTTTGGTGTTGTATCCAATGTATGGTGGCACTGTATCAATATGTGAGGTTAAAAGCACACTTGCATTAGCGTTGGTACCTTTGTAAGCATATATGTTCTTGGCATATCCGTCGTTATCTTCGGATGGGTCAAAAAACTTGAATCCTAGATCAAGATCTTTTAAGTACTTTCTTAAGAACTCAGAGACAGCCCATTCATTGTTGGAGATTGACTTAATCTCTACCAGTGATTTATGTAGCGCAAATAACTCTGGGTTTTGATCAAAGATGCCTGAAGAGGAAGTGAAATCTGTCACAGAGAGGTCGACAATTTCGGATTGCAAATTCAAAAGGCTCCAAGGAGCAGCAGAAACGACAGCTGCCGAAGCTAAAAGACTAAGTAACATTGGGTTAGTTTACTAATAAGAAGAAAAAGTGTTAGGTGTATTCGTAAGTATCTATACCGGCAACTAAAGAATAAGAGTTCAACACATCTAGCGGAATCTCCTTTTTCGGTAATTTTTTCTCTTTTTTATCTTTGCTGATATATAGTGAATGGAAACAGGAAAACCCCTCGTCGTACCATATTCTCGTGTAAGAGATACGTGAAAGCCACAGCAAACGGCTAAGCAACAGGTAAGGCATATATAGATTACTGGGAATCTTTCTTTGTAGTCATTTTCATTTTCTCCTTATCGAACTTTGTTTCTCTAAATCTATCTTTAGAAGAATGCGATATCACTTCTTGATGTTCTGAAATCTTATTGGCGAAGTTGGTATCATTAATCTGCGTACTGTCATAACTTTCGTCTATCGTAGTGTCCTCATCTTCCTCTTCGTCAGTTGAATCACTCGTTTTCGGGTCATTATGCTGGCTGGACGGGGACAGCGACACCGTACCAAATGCAGGTCGCAGTGTGTCTTCCTCATAGTCCATGATCTCTTCTTCTGTATCATCATCGTCCACTATAGCATTCGTATTATTATTGTTATTAGTATTATTATTGATGGTATCATTATTTTTCATGCTGTTGGAACTGTTAAAAGGTGGCGGTGACGTTGTGAAAGCAGCTGATGGCATACCTGCACCCTTCAAAGACGTAACGGATGGGCCCCTGCTGTGATACGGCGACCGCGACTCCCTATCTGTATTTGTAGCCTCGTTGTTTACAAAAATGACAGGTTTAGCCAACACCGGAGATGGTGACGAATCCGAAATGGATGAGTGGGAGTTAGAGTGCGAATGCGTATACTTAACAGGCGACGACATCGACATCAAAGAGAGAATGGCATCTTGTTCAAGACTCGGGTGATCCTTACTTGTGGCCACTATTGATAAATTTCGTCTGTTTTCGTTTAGAGGTTGGGCTAGTTGATTGAGACTATGTTGAGTTTGAGGATGCGAGGTTTTTAGATTTGAGGTCGAGGAAGAGCGTGTGTGCTTCAATATCTTGCCACCTGACAGCTTTTCACACGGAGGTTTTTGGGGTGATGACAATAATAGAGAATTGGATATACGATCGGGAGAGGAATTTGACACACCCCGACTTGCAATGTCATCTAATCTCATCGATGCCGTTGATCCCCTGCGCCCATTGTAAGGAGATCCAAAATTGGAAAGTGGCCTAGGGGAAAACTGCGGAGGGGCTAGTGGTGTAATGTCAAGATTGGTTATCCCGTTAAGCGTGTTTGCACCGTTTGGAGTCGTAAATTGAGGTATTTGTGATTGTTTTGGCGACAAAAGGGCATCTTCGGCTTCATCGATCGAAGACCAACCGTGTTGCACCTTTATATTAGCGTAGTTCAACCGTGTTTTAAGTGTTTGTGATAGTTCTCTGATGGCCTCTGGGTTAGGGGATCTATTGATGACGTTGTTGAGCTCCTTTGATCGCTTTTTTAATGGATCTTCACTCATTCGAACATCCGGAGACTTTAACAGCGTGTAAAAGTCATTGGAGGCAACTGCCTTTCTCTTTTGAGGCGTCAGTGGTGTCGCTGGCGTTGCTGGAGGCGTTGTCATATGTTTATTCCTATTAATTAATAAGAAACAAGACATATTAAAGGGAAGAGAAAAAAAAAATAATGTCTTTTTCTTTAGGAAAACCAAAACAATCACACAGTGATTTCAACTTATAGTCAAGATGGCACGCTTTTCTTGTCTTTATAGACGTCAAAACGGAAGGAAAAATAAGGTATGGGAGTTTGATGGGTATCTGAGACATTATAACGGGGTTGGTGTGCTTTTGGATGAAAACAATGACGTAGTTACTAGATTTAAGTTATTAGATTTTGATCCTCAGACATATGCCAAAAAGGAAATCAGCAGAAACGGTTACGATATTATCTTAGAGGACGTTGAAGAGCGTGTCGAAACACCTCTTAAGCCTGTAACAGTCCAGCGACGGGCTTTCAAGTCGCCGCTGATTAAAACAAAACCCAAGCCAGTATCAAAACCGCCTATAATAATTACGTCAAACACGCCAAACACGTCAAACGCGTCAAACGCACCTCAGCAAACAGCTTTGAGGCCCGAAAGTCCACAGCAAATAGAAAGGTTACCAGTTGAACTTATGGACAAACCTGCTGCTATAAAGAAGCGTGTTTCCAAGCCAAAGTCCATCATCACTGATAATTCGTTTACGTTGCCTATGCCACCTACTGAGCTGTTTCCCAACGAAAGCTTCAAAACGGTCACTGTTGATCCATCTCTAGCTTCCAAACTCAGAGATCATCAAAAGGTGGGGTTGGAGTTTCTATACACACGTCTTATGGGATATTTTAAAGGCGTCACAGGTGCAATTTTGGCTGACGATATGGGTATGGGTAAAACTTTACAAACAATTGCCGTTATTTGGACACTGTTGAATCAGTCTCCGTTTGGGCATGTAAGCAAAACTATAAATAAAGTTCTCATCTGTTGTCCCGTGTCTCTTATAAATAATTGGAAGAACGAGTTTCCTAAATGGTTAGGCCTAAATAGATGTCCAGTTTTAGCCATTAATGGCTCTAAATTTCAAGATGAAAAACAGAGTATAAAATTGTTTGGGCAATCTGATTACAACAAAGTGCTTATTATCGGCTACGAAAAGATGGTCTCTCTTTTAGATGATATAAGTAAAGTTCATTTTGATCTTTTAGTTTGTGATGAGGGACATCGTTTGAAATCAAATGGAAATAAAACTTTGAAAGCATTGGAAACTTTGAATATAAAAAAACGGATTCTATTATCCGGGACTCCCATCCAAAATGACTTGAATGAATTTCATACACTAGTCAACTTTGCTGTTCCTAATATACTTGGCGATTTCAAATCGTTTCAAAAAGAGTACATGATTCCAATAATAAAATCTAGGGATTCAAACTGCACTAACAAAAACATTTGTGATTTAGGAAAGCTGAAATCACAAGAATTGATCAATAAAACCAAAGCATTCATTCTTCGCAGAGACAATAAGGAGCTAAACAAATATTTGCCCGCAAGGACAGATTATATTCTTATGATCCAACCAAGTTTACTTCAGCTAGAAATTTTCAAAACCATCTTGCTGACTGATAAGTTTCAAACCATGTTAACACTTGCAGAAGAAAAGCAAAACTCTTTAACCTCTGATTCTCTTTCATTGATAAATACTTTCAGAAAGCTTTGTAATTCACCATCACTACTTCAGGACGACAATTTGTTTTTGGATTTGGTTTCAAAGTCTGGTGATTCTGCTGATGAAATTGATTTCCGTAATCAGATTTCAAAAAAGATCAAATCAGGTAAAATGATGGTCTTAATAAAACTTATCAATGAGATAATTGATTCCACTGATGATAAAGTTGTTATCGTTTCTAATTTTACGTCTACTTTGGATATTATAAGCACCATTTTAAATGGATTCGACTTGCCCCATTTGAGATTGGATGGATCTACACCACCAAATGATCGCCAAGCACTTGTTAATAAATTCAATAAAACAAATTCAAAATCTTCATTTGCATTTCTACTATCAGCGAAGGCGGGTGGTGTTGGGCTCAATCTCATAGGTGCCAATAGACTAATAATGTTTGACAATGACTGGAACCCAGCCGTTGATAATCAAGCACTTGCTCGAATTCATAGAGACGGTCAAACAAAGCCGGTATTTGTTTATAGATTAATTACCAAAGGCTGTATTGATGAAAAGATTTTACAACGTCAGGTTGTTAAACAAGACCTTGCAGATAAGTTTGTTGATGACAAAGGTGGACAGAAGGAAGTTTTTGACAGAGATGCATTGCTAAACGTCTTTCAAATACAAGGTATTAATGGAGAAGAGCCAGTGAAGCAAGTAATTGATGTATGCCAAACTCATGATATGATGGGTTGCAAATGTGATGGAGATGGAAGGTTAATTGAAGTTGATGAAAACGAGTTTGATGGGATTGAACCCACAGAAGAAGGAACTGGAGCGGTTAAATCATTTGTGTCAGCTTTGGCTTATTCCAAGGAGGATTATAAGGAAATCGAAGCTAGAAGAGAGGCAAGTAAACAACGGAAAATGATGCGCTGTTTTAAAGGCTTTAGACATATGTTTGCGTCTAATAAAAATTTTGAAACCAATGACAGTATACTGAATAAGATCATTTGCAAACAAAAAGACGACAAAGTGCTGATAAGCTGGATTTTTGGAAAATATTAGATTAGATACATGAATAAGTTCTATATAATTATTCTTAAACACTTTTTTTAAGGTTCATTCTTTGCTCAATTGCTCTCGCTCTTTGCTCTCTCATGACCTTCATTTTTTGCTCTGGCGTTAAACCTGCAAGTTTTTGTTCTTCTGTTTGAATAATAGTGTTTGCTATGCTTTGGCCCTTACCAAATTTGTTTTCTATCTGTTTATTTTTTTCAGCTTTGTCTAAATTTAACTTTTGCTCAACAGCTTGGTCCAACTCCTTTTGCTTGTCCAGTTTTATCAATTCCTCTTTTCTTGCTTGCTCTTTTTTCAGCTCAAGTTTAGCATTTTCGACTTCAGACAAGGTCATAGATTGAATATCACCAGCGCCAACCCAGTTTGTATCTGTTTGCATCCCTTTAGCAAGAGAGAATTCCAAAGAAACTAATTTTTTATCACCCCCGTAAATGCCAGCTATTTGATAGGCAGTTTTTTCTCTATCATTCAATAACGTAGGATCGGCATGCGCTTGTAATAGCAAAGTTTTCACCATATGAGACAAACCATTGGCAGAAGCATAATGTAATAATGTAGGCGTAACAGGCATATTGATTGAAAATTTATTGACATCAATATTGTTTTTTTTCAAATATATCATTAATGCAGGGGACTTGGATTTTTTTAATAATGTGATCAACTCATTCTGAAGGTTAGTAACATTATTTACTTCTGCTTTTTTTGTTTGAATTTGTGATTTTTCCAGTGCTTGTTTCTTCTTTTTCTCCTTATTAATTTCAGCAGTATCCACTTTTGGATAGTCAACAACTTTCAAGTACATCAGTTCTATCCATGCCTTTTTGATTTCTGTAGTGGTTGGTCTTTTGGTACCAAAAGGAATGCTTTTAATTCTAGAGTCGCCATGCAATATGACCGCATTCTGTTCGCCGGGTTGTTTGATCAATAACCTAGCTGCTTTCCCCATCGCTCTAACAAAAATGTTGTCACATTGGTCTATTAACATTCTCCACTCTTTTAATACCTGACTGATGTCTTGTTCTAGAGCTTGCTCATTATACCTTCTTAGCGTTGAGCCAGCCGAGTTTGCTTTCCCTTTGGCGTCATCCATACTTGATTGGGAACCACCTTGTTTTCTACGAGTTGTGTATCTGTGAAATGTCTTGTGCTGTATAAGCCTAACACTTTGCAACTGTAACTCACTCGCCGAACCCTGATTCCCTTTTGTTGAATGCGGTAGATGTGAGATGATCGCACCGGCAAAGTGACCAGAGGTCAACATAAACACAGCAGACATACCAGATTTGATAGGATCGTTAGAAAGTTTTGAACAACTTAGTCTTTTTAAGTGCAGCAAAGGATCAAAATTGGGAGAGTCTTGTGCATTCAATAGAGTTTTATACACCGCAATAGCTTTTGATGAATCAAATAAATTAGATCTGAACAAAATCTGTGGCGATTTTGTCGACATAAAAGATATAGTTGATTCTTCATCAGCTTTATTGGTAGATGCAATCAAATCTACTGAAAAGTCGTGACGTTTATATAAATCATCATCGCCTTCTTCCCTGTCTTTGTCGCTTTTATTATTTTCACTTTCTTCATCAATGACATCAATATCATCAGCATCAGAAACTGGAGGAGATGATGACAAAACTCTTTCATCGGTTTTTTGTGCTTGATTCTTAAGTTTAAGTTCTTCGAGTTTCAATTGAACCTGCTCTATGCTATACTGACTGTGGTGCTTTGGTGCTTCAATTATTGAGCTATCAAGGCTCGCATCAATTTCATCTTTTCTTCTATCCAAAAACTCTTGTTTAGATTTGACTTCGTAAGTCGTAGAATCAAAGTAAAGTGTTTCTAAACTTTGTAACAATTCATCGTCTAAATTGCAAATGTATTTTTTAGCAAAAGGTATCTCCGACATGTCTTTGTATTATTTGAGAAAGAACAAAATAGCTTCACCTGTCAAAGTTTTTTTTTTCAAAAAGTAGAAAGGCTCCAGTTTCTTTATAGAAAAGAATGTCAAGTATGACTCTTACAAGAAATAGTCATTTCCAAACCGCAGAGCCTCCTTGTTGCCTGAGAATAAATCCTCTAGAACCTAGTATTATTTATTTTGGAACTTATACACTAATTGAGGGATCTAATCGAAGAGGTAGCATAGAAATATGGAACATTAGTGATTCAAAATGCTTAGTAAGCTATGATACACACGGTGCAGTGCTAGACATTAAGTTGTCACCAAACTTTGAACAAGATAAAATAATGGCAACGGCGCACTCGACTGGAAACATCGGTATTTGGAGGGTTGGAGAAGATGCCACTGAACTTACGCTGTTGAAAGACCATAAGTTGTTTGATGAACCTAATGGTGACAATGAAACGCTAATAACCTCGCTTAATTTTAGTGAATTGAGTAACGGTCTTGTGGTGTACACCACTACTACAGGAGTAGTTGGGATATTGAATCTGGAAACAAATGAAAATGAAATTTTATCGAATCAACATGGTTTGGAAGCTTGGTATGCAGATTTTTACCAGATACCCAAGTTTTCGAGCTTAGTTTTATCGGGAGGTGATGACATGACATTGTTTGGGCACGATCTAAGAGAGCCTATGCCTGTCTTCCAATCCAGTAGAATACACGATGCTGGAATTGTTTCAATTTTGACGCCAAGGGAGAAATGGTGTCAAAATAATGAAAATAGAGTATGGACGGGGGGTTATGATGACCAATTGTGTGTTTTGGATATGCGAATGGGTGTGAATGAAGACGATAATAGTGTTTGGGGGCTGCCACCTCTAGTCAAGGAAAAACATAATCTAAATGGTGGTGTGTGGAGATTGATTCCAGGTCCTGATAATCTGGTGATGACATGTAACATGTACGCAGGAGGAAACATTGTTAAACATGATGGTTTTGGGGAAAGCGTGGTTGTCCACAAGCATTACAAAGGAGATCACGATAGCATTACGTATGGCGGTGACTGGGTCGGTGATACCATGGTATCCTGTAGTTTTTATGACAAGGTTGTGCAAACCTGGACTTTATAAATAACATTGTAAATTTGTACATAACATAACATAGCATAACATAACATAATATAAATCTATTTTAGAGTTTCAAGAACCCAGTTTTTGAGCTTTTCAGAGTCAACCTCTTCTGTTCTGTCATCCGTGAGAATACCCTTGTGCAATCTAACTATGCTAGGGACCTTGTTGACTACATACTGGTGGATCAATTCGTCATTGCGTCCTCCGTCCAACTCGATGCAAACTGCACCAACGTCCTCCTTAGTTTCAAATTTGTTCTTCGCCATGGTGGTCCAAAGCGACTGTGCCAGCTTGTTGCTCTTCTCTTCACCTAATCTCACAAATCCCAAATACAAGTTGCCACGGATACCAGCTGGTGTGGCCAGTACATGACTCAATTCATCAGGGGACTGGATGGTGGCAAAGATCCTATTTATTGAGTTCTTGGGTGGGTAAACAGGTCTCTGAGGCCTTGTCCACATCATAACTCCAACTGCTGCTGCCGCAGCAACAAGAAATAGTGTTCTCTGGCTCTCTGGAGTCATATTTTCTTATATATCGCAATAAGATAGAGTTGACAGCTTTGAGATATGTGTCAAAAATCGCTAAGAGCATCTTATCATCTTTTCAAAAAGCTCATTTTTTTAGATGCTGCTTTCTTCTTCGTCAACACATTTTATTGCTTAATTGACGGCTATAGCACATTCAATGGATGCACAAAACTTGGATATTGTATGGATGTTGGCAAATGGTGGTGTCGGTTTGAGAAACAACTCCAGACTGGTCAATGCTAAGAGCATTGAAGCGTTTAATATTCCAAATACATGTTCGGTGATTGCGCAAGAAGCTGCTAACACATCGTTACAAAAGTCCAGCTATCTGTTGTACGGTACCACGCTCGTCTATAAGAAAAAATGTGATTTGAGATTCAAGGAAACACTGAACGTAAAATGGTCAATCCAGCGAGTAAAGGACCTCATCAGCAGCAAAAGTGCTCTCAGATTCAATCCTAAAAACAAAAACACAAAAGCCAAAAAACTTGAGTTTCTTGAGGACGCCAGCAATTGGCAGGACGACCTTTTAGGTTTAGATGATAAGGTAGATTTGGAACATATTTTAAAGGACATGGAGTCCAAACGAAGCTCGTTAGTTGGGTTCGAGACTCCTTTGGACTGGAAAGCGGAAAATGGATTCAGAGAAATGAGCAGTTCTACAGAGATCAGTGAAATCAAACCAGCAAATTATCTTTCATTTGATGCAATGATGCCGCGGCTTGGAGCTGATAGTAATGAAAACTCTGATGTAGAGGAAAATGCCGACAAAAGTGGTTGCATTTGGGAAGATGAGCTTGATTTTGGATTTGATGTTGATGGTAACACAGTTGATGCCAATGGTAGCGTGCTTCTCTCCCAGCGCGAACCTCGTGAAGTAAATGAATTGCAAAGAAGTGTGACTCCTCCGAATCTTAATTTTGAGGATTTCCATTTAGATGATGAAGACATCGAACTAATTGACGAAAAAGAGACTAATAAAACTAAGAGAAAAGCCAAACCAAAAAAAAAGACGGCATCACCAAAGAATCGCAAGAAGAGAAAACTTATCTTGGATGAGGAAGTTTGTATAACCATGGCATCAATGAGGAGAAGTAGAGATGGGTTTATTCGACAAGAACTTGGCAAACGTCTTGAGGCTCACAAAAAGCGACAGTTGACAATCTTCCAAGCTCCAAATATCAGAAGCTTTGACATATTTTCAGAAATATTGGCACAGTTCTACCCAACTCCGCAAGGATCGGGAATCTTCAACGCTGAGCGTGTAAACAATACTTTTGATGCTATGCATGATATTGAGATAGGCAGAAGACGAAGATCATCATCAGTTTCTTCAGTTGAACATGGAAGGAGGGCGCTAGATTCTGAGGGAAGGCGCAGAAATTCTAGTTCTTTCCAGTTTGATATGAATCTAGGCCAAAGCCAAGATATGTTAGATATTGATTTAAGTGCCAACATGGCAGATATGGATATAAGTTTAGATCAAAGTATTTCAACTGTAGACTCTGTTGGAAATATAGATGTTTTCATTGAACGACTTCGATCCAACTTTGACGAACTAAATGTCACAAAGACGGAATTCGATAAGCTCTATCCGGTAAGGAACAATACTAAAAGGGAGGCAGCTAGGAATTTCCACATGTTATTACATTGTGTAACTAAAAACAAGATACAAATAAGTGTTGGTCCAGGGGCTGTTGGTAAATCTCAATGGGATGTGTTGCTGGGTTCTGACATTTTAGTCAAACTAGCTTAATTCATGAGCGGACTACTTTTTTTGGGATCTACTGTTGTAACTTTGGTACGCAAATATTTTTTTCAGTATTTGCTTCAAGTTTAAAAAGAAAGTAACCGATCCAAGATGGACACATCAGACCCAAGCACATGGACATGTTCTTCGCAAGAAGTATTAAATATTCACATTGCAGAGCCTGAAAGAGCAGTTACTTTCCCGCCAAAATTTACATATCCGATTTTTGGAGACTCTGAACAAATTTTTGGATACAAAGATCTCAAGATTGACTTAGCTTTTGACTGTTTGTCATTGAAGCCTCTATTGACTTACAAATATAGCTCCAAACTGAACGATGAAATCAAGTCCATTGAGAGCATTATTGGCCCATTTTTGCCTGAAAGCGACTACATACTGAAAAGTGAAGAAAAATGGCAAGATGCTATTGATGCTGAAAACTTTGCGTTGCCAGAGGACAAAATTGTGTTCAGCTATGAGAGGCAAGGAGATGTTTACGACATCTACAAGTTTTCGCTCGTGGATGATCATGTGGGACTAAAGCTCCATTTGCGGATGCAGATTTTTGTGTTGCTGTACATTGAGGCAGGATCTTACATAACATGCGACGATCCGCAATGGGAGCTCTATGTAACTTACAAGACGAGCAAGGCAAGTGTGAAGCCGACCTTTGTTGGATTTGCAACCACATACAAACATTTCCACTACGAAGGAGCGCAGATCCACGACGAGAGGAACTTTAAAGATCTCAGATTCAAAAACAAAATCAGCCAGTTCATCATCCTGCCACCGTTTCAGAGACAGGGGCACGGGAAGAAGCTGTACAATTACCTCTTTGACAAGTGGCTTGGTGACGAGAGAAGCGTTGAAGTCACTGTAGAAGATCCGAGCGAAGACTTTGATGAGTTGAGAGATCACTGTGACTTAGTGCGTCTCATCCAGAGCGGGAGCTTAGACGAGATCAAGCAGTTTCCGGTGGCAGATGTCAGTGCGGTTGTCACCAACACCAAGCTTGTGAAGCGTCAATTGAACAGATGCGTTGAGATGGGTCTTGCGTGGAAACTTGCCAACAACTACAACGATACAAAGGGGCTCAATGAGAAGAATCTCAGGTTGATGATCAAAAAGAGGGTTTATCTTTCCAACAAAGACGCCTTGGACGAGCTCGAAGATCCTGATAGGAGAGACAAGCTTGAGACCACCTACCGCAGAGTCAGAGAACACTATGGCCACTTTGTCCAGGGTATAGCTGTTGGTACCAAGCGCAAACACGACTGAGTAACCCCCATATTAGGAGATATGAAATTCCCCTATTGGGAAGCTAAAAAGGGACGGGCGTGGCGGCCATTATGCGATGTACGCGCATAAGCTTCCACACGCAATCGTGGACATTTAAAGTGGAAAAAAGATGGCTGGCCACCACTTTCTTTTCCCAGGGTAAGACAACGAAACAACAATGCACAGAACATACTCTATGAGATCTTCCAGAGCGCCAACTGCAGCTCAATTGGCTACTCCACCACCTCCACCATCATCTACAAAGTAAGTTTTGAAAAAATAGGCAACCTTGAAAAATCAGGGAATTGGCCCTCCAGAAACAACTTTCTTGCATGCAGTGATACTAACAAATAGTCACTTTATATAGGACTGGTAAATTCTTTGGTACCTCTTCCATTGCAGGTGCCTTCAGAAAGTCAACTTCCAGCAGTTTTGGCCCAGAACTGTCAAGAAAGCTTTCCCACCTGATCAAGATCGAAAAGTCCCTTGAAAGATCTCTCGAAGTTGTTTCAAACGAAAAGAAGGTTGTCGCCAAGCAATTGTCCCTCTGGGGTGAAGACAACGACGATGACGTGTCCGATGTCACCGACAAGATTGGTGTTCTCATCTACGAAATCGGTGAATTAGAAGACCAATTCATTGACAAATACGATCTCTACAGAATCACTTTGAAGTCCATCAGAAACATCGAAGCTTCTGTCCAACCTTCCAGAGACAGAAAGTTGAAGATTACCGACGAAATCGCCCACTTGAAGTACAAGGACCCACAATCCCCAAAGATTGCCGTTCTTGAACAAGAATTGGTCAGAGCCGAAGCCGAATCTCTTGTTGCCGAAGCACAATTGTCTAACATCACCAGAGAAAAGTTAAAGGCTGCTTTCAACTACCAATTTGACTCTCTCAGAGAATTGAGTGAAAAGGTTGCCCTTATTGCCGGTTACGGTAAGGCTCTCTTGGAATTGTTGGACGATTCCCCAGTCACTCCTGGTGAAACCAGACCTGCCTACGACGGTTACGAAGCGTCCAAGCAAATTATCATTGACGCTGAAAATGCTCTTGCCTCCTGGACTTTGGACAACTCTTACTTGAAGGAACCATTACTTTCCTTACACCAAGGTGCTGAAGATGTCTACCACGTTCCTGAAGGTATCACTGAAGGTGAAGCCGAAGAACAATGGGCTGAACATGATGACGCTGAACCTGTTGAAACTGCTTAATTGTACTAGTCTATTTTCTTTATTCCGGTTTTTTTATATTGTTTTGTTAATTGTATAGTTTTATAACATATCTTTTCTTTTGTTAATGAATAGTTAAGCCAAGGTTCAAAGCTTGATTTTACCAATAAGAAAGACTAATAAATATGCTTCTTTTATTATGACAATGTGAAATTCACTGTCTGTGGAAGAGTATCAATCATTCCGTTGTTATAAAGACATATCAGTGGTATTAAAGTGGTATAAAGCAGACCCAAAGTCTATAGATATAAACAATATAATCAGGTTTTTTTTGATCTTTTTTTAATTGTTGATGTTCCGTTTGCTGACTTGCCGCTGGCACCTGATGTATTTTCTTCCTTTTCTGTGTCTACAGTTGGTGGTGAGCTCTTCTGTGGAATAGGCTTTACTGATTCCTTAGATGAAACACCCTTTTTGTCAAAGTACACAAACAAAACAAAACAAATTACAAAAGCAAAAAGTAAACGCATACCCATGGCCTCCAAAAAGTTCAATTCAGTTGTCTCTTGTGCCATTTTCCTTATATCTTACCTGCCTTAGATCTGTTGCAACTATAGGTCTGCTGAAAAATTTTGTAAAAGGAAAAAACCGTTAATTTTTCACATAATTAATATTCTTCACTCTTTTTACCAAGATCCTAATTGATGATTAACACATCTGCCGTAAAAACCATTGCAACAAAAGTGCTAGAAGATGGGCCATTGGTATTGGTGGCTAGCATTGGAAATCCGGCAAAGTATGATGGAACCAGACACTCAATTGGACATGAAATGCTAGGGAAGCTAATTAGAGAATATCAAGCAGGTGAAATCAATGTTGGAAATCACAAGTTTTATAGACTCAAATCGGAATCCATTGAAGTTCCTTTGAATCAGAAACGTAAACATGGATTTCAGCCGTTGACATCAAAATCTGAAGTAATATTTTACAGGGTTCCAGGTTACATGAACTTATCTGGGGGATCATTGAAACCATTTTACAAAGAAATGACAAAATATGCTGCCAGTCTCAACAAGGAGATGCGAATGGTTGTTCTGTTTGATGAGCTAGATTTGGATATTGGAAAAGTAAAAGTTCGTAAGCAAGGCTCCTCTCACAGAGGACACAATGGACTAAGAGATATTCAAGCAAAAATAGGACAAAATTACACTGGGCTCCAAATTGGCATTGGTAGATACTATGAAGGTACCAAAAACGAAGAAGGCGTGGTATCCAATTATGTGCTAAGCAAATTTACACCAGATCAAAAAGAGGTGATCGATGATGAAAGCTTTCCAAATTTACTCAGTATTATTGATGATATTAGGTATGGTAGATACATTAATGAGAAAAATAAATAAGAACTTAAGATTCCTTAAAAAATGAGTCAAATGCTTCCATAGATGATTTAACATATGCGTTATAATCTTCAGCTGAAGTGGCTCTATGAGCAGTAAAGTTGATGCAGATTTCACTTGGAGTACCAAGCAAATAGCAACCAAAAGCAGAATCGACCATAGCACTATCAAACCAGCAATCGGTACATTTATCAGAAGAAATTGCTCCCAAGTTTGACACAAAAAGTGTTACACTAGGATTAGCATTTTTTTTCATTGAAGACAAAGCTTGCATTGTTTTTGATGGTAACTTAGGGTCTGAAAGGAAAGCTTTTTCCAAATGGCCAGTTAGATATAAGCACTCATCAAGTGATGCATTAAGGCCACTATGGAAATCTTCACAATATCTCCAAAACATATCGTCTTTGAAAGATAATGGGCCATTTGCGATATGGGTAGCATGATTATACTTCGCATACAATGAAGCAAATGGATACTCCTGCACACCATTTTGTGGTTTATTTTTGAATCTTGTGTTAACTGCTGTTACAGATGTAAGCACTTCACCGTTTAAAATGCCTGCGGACATCAACGAAGTTGAAACAAGACCAAAAATAACAGATGTGATTTTAACATTATGAGATCTTGCAGTGGAAACCATCTTTGAGACAAGTGTATTTGGAATTTGATAAAAAGTTGAGTAATGGTTTACCAATGGAAGTTTCAATAATTCCTTATCAAATTTTGGGATAGCGTTAGCAATTGCCTTTGGGGGAGACCAACCATCAGGAGGGAAATAGTCTTTTTGCAGTTCAGCAGGCGACGGGTTGATAATGAGATTAGGGTGATTAGCCAAGCTGAAAATTATGTCATCATACGAGCAAGTGTTTTGAGAAGCAATACCATTTCGTGCTTCGATATATTCACCGGCAAATTGGTGAAACAAACGACCAGCTGTGCCGTCCAACAAAGTGTGGTCTGCTAAAAATACTAAAATATCTTTATAGACAATAATTTTCCATAGTGGCGACGATGACTCACTATCATACTTAAATTGGTAGTCGGTGTACTCTTTGAAAATATCAGTGATAGCATCTTGATTGCATGCGTAAGTCCTTTCAGAGAGATTAACTACTATATCACCAAATTTAATCAACTTCAATGGTCTCACAACATTGTTTTTGATTTGCAGAACCAGCTGTGGCCATTTATTGCATAATTCCGTGAGAAAAGATTTGAGATCCGGTAAACTAAAAGGCTTAGAGTATTTAACAGCAATTGCAAAGTTATAGTAAATATTATTCAGTGTTCTCTGAACTAGGTTCTCTTCGAAACCACAAAGTCTCCTTTCAATTACCTTCATTTCGGCAGTTATTTCTGATAAAGAAAGGAAACAAAATTTGGAAAGAAAACAAGATTTGAAAGAGTTTACAAGTCATTTCCAGATAAACTGTTTGATATTACAAAGAGCATGCTTAGATGCATTGAAGCAAAAGTTGCGAGATGTATCTATGCTAAGTTAAACAGTATGCGTTCAAAAACCCTTTAAAAAGGATTCAAATGCCTTGATAGATGATTTAACATATGCATTATAATCTTCAGCTGAAATGGCTCTATTAGCAGTAAAGTTGATGCAGATTTCACTTGGAGTACCTAGCAAATGGCAACCAAAAGCAGCATCAACCATGGATTGATCAAACCAGCAGTTGGTACACTTATCAGAAGAAATTGCCCCCAAGTTTGACATGACAACTGTTGCTTTTGGATGAATGTTTTTCTCAATTGAAGATAGTGTCTGCATTGTTTTAAGTGGCAGCGTAGGATCTGACAAGTAGACTTGTTCAGCTTTACCATTTGGGTACAAACACTGATCAAAGGATGCGTTAAGTTTTTTGTGAAATTCTTGACAGTAATCCCAGAACTTTTCATCTTTATACGATGATGGGCTTTTTGAGACTTCTGCTAAGTGAACATAAGTTGCAAACAGTGAGGCAAAAGGATAATCCTGCACACCATTTTGTGGTTGGACTTTAAATCTCGTATTAATTGGTATTGCGGCTGTCAACTCATCACCATTTAAAATTCCAGCAGACATCAACGAAGTCGAAACAAGACCAAAGATTACAGAGGTGATCTTAACATTATGAGATCTTGCAATAGAAACCATCTTTGAGACAAGTGTATTTGGAATTTGATAAAAAGTTGAATAATGGTTTACCAATGGAAGTTTCAATAATTCCTTATCAAAATTTGGAATAGCGTTGGCAACTGCCTTTGGAGGAGACCAATTACTTGGCGGGAAGAAATCCTGTTGCAATTCTGCAGCCGATGGGTTGATAATAAAGTTAGTGTGTTCATCCAATTTGAAAATCAGGTCATCATATGAACAAATGTCTTGAGAAGCGGTACCGTTTTGTGTTTCAATATATTCGCCGGCAAGTTGATGAAACAAACGACCAGCAGTACCGTCAAATAAAACGTGGTCGGCAACGAAAATTAAGATGTCCTTGTAAATGACAACCTTCCACAGTGGTGAAGATGACTCACTGCCGTATTTGAACTGATAATGAGTGTACTCGTCGAAAATGCTTATGATAGCATCCTGATCATTAGCATATTCTCTTTCAGAAAGATCCACAACTATATCGCCAAGCTTAATTAACTTTAGCGGTCTCAAGATTGTTTTTTGATCGACCTGGAGCACTAGTTGTGGCCATTGATTGCACAATTGTGCAAGAAAGGATTTGATCTCCGGCAATTTAAAAGAAGGACCTGGATACCTGACAGCGATCTTAAAGTTATAGTAAATGTCGTGCAAGGTTCTTTGAACCATATTCTCTTCAACACCACATAATTTTCTCTCAATTGTCTTCATATGTATTATCTTTTTGTAATTTTCAGATATCACAAAAGGAAGGCAAGATCTGAAAGATCAACGGTTTCTCAAATAATCAGAAAAAGTGAAAAATTCAAACGTCTTTTCCAGATATAGAGTGTTTGATATCATAAACAGCATGATTAGGTGCATTGGAGTGGGCGTTGCAAGATGCGGCTCTGCAAATTTGAATAGTATGCGCTCGAGGCTGTGGTCATTATCTTTTCGGAGACTCAATAGTTCACATAACCCCAATTTTGATTGGAGTGTATATCCAGCACGAGGACCGACCAATTGGAAAACACCTGATGGAAAGCTAAGACTAGAGTATCTGCTGTTGCAAACGGTAGAGGACACTGAGGTTGAAAAAGAGGTATCACTATTTATGTCACTGATGTTAGGGAGGATTATAACGTATAGAGAAAGTGTTGATATGACGAAATGGGGGTTTTTGGGACCTGAGGCATCGATCAGAATTACAAAGATGGTCATTTTAATGAAAGTTTTATTTGACAGAGAGCTTGTTGATTCATGGACGGATTTTATGGACTTTTTGGAGAGTAAAGGTTATGAAACAACGTCCCAGGACATAACATTAGTTGGAAATTTTATTGCTGATTGGTTGGGTGTAAATAAACAGTGATAAATATAAACAAATATATTTATACATGCTTTATTTATATACATACTTATGGATTATATTATACAATTAGAAACCTTGGAAATGCTAAACTAACAAAATTTCCATCTATTACCACAGTTTTCACAGGTACAAAACGTAGTTAAAGGTTCGTCCGCAGATCTGGTTTGCATCTGGTAATAACTGACTTCTCTTTTTTTACATTTACCACACACAAAACGGTCGGTAACAGCTCTCTTTTGAACTGCACCCTGTGCATCAAACAAATTCTTTTGATGTAGCTGTTCCATCTCTTGTTTGAGAGTTTCTGGTGCTAGTTCCTTGTTTGACATGGACACCAGCTTTGAAGGTTTCAGACTTCCGTTTAGAATATTGACTCTCAACTCTGGATTTCTCTTGTTTCTAATGTTCATTACCAGTGACCGGGTTTTCTGACGGTAATTGTCGTCTATTTTTTGCTTGTAAAGCTTGAAAATTGCATCCTCGATAGATTTTGAAACGTCAAGAATACTCTGCGGAGTGTCTGTTGAATCGATTGCTAACCCTGTGTAAATACCTCCAATGGCACCGTTTCTTGTAGAATCGTCATAGAAGTCGATTTTGACTCCGTCGTTAGCTGGAGTTCTCGTCTTAGTTGCAATAAATTCATCTTTTTTAACTTCTTCAACTTTTGCAGCCGGCTTCTTGTTATCACTCTTACCCTTTTTTTCAGCACTGACTTGGTCCTTCCACTTTTTGATGATTTTCTTGGCCAGTTGTGCAACCTCTAGATCTGCATTTGCTCTGAATTTATTAACTGCAACACCAACTTTGGTCTCTCTTAAAAGCGCCTCTGAAGCCTTGACATTTTCGTCCAAAAGGTTCAATAGCTCTGTTTGTGTTTTGGAGTCATTGGCTTTACTAAGCTGGCTCACGATTCCTCGTATTTCACTAGCTTCCATTGCCATATTTGCTCAAATGTAGATGAAGAAGAAGTTTATGAAAGTTTTTTATGTTGACTCTTTCCAGAAAATTTTAGCTAGTGAATAGGCCACTGCAAAATCCAACTACTACAGCATGTCAACGGCTGTTTTACTATCCAACTTTCCACAAGAGTACACTGAGGAGCGATTAGGTGAATTAGCGAGAAGTGTCGGCCCAATATTGAAGTTGAAGCTTGCATTTGACGAAAACACAGGTCGTTCAAGATCCCTTTGTGTTGTTCAATATCAAGACTTGGAAACAGCGTCATCAGCAGCCAGGAACCTCAATGGGTACAATTTGGAGAACGGCAGGACTATGAAGTGCGTATATGTAGATGATGACGAGATAAAGAAGCTATTTCCACAAGACTATTCAGTAAACGACAATTCCAATAGTAAGGTTGATAAATCTACGGATGTTCTTGGCAAAATGTTGAATGGTATGGACAAAGAGGTACAACTATTGAAACAGATACCACCTTTGCCAAGGGGCATAACGCTACCCAAAGGTTCCAACTTGGATAACTTGAACACCGTCATCTACAACTCCTTGATGTCCCTAGATAAGTCAAGGTTGGAAAATCTACTGAAGGAAGCCCATGAGCTTGCAAGTGAATTTCCAGAGCTGACAAAGGTGTTGCTCAAAACGAACCCACAGCTGCAAACGGCGTTGATTCAAGGTGCTTTATTGCTAGACGTTGCAACTCCGGAGGATATCAAAAACTTGATGATAGAGCAACCTAAGGATGAAGAGGAACAGGAATACGAGCCGCAGGCAGAGCAGCGGCAGCAAACCACACAGCAAGCAAAGGAGGATCTCAGCGAACTGCCAGCAGAGCAACAGGAAATGATTAAGACAATACTAAACATGTCTCAGGAAGATATAATGGCATTTTCCGATCCGCAACAGCAACAGTTGTACATAGAAATTCAAAAGAGATTCAGCTCCTAATTGTTTCACGTGAATCGTTAATCAGGCATCTCTAGTGGTGGTATCGAGTACGCATGAGTGATGATGACAATAAAAGCAGCAAAGAGAGGAAGGTTTGGTGCACTCACGTGTCATGAAATTACGTAACTCTCACGTGATAACTCTTACGTAATCAACAAGCTGGCACGTGATCTGATTACGTAATATACAATTTATCACGTGACATGTGATTACATAATCAGTCACGTGATCCCATTTTTAGAAAATTTTTTATTTTTTTTTATTTTTTTTATTTTTTACGTTTTCTAAAATGTTCTGAAAATTTTTTTTCTTTCCTTCTTTCCTATTAAATTGGTTAAAGGAATACCAACCTTGAAGAGGGTATAAATCTTGAAAAAATGGCTACAAACAGTTCCAGTGTACTCTATATTGGTGCCATCCCATATCACTGGGATGTGGATGTTATCAAGTCAGTAGTATGTGGATCAGGGCCTGTTGTTGATGTAAGGTGTATGATGGACAATGTGTCAAAGAATAAAGGATTTTGTTTTGTGGAATATGCGACGCCGGAAACAGCGCAGACAGCGCTGAAGATACTTTCGAAGGTGAAGATCGAAGGAAGGAAAAAGATGAGAATCGAACTATCGAAAGAAGGGCTCAGAAACTCTACGGGGCAGGTGAAACCAACGCTGCCACTTAACCGGATGTTTTTGCCATCCAATGTGATCTTACCACAGGAGATGCTCTCGAACGTCAGCCAAAGTCCGATGTCAAATTTGAGCGGTTCGAGTATCGAGATCCAAAAATGCATCAACCAAAACCCACAGATCCAGCAGATGGTGGGTCAAATGCTCGCAAACGGCTTAGACATGAATCAAATTGCCTCAGTGGTGTCGCAGTTTAACAACACTAACGCCGGGAACGCAGTCAACCAAATGACCCCCCAACAGGTACTATCTCCCCACATGAACAATAATGCAGGAACGCCTCTACAGAATCAGACCCCAATAGGAGGTTCTCTGAATCAACATTTATACCAACAGCAGCAGCAATCTCAACTAGGACAACAGCAATCTATCAACGGTATACCCCAGCAACTATTAATGGCTTCACAGTATTTGCCTCTGCCAACGCCAACACAACGCCAAAACTTAGCAAGAGACAAAGTCAGTCAAACCCTTTCAACCATTCCTCCTGGTGTCTTAATCGAATTACTAGCCAAGTTGAAAATGATGTTGTCACAGCAGTCTCCAAATTATATGGAGGCTGCCAAGATCTTGACTGAAAATCCACAGTTGGCTGTTGCCGCAGCACAGAGCTTACTTTTGATGGGCATCATTGATTTGGATGTCATCAACCAAGCAATGAATCAGCAAACGAACACACCTAATTCAAATATGGCCAATAATAGCAATAGTGCTAATGCATCCCAAATGAATGTGAATAACAATTACAATAATAACACCAATATTAATAATAACAATAATAACTACGTGCAACCGCCAATACAGCAGCAGCAACAGCAACAACAACAACAACAGCAACAACAACAACAACAACAACAACAACAACAAACACTAAATAATGAATTTCCTCCACATACTATGGCCAAATTGTCGCAAATGAACCCGCAAGAAGCAAATTTAGTTATTCAAATCTTAAAGCTGGCACCAAGCCAGATCGCCGCATTGCCTCCAAACGAAAGGGATTTGGCAATGTCCCTACGTTCTCAGTATTTATAGGCATATTTTCTAGAAAGAACCATCTCTTATGCAGATGCTTGTAATCTACCTATTTTATAAATCGTTTTCTTTATCTTGTATAAAGAAATCAAATGAAAAATTTCACCGCTTTAAAGTTCTCGTATTTGTAAGAACTATTTCTTATCACAGCAAATGTCTAATATTGCTGCCGCCATTCAGAATGCGATTCAAGAAGCACTGAATCAAATACCAGAGCTTCAATCTGACATAGATGAGACTAAAACAGGCTTATCTAAGAACGAAGTGAGCCATTTAATTTCAGATGTTTCAACTAATGAAAAGGAATGTTCGATTTGTCTGGATTGTTACAATATAGAAGATGTCACCTTCTTCCCAGAGAACGCATCCGGTTCAAAATACACAACCAACAACAATGGCGATCATTTTCCTGTTAAATTACCCTGTGATCATATCTTTGGCTTTTCATGTCTCCGAGAATGGCTACAAATGCACAACCAATGTCCATTATGTCGAAAAGAGTTTCCATTTGAAAAAGTTAGTTTTGACTATAACTTATCAAATACTAGAGTACCTTTACATTGGATCCAAAAGCCAGATAGTGATAATGACCCGGGATTCTTGATGCCATGCACATCAAAAGGTGTTTCTTATGCCTATAAAAAGACAAGTTTATACTAAACAATAATACATATGTTTCATTCAAACCAATCTTTAACATCTTTACAGGATCGTTGATACCAAGCCAAATCGTTAGCTATAGAGTCTAAACTTTGTAAAATACCTTTTTCATAGCCTGTGTTGTCCCTTGAATTGAAAAATACATTTACATCATCATATAATGGTTTGGAAACCAGATTTGGTAAAAACCCTTTAAGAACTCTACTCAATGTCCACATGGATACGTTTTTGTGTAGGTAATCAAAGTTTTCTTTGAAGTAAATCCAAAATTGTTCCTTCATTTTCCCGTTCGATGACAATGAACCTGTTAGAAATTGGAAGTCCATTTCAGGAACTGTTCCATTTGTTAATAGATCAAGAACCTTAGGTAAATATTTTGGATTGGAAATAGATCCGAGAGCACTGAGAGCAACTTCTCTAGCATCAATTGAAGTTGGATTTAAAACTTCACTCAAAACCTCATTGAATAACAAATCATTAACCTCATTCTTGAGAAGTAATTTGAAAACAACAGCTTTGAAGATTGGTTCAATATTGCCACTTTGATACAATCTTCTGGCTTCTTCAATAGCAGCTGGTAACCCAACATCACCTGCCTGAGTGAACAAAAGTGATCTTAATTTTAGTTCAGCAAAACTTAACTCCCCTTCCTTTTGAATTAGCTCTTGGAACTTTGAGCCATAGAGTTCTCTAGCGAACTCATTCAGTTTCGTTGACAAATCATCATCAGAATAAAATGCATTTCTTAAACAGTTTAATCTTTTAACAATTTCACTCCAAACACTTTCATTGGTTTCGTGTTTCAACTTTCTTAACAAGTCTAAAAATTGACTAGTTGGTATCAAACCAGCTTGAGATGCGGCACAGGTATCACCAACCAATCCAATTTTATCCTTGACTGTAAACTCGTTTAGATTGGAAACGACACTTGCAAATAGTTCATCATCGTAAATAACTCTGTAAAAGCCAATCGTATCCTTATTCAACTTTTTGAAATTCTTTTTAGGCAACAAAATTTCTTTACAAGACATGTTATCAACATTTGGAATCCACCAAGTAATATCATCATCGACAGTTTCACCGCTTGAAAGAAATCTAGATTGAGTGATTTTGATTTTATCATTGTTGTAACTTTGTACTTTCAAATATGGGAAACCAACAGACTTAATCCAAGGTGCAACTAATTGTGTTATATTTGCATTAGATATTTCACTAATAGCATCCCAAAGGTCATCGGATTTGGCGTTGTTAAAAGCATGTTTTTTCAAATAGTTAGAAACACCCTTCAAAAATAAATCAACGCCAACTGATTCGGCAACCATTCGAACAATTGATCCACCTTTCAAGTAGGAAATATGATCAAAAATTTCGTCAATCTCGTTAGCATAATAAACTTGAACCTCAACAGGATGTGAACTTTTCAAGGAATCTAAATCCAAGGCTGTTTGAACAGAATCTGTGACAAACCCGGTAAAAACATCCCATTCTTTGTGAATATGTTCAACACACAACCATCCAACATAAGTGGCAAAAGATTCATTAAGCCATAAGTCAGACCACCAGTCCATAGTACAATAGTTGCCAAACCAAGAGTGGGCGATTTCATGAGAGACAACATAGGTGACTTTTTGTTTGTAAAGATTATTTGATTTCTGAGGATCAAACAAAAGTGCAGTTGATCTGAACGTTACTAGACCCCAGTTTTCCATTGCATTAGCGCCAAACTGTGGAACTGCCAATAAATCTAATTTTGGTAACGGATAGTCAATATCAAAAACAACAGAAAGATAATCAACAGCTTTCTGTGCTACTTCTAATGCATATTGGCCTGTATGTGATTGACCTGGAACAGTATAGACCCTAATTGGAAGCTTAGAGCCATTGTATTCCTTGATGCTTGTGGTCTCAACGTACTCAAATTTACCAATCGCCCAGGCAACTAAATAGGTTGACATCTTTGGGCTTTGAACAAACTCAAAAGTCTTTAAATTTGAAACACTAGTTTCTTTTTTAAGTGGCATATTTGATAAGACTTGTAGATCTGAATCAACTGACAGCTTGATGGTAAATTTGGCTTTTGCGTTCGGTTCATCATAACACGGAAAAGCAGATCTTGCATCTGTTGATTCAAATTGCGTTGCCAGAATGAATTCTTTATTTCCTTCTTCAGTGACATAGCTGGAGGAGTAGAATCCAGCCATGTCGTTTCTTATCACACCACTATAGTCCACGTCAAGAGTGAACAATTCATCTTTCGCCAATTGCTTCAGCAATTTGAAAGATACACTTTCACTACTCTCGTCTTTGGATATAGTGTCTACATTGATCAATTCTCCATTTTTTCTTACTGCTTTTGCACTGATAAAGCTCAAATATTTTTGATTTAGTTTAATGACGTCTGTTTTATCAGTGACCATAAAATCAATCTTAACATTCCCTTTAAACTCATTGGCACTCTGATCAATGTCAAAACAATGAATCGAGTATGCTAATGGTTTTAATGAAGTTGGAAGTGCTTCGTGCAAACTTGTCATTCTTCGTGAAAATAACCGACTAGTAAGAAACATTCTAAGTCTGAGATGGCAATCTATTGTGTTGATGAGAGTAAAAATTTACGGGCAAAAACCCCCAAACTGGAAAGTATCCTCTATTGAACGGCATATTAAGGTAATATAAATGTTATAAAGGTAAAGCAAAGAGGAATAAAGATGGAGAGAGTGGTGTAACGCATTTTTACATTCAACTATAGTGTTTTAGCATACTCTCTAAGTTTTAAAAAATCACATAATTTGTTAAGCATGTTGACTTATTTAGATCTATTCGACAGTAACAGATTTGGCTAAATTACGAGGTCTGTCAGGATCACTGCCTGCTGCAATAGCCAAGTAGTAGGACATTAGCTGTAAAGGAACAATGTTGACGAGACCTTGTAAACAGTCAACGGTTCTTGGGACCTCCAAGGTCGCAGCAAATTTAGATCTATCAAGGATCTTATCACCTTCGGAAACCAGGACAATTGGTTTACCATCTCTTGCAGTGATCTGTTGAATAGCAGAGTTGACCTTTGGAGAAAAAGCGTCTTCAGTGGCAAAAGCCACCACTGGCATACTTTCATCAATTAGTGCCAAAACACCGTGTTTCAATTCACCTGCTTGGACACCTTCTGCGTGAATGTAGGATATTTCTTTAATCTTCAATGCACCTTCTAATGCAGCAGCAAATTGATAACCACGACCAACAACTAACATTGATTTATGGTTATGTAAATATTTCAGTGAAATTTCTTTGATTTCTTCCGACTTCTTCAATACCTGTTCAATCAAGCTTGGGATTTGTTCTAAGCCGTTTATAATCTCTAGATGACGTTCCCTATTATCTAATATGTTATTAGAAATTTGCAATGCTAACATTGCCAATGCAATAAACTGTGATGTGTAAGCCTTTGTTGAAGCAACACCAATTTCTGGACCAGCATTAATATGAACACCGCAATCGGTATCACGAGAAATTGATGAACCAACGGAGTTCACAACACCAACAGATAAAGCACCTGCAGCTCTACAATATTTCAATGCTTGCATAGAATCAGCTGTTTCACCTGATTGTGAAACAAAGATTACTGTGTCATCTCTGAAGATTGGTGGTGATCGATCAAGAAAATCGGTGGCAATATCAACTGAAACTGGGACACCTGTCAATTCCTCGAATAGAGATCTGACAGCTAAACATGAATGATATGATGTACCACAGGCAATCATTAAAAATCTTCTGGAACGTCTAATACTTGTGAGACACTCTCTAATACCACCAAGAACAATACCCTTTGCCTTAAAATCAATTCTACCTCTCATAGTATTGAAAGTGGAATCTGGTTGTTCGCAAATCTCTTTTAACATGAAATGAGGGTAGCCACCCTTCATGATTTGAGTTAATTCCATATCTAAATTCTTGACAGGTCTAGTAGTGGATAAATTCCCAGCCTTCTTTGCTCTATGGATGTGCAATTGACCTTCATAAATGTGAGCAATGTCATCATCTTCTAAAAATAAAACCTTCTTAGTGTATTCCACAACAGAAGAGGCATCAGATGAAATAAAGAATTCAATTGGTCTGCCATTTTCAGGCAAAATTGCCCTTGATTCAGATTTCCTCAAGGAGGCATTGTTTTTGCTGTTGCTACTTGGGACCAAACCAGCACCATGCTCAGGATCTTCGATGAATTCAACATCAACAAAGTCAACCTTCAATTTTTGGTTCGATTTAACACCAATCAAAAGTGGAGAACCCTTTCTAGTTGCAACAATCTCGTTTGGATAGTGGACCGATTTGACCATCAAACCGTAGGAACCTTCTAAGTTGGCAAGAACGTCCTTTGTCAATTGATAAAACTCGTGATCCGGATTCTTCTTGAAACAGTAAAGGAACAACGCGGCAATGACTTCAGTGTCTGTGTCTGTCTTGAAATGATAGCCGTTTTTCACTAAAAACTTCTTGAGTTCTCTGTAGTTGGTGATGATACCGTTGTGAACAACAATGAATTGGTTGGTGGCATCACTCGCGTGAGGATGGCAGTTAGCCTGGGTGACACCACCGTGGGTGGCCCATCTAGTGTGGGCAATACCAACATGGACCAGAAACTCCTCGGAAGTGTCTGGATGGTTGCTGATAATCTCTTCTTGTAAATTAGCAACTGCTCCGGTTTGCTTGTACGTGACAATTTCCTTGACGTTGGAATCTTCGCTGTAGTCATTCTCACCATCAATACCAATACCCGCAGAATCGTAACCCCTGTACTCAAGCTTTTTTAACCCGTTCACCAGCGTGTTGATGATCTCACCTCGGGTCTTACAAACATTGAAATTGGCGTAACCAAAGATACCACTAAAATAAAACACAGTGAGTTAGTATTAATCCATTTGTATATGTCCAATTAAACCGCTCTTGAGATAGATTTAGTACCTTTCACTTTTCGACTGCTAAATGGATTCTAAGCCATGTCAACCTCATTTCAGTTGAAGGGCAAATTGATGTACGCCTTCTTTGAATTGATCTTTCAAAAGTCGATTGGAACTATACGCTCTTTTCCTAAACCTATTTCGCTCCTTTCTACTCCTGTATACATACCACATTGTCTGCTAAGTATCGCTTTGATCTAAAAGAACACAAATAATGCCCAATTGTCAAGAATTTTCTTCTTTCTTCTCTTTTATTTCGAATTTCCCAAATGGGAACAAAAAAACACCCATGTCAAAACGGGCTAATTTTAGACGTATCTGAACATATATTTAAAACTATCTATAATTATATATAAGTGATTGACCTTTTTATAAAGCAGAGGGGTGGAATGCAGAGCATCTACTTACGCTTCTTGTATCCGCCCTCAAACCCGGCTCTTTTTGTCATCTTTTTGGAGCCACGTGAACGTTTGTAACTTGGTAGATGTTTGATCTGGTCCTTCTTGGATCTATTTTTATTCTCCTTCCTGATCTTTAAATTCTCCTCCCTTCTGTCAGTTTTCATTTTGAGCTCGTCGGCGAGGTTCTGCTTACGTTCTCTCCATTCTCTTTCACTTTTACGCTTTTGAGATTCCTTCCTTCTCAAGGCCTTTTTCAATAACTTTTCGTCGTCCTTGAGCTTCTCACCCTGCACATTTGCAAGAGCCCTCTTCCATTTTGTCTTTTCCTCGTGCTTTTGTCTGCTTTCGTTGTCGAGCTCCTGCAACCTTGAACGCTCCCTTTCGAGTTTCTGTAAATGACCCTTGATGTCGTTGTTAGATGGACCCTTCTTTTTACCAAGTTTTCTTGTTGATTTCAGATCACTGGAAATCCTCTCTCCGTCGTTGAATTCAATGTTACCGAATATGACCTTTGCACTCTCGTTCTCCTCAGCCTCGGAGTCGCTCGATTCGCTTGATTCGCTTGATTCCTCTGCTGTAGCCGCCTTTCGTCTTTCCTTACGAAGCATTTCCTTTCTTCGTCTCTCTTCTAGAATTTGCTGTCTTGAGGTGGCAGATCCTGCTGATTTACTGCCAATTGCCTTTCTCTTTTCCCTGAGCTTCTGGATCTTCTCTTGTAATTTGGCCTTGAGCTCCTTCTGCTTCGATTCTCTAGCTTTCTTCTCCTCTTCGCTGATCTCCCGCTTCTTTGCGTTGGTAGTGGCCTTTTGCACCTTTTTCACTTCCTCTTTTTGAACCTCTTCTGTCACCTCATCACCGTTGTCATCGAATATCATCGTGTTCAGCTGAAACAACTCGTCGTCTGGTTCCCCTATGTGTCCCGTTTCTCCTCCTCTCGCTTGCTTCTGAATCTTTTCGTTTCCTGATGGCTTCTCTTCTTCTTCCTCTCCGTCTCCTATTTGCTCTTCCTTTCTTTGCATCTTGACCCGCTCACCTGGTAACACCACCGGCTGCGCAACTTTCTCTGTTTCCTCCATGATCTCCTTCACGCTCAAGTCCTTTGTGTCCTCTGGATTTAGCTTTCTTGACTTGTTAAGCTTACGTTCGTTCTTTGATTTCTTGTTTTGCTTCTCCAGCCATTGGTTATTGGTTTCGTCATCGTAGTAGTATTTTGCTGGAATCAAACTCAATAAACCATCAAATGTGTGGGAGTGCTGCTGAAGTCTTTCTTCTAAAGAGTTACCCATCCTGATTGTTCGTGTTCCTTGCTTTAAAGAAGACAAATGTATACTGAAATTTTTCATTTCTTCTTCTTTCTACTAAAAAAATTTTTTTCAGGCTTTCCCAATTAGGAAACCTTCAAACGGCGGATAATATGTCAATTTTCCAGGCAGTGAAAAGCATCCCCCAGCTGTTGAGGTAGATATAGACTCAGGAATGCCCACATTGACTTTATCGCTGTCACAGGGCTCCAACCACTTGGTGGCCCACTTCAACAACTTTCAAAATGACGTTTTGTACAGCAAAGAGTTCAGCAAACGCACCTTGGACCACCTCTTTATGAAGCCTCACTTCAATCTTGTCAATTACTACCCAAGAACTATCTTGTTCGACTACTGTAACGGGTTTGGTGGCTTGAATCCGTTCGAAGTTTTTGAAGAAAAAGTCATGCTTCCCGATTACCAACAGGTAGCAACCTCCGTCACAAGAGAAACTCTAAATAACTACCAGTTGAAGTTGAATCAAGGTATCAAGGTCGAGTTGGACAGGACAAAGTACTGGACAGACTACTCTAACGTTATCTATGCGCCCAGCTCTATTTTCAAACTAAAGAACTTTGTCTACGATTTTGCAAATGGTAAAGGTGTCAACAAGGATTTCAAAACACAGGAATTCGATAAATTTGAAATCGGGGTCAACGAATATAAACCAATGCGTGAAGACATCGAAGATTCTATCAGATATCAGCTGGAGCATATGGATAACGTTGAAAGAGTCAACCTTGTTTGTGATTTCGACTCTTCTTGGTCTGGTTTTTCCTCCGATTTGCTCAACGACCTAATTGACGATCAATTCAACGGCAATAGCAACAGAGTGCTTTACTGGGGTTTATTCAAAGACTTCAACCAATTGAGCAATGCCATGAAATTTAACAGAATCAAGTCATATCTAGACACTATTCCTAAAACCGGAGTTTTCCTTCCACTGAAACTAGATCTTGACTTATGGGAATCCATGGCATGGAACTCTTTGCCATTTTTAGAGATCAACGAGAACTCTATGGATGACCTATACTCGAAGTTCAAAAAAGGAGACACTATAAATGAGATTGTTATTGATTGTGGCGAAGATCACCATCTGGAATCAACATTATTCAGTTCACGTGCCAGCAACATTGCTAAAAAGGGAACATTCAACCAGCTAAAGTATGAGTCAAGCCCAAATTTAAATTTAGAAACTCTGCCTAGTGATATAAAAACATTGGACTACAAGGGAGTAAGATTTGAAAAAAATGATAAAGTCAGAACTGATTTCAAATTAATGTCTGAATTTGTGTCAAAAAACATCAAGGGAGATAATTACACTGATTTAAGAAACGATTACATTGAGCAGTTGAGTTCTTTAAAAGAAAACTACACATATGGTTTTGAGTACTATACAAGTGATGAAGAAGAAGATGATTATTGAAGATATTGATTAATTATATTGGCATCTCCAATATTTGCTTCCAACATACCAACCAATACGTCTCTATCGTTCAATTTTACTGCTAAATTCATTGCATCCCTCCATAAGCCAGTGATTATCCATGCTTTCATTTTTGCTCGTGAATCAGGTATTCTTGGAATATATAATGAAGCTTGTCTTTTAAATCCTAGTTGAGCTAATCTGGTGTAATAATCCAAAGCCGGTAATTCCATTCCCTGCTTTGTTTGTGAATATTCGAATAATGAATCTAGTACACTCTCGTTGGATTCTATAGTAATTGAGTTTAAAAACCATTGAGATAACTGTAGTGATGAGATCCTTAAACTGGATTGAATTTTTAAAGCCAATGGTAAATCTTTTGGAAACAATGATGTTATTGTTTGAACAAGAGGCTCGCCTATCGTTATCTGGGGATATTGTGGTTGGTATTTTAGTTGCATTTCTACAATTTTTGAGTGGTCAATCAATGAATTCAAGAATATTTTTAGTTCGTTTGATTTTTTAGCTTGAACAATTATTTCCTTGATTGATTCATTAGAATTTGAATTATTGAAGTTTTTCAACTGAGTTAAAACTAAGTTTTTATAATCTTCTCTTTGGTAAAAAAAATCTTTTAATTCATTAATTTTGAACAGTTTCGAGATGAACAATTCATATATTAGTTGGCTTTGTTCATTCTCATTCAATAGTTTGAAAAAGTCAATTAATGATAGCTGTTGTTTCAATTCTAATAATATGAAAATAATACAATCAATGTCATAATCTTCACTAGCTTTAGTAATTGCCAAATTAAACTCATTCATTTCTAATAGTAAATCAATTTTTGACCATGTATTTGGTTCTTTCACAAGCAACTTTCTGGCAAGTGATGGGCGACCCTCTACAAAAGCAAAATTTGCTATTTGACACCAATTGATTGAATATTTGGATAATTTGGAAGTCAGTATTTGAAACAATTCATCATCTGATATACTCGAATTAACCTTAATTTTTGCATTGGCCCAGTGTACTAATATTTTGAAAATTGGATAATTTAATTCATTACAAATTTTGATTGCTAATGAATGAAAGTTTCTATTGATTAGTAGATCAATAACTTTATCAATACCTATTGACTGAAATTTAGCATAGGTAAAATACAATCCTATTTCATTTGTTCGTAAAGAGTTTAATATGTGCAAATTTGACGAAACTTCGATGAACTCTTGTGAATTGTATAAATCTAAGGTGGACTTGCCAAGGTTTGCAGCTCTCAGAAGCTTCCTTTGCCAATATGGATTAAATTCCTCAGACGCTGCTCTAATACAAGTATCAATAGCTAAAGAAATAGAATCTTGGATCAGAGACAAATTGTTGTTCATTTGAAAATCTCGTTTATCTAATAAATCCACAGCATCAAGTAAAATGGCACTCGGAGATGAAGAACCTATCTGGAACACATTCTCTAAATTGAATGGCACTTTCGAAATAAACTGCAAGGAGAAAGCATTTAATAGATAAAGCCCATTCTGTTCGGTTCTGATGATAGGGTTACTATCATTGATGTAGAATTCAATAAAAGAGTTCGGTGTCGGACCATACACGTAAACAAGATTCTTGTAAGATAGAGCAATTGCATCATCACCACACCATTGAATATCCAGGGGCAGTTTCTTCAAGCTGTGTGTCACTATCAAAGTCATTGTAGTTAAATCCCAAATAGTTAATTCACTGAAATTTGCTATTGCAAGTAGATTCAAATTTGGCGAAATCGATAGTAGAGTCATTTGATTTCCGTATTTGATCTCCCTGCTTATATCATTGTTTTCAATTAAAAACTTTCCTTGATCTGTCTCAACTACAATACAGATCTTGTTGAGATAATCATTGAAATGCCAAGTTATGATATGCTGAGTATTTAAACAGCCTAGAATTCTGTAATCAGTTGCTGATTTGACGTAAATAAACGTTCCATTGGATAATTGCATTAGAAATGCATCAGATGTGTTTGAAAACTGAACCTTGATAACTCTAGCATCCAAAGAAATTGGTAATTTATTATCTGTAAAGTTTCCATTGAAATCTGTGTAAAATCTCCAATTACCTGCAGAATTAACTAAAATCAGATTCGATAAAGAATTGAATCCAATTGCTAGTGTATCTTGGGGAATTTGGATTGATAATAAGGATGCATTGTTCAATGTGAATAAGTTTAAACGAGACTGTTCTCTTACTGCGAAAATGTCTAAATACTGAGAGATCGTTACGTTTGATGTCAAACCTAAAGTGAGTTCCCTTGTCAAATCAACAATCCGATATGGTGTTGAATCTAAAAGTGACCATTGTAATGCCGGACTCAATGACATGATTTGGCCCGATACCAGAAAGTTTGGTTTTTCTACGAACTCTGCCTTCACTGGTAAAAAATATGGTTGGGACATATTTTTATTCTTCTTCTGCCAGCTAGCCATATCAACTTGATTAAGCTTTCATTTACCTCGCCAAGTTGCATAGCTACGCTATACAAAGATATATATATTTATTATACAATGGAAGTTGTGAGTCTGATTTCTAGAGATGGTCAACGTGTGGTTGTCAGTGGCGAGTTGGCTGCGTTGAGTGGAACACTTAGAGGTCTTTGCGAGTTTTCAGGAAGACCAGAAGACGTTGACAGTTACGGGAGGATAATAAGTAGCAAGCACAAGCCAGTAGAGCTGCCTAATATCAACAATGGACAATTGCTAGAAGCAGTGGGCGATTACATGGCCTATAGAGTGAAAAGTGAAGAATGTGGTGAAGACGTCGGATTTGACATTCCTACAGCAATGGCACTTGAACTATTGGTGGTTGCTGACTATCTTGATTTGTAATTCATTCTTAGCCTATGCAAAGACTAAACAATTTATGGATTTTTGTTTTGACTACGAAGCAACGCCTTTGTGCAAATTGGGACACCAACGAGTCTTGTGTGAAAGTGTGCTTGGGACAGTTACATTGACTATAAGCAAAGGTCGTGAAATGCTTTGGTTCTGTTGCTATACAAGCTGGGTTGGTACGCTTAAAGCAACTTACAGATATAAGCTGGTGCACACCAATCCAAACTTCTTCATGAGCTACAAACATATGAAGCTAACCCTTGACTGTTTATACGCATGCTTGTTGCCTTGAAATGACTCTGGCTTACCGATGCCATATAGCTGCGCTATTTTTGACGGACTGACAAGGGGGAAGATTGAAAGTTTCGATCGGCGTACACTAGCACCTTTGGAGTTAGTATTTGAGAAATGTAAAATTGCTATAAGACATCATGCAGCGTTCTAGAGCGACTAGCTCATTCGTGTGAAGCTGTTGATATATGTGCTTCAAGTGCCGTTTGCCATGAACATTATTAAGATCCGCCTGTCGTTTTGCCATCTGACATACTACACATCTACGGTAAGCGCTTGTGAGCAGGCGTTCTCCACTTCTGAACGCCATTGGACCACCCTCTATGTACAGGCAGAGTTTGCACCTGAGCAGCACAGTATCTCCTAAACGTTTCCTTTACAAGTTTGTACATATAGTAAGCACAGTAAGTTCAAAATTTCACTAGCGTCCAGATTCACTAATAGGGTGCACCCTTTAGTGCCAGGAGATGGTGCTGGATACAGGTCCTTCTGATAGGCATTGGTTTTACACACGTGACTGAATAGGATGCTCCTGTGGGCCCTTGGTAACTTTTATGACGCTGCTCACACGAGCCTTGATCTGTGCATTCATGTCTGCTTTTATGTTGATAGTGAACACACCACTCTTTGACCAATCTTTCCCGACGTTTGTGATACTTGTGCGTTCTGTGTTGTCGAATGTGTAGCGCTACAAAGAGACTATTTGCCCCAAACGTACGTAGTTCTTTTCTCGGAAGCTTCTCTAGCGTCTACTGGACCCCAGAACAGATGGAGATATTCGCAGCTATTCCATCTCTGTAAACCCAATCAGCTGGTAACTTTTCACCGCCAGCTACTAGTTGCAAGCTAGAATACACACGCTGACGTGTGGCGACACTACTGCCCAGGAATGCGTCCTTACCGAATGGCATGCGGGGAGCATTCGTTCGAAGACGCCCGTAGGAGCGTACTAACAGGAGGCAACTGGCGCAAGGTCAACCTCTGAACATGCTGCTCGCTTTACTCTGTAGGGTGCGGTTCACTGCCTATGGCACTGCACCTTGTCCTAGCCAGCTACAGCTTTGCAGAGTGCCCTTTTGTCTTCTTTCGTAATACAATGCAAAAAGCACACGTTCATGCCTCTACGCAATCTACGCTACATCTGAACCCATTCTGCTTCTGCTACCATCGTTTCTGCCAGCAGCCACCACCACTACCACTATCACCACTATCACCGTCTCTCCTCCAGCTTCTCTTAATGCTACACCACTGATCCTCATTCGGTAATGCCCGGTGCTGAGCGTCTGGCGGCCCGATCTGACCCTCACTGTGAGCAGCGGCCTACTCCGTCTAGCTATTCCCCTACTGGTATCTGGTACTACTCAGGGTTTGTGAGTGCTTCGAAGCTTCGGTTACGTGCTTGAATCGGAGTTATTACTCCAAGATTAGAGCACTCTAACTGAACAGCACTCGAGGTGTGTGAAAAAATATTATCTCCATAATCTTAGCGATGACGAGGTATTGACGGTGCCTCATAGGACAGCGGACAGTGCAACGCATGGCAGTATGGCAGCAGGTGCTGTTCGTCTACCGTATTCTTCTGTCAGCAAGTCTTCTCTCAGCGTGAACTTTCTATTGTTTTCCAGCTTCACTTGTCTTTTGTCGGCTTCTTAGGTCTTGATAAGAGATAAGACGCATGCTGGAGAACCCCCTATAGGAAATTTTTCAGGCCTGATTAAGAAGCAGATCTAGCATGTTATAAATACGCCATGGCAGCCTTGTGTGGTGGGTGACAGAGTAAGAGCTCACCCACAGTATCGCCAAACAGCTTTGTCTCTTGTGTAGTTATGCCAACTAAAGACGAAACTATAGTGAACTTGGACGCCGTGACGTCGCCAACCAACTCCAACAGCTCGTTCAAGCTCAAGAGCCCGGTCAACAGGCTCAAGAAGCTGTACAAGAAGTGCACCACCAAGGAGGGCATCTTCGGAGACTACGACTACGCGTACCTCTTCCTGCCAACGCTACCGTTCCTCAGCAAGACAAAGAAAACGCAACCGTTCTTCGGGTTGGACGACGAGGTGCCAGTGCTGCTGGGGTTCATCTTGGGGCTCCAGCACGCTCTCTCTATGCTTGCGGGTGTGTGCACGCCACCGCTCTTGCTATCGGCAATGGTCAACTTGAGCGCAGCGCAGACCCAGTACTTGGTCAGTGCCTCGCTAATCACGTCGGGGCTGCTCTCCAGCATTCAGATCACCAGGTTCAAGATCCCCTTCACGCCCTACTACATCGGAACAGGCCTTCTCTCCGTCGTCGGTGTCTCGTTCGCCACCATCACCATCGTCGCCAAGGGGTTCCCCCTCATGTACAAAACCGGCTTTTGTCCCACCGCCGCTGATGGCACCCAGCTCCCTTGTCCTGATGGTTACGGTGCCGTCATCGCCACGTCGTGTGTGTGCGGGTTGCTCGAAGTGGCCCTCTCCTTCTTGCCTCCTAGATTCCTCCAGAAGATCTTCCCTCCGCTAGTCACTGGTCCTGTCGTTCTCCTTATAGGTATCTCCCTTGTTCAATCCGGGTTTGAGGACTTCGTTGGTGGCTCGGGCTGTATCGACGCGGCCTGTGCAAAGGGCTACGCTTGGGGGTCTGCTCAGTTCATTGGTCTTGGCTTCCTAGTCTATGTCACTATCATCATCTGTGAAAAATGGGGTGCTCCAATCATGAAGTCTTGCGCTGTCATTGTCGGTTTGCTTGTCGGTTGTATTGTTGCAGCTGCTTGCGGATACTTCTCCCACGATAGCATCGACGCTGCCCCGGCCGCAACCTTCCTTTGGGTACACACCTTCAAGCTCAAAGTCTATGGTCCCTTGGTGTTACCTTTCTTGGCCTGCTACATTGTTTTGATGATGGAAGCCATTGGTGACATTACTGCCACCTCCGATGTCACCAGATTAGAAATTGAAGGTCCAATGTATGAATCTCGTATTCAGGGTGGTGTTCTTGCTGATGGTTTGAACGGTATCTTAGCAGGTCTTTGTACTCTCCCACCAATGTCCACTTTTGCACAAAACAATGGTGTCATTGCCATCACCAAGTGTGGTTCAAGAACTGTTGGTTACTGGTGTTGCTTTTTCCTTATCATCATGGGTATCTTTGCTAAGTTCGCCGCAGCGTTAGTTGCCATTCCAAAAGCAGTTCTAGGTGGTATGACTACTTTCCTTTTCACTTCTGTTGCTGTCTCTGGTTTGAAAATTATCTCAACAACCCCTTTCACTAGAAGAGACAGGTTCGTTTTCACCTGTACCTTGATGTTTGGTCTTGGTGCTGTCCTTGTGCCAACTTGGTTCGACTACTTTTTCACCTACTCTGGTGATAACAAGGCTCTCCAAGGTTTCCTTAATGCTATTCAATTGGTCTTGGAAACAGGCTTTGCCGTCACTGGTTTCCTTGGCGTGATCATCAACCTTTTGATTCCTCAAGAAGAAGATGACCTAGACGACATTGAAGAAGTTGAAGAAGAAATGAGATCCTTCCACTCTCAGCACCCACATCCAATCAAGGAAGTCTTGTCACATATAACCTCCATCGGTACAAAATCCAAAACTAATGCCGACTCTTACAACGAACGTCACCAAGTTATTCTTGGTCAGGCTCCTCCAACTCTTGATGAAGTAGTTTCAAACGAAAAGAAACAATAATGTTAGTCTAAGTTTTGCTTTTCCCCCGCATTTCTTTTATAGAATGCGTTTTTGTCTTATCAGTTTCGTCCTTTTCACCAAGTACACATATATATATATATGAATACGTATACAAATTTTTACTGTTTTAAAATATTCCCTCATAGATATCCTGATTGTAGTGTTAATTTCATAATTCTCAAACCCAAAACACCTATTAGTTGTAAGAACCCTGCGATGCCATGCTAGATGTTCCAAGAATTCGTCGTACTGATTTCGTTTGCTTTCACGTGTATAAAGCAGCATAAGTTTTGTTTCAAAAGGCTAAAGCTTCAAACGGCTTTCGTTTACAACGGTTTCTAGAGATAAAAACGTCTCATCGTATCGCACTCTATTGTTCGTGAAATGACACAAGTCCGCCAAGTTAAAAAATTTTCAATTAAGAATTGGATATCAATTAAAAAATTTTATTCAAGGAAGTATGAGATAGCCCTTTTGAGTGTACCAGAGAAACCCAAGAGGTGAAAGAGGGAGGAAAAGAAGTGAAGTTAATTACTTTTACAAATCACTTTCATTAAAGACTACTCGTAACATTGAATCATTTTAAAAAAAGAGGTACGCAAAATGCCCTTGAATCCCACCCCAATGATCTCCAAGCTGTACAAGAAATGCACAACAAAGGAAGGTTTGTTAGGTGATTACGATTATGCATACCTGTTCACACCAACAATTTCTATTTTTCATAAAAAGAGAGTTCAGCCATTCTTTGGTTTAGACGATGAGATCCCAATCCTTCTGGGCTTTATCTTGGGTCTTCAACATGCTCTTTCAATGCTTGCTGGACTTTGTACTCCGCCTATCCTGTTTGCAACGTTTGCAAACTTGACTCAAGAACAAACACAATATCTTGTCAGTGCGTCCTTGATTGTTTCCGGTTTCCTCTCCAGCATCCAAATCACCAGGTTTAAGATCCCGTTTACTTCTTTCTTTTTGGGTACGGGTCTTCTTTCGGTTGTTGGTACATCTTTTGATACATTATCAATTGTAACAAAGGGTTTTGCCTTAATGTACAAGACCGGTTTTTGTCCAACCGATTCCGATGGTACGCAGTTGCCATGTCCAGACGGTTACGGTGCGCTCATTGCAACTTCTTGTGTGTGTGGTTTGATTGAAGTTGCGCTTTCATTTTTACCCTCCAGAGTGCTTCAAAAGATCTTCCCTCCATTGGTTACAGGTCCTGTTGTTCTTTTGATTGGTATTTCGCTTGTTTTGACTGGTTTCGAAGACTTTGTTGGTGGCTCGGGATGTGTTGAAGCTACTTGTGCAAAGGGTTACGCTTGGGGTTCTGCACAGTTTATTGGTCTTGGTTTCCTAGTCTATGTTACTATCATCATCTGTGAAAAATGGGGTGCTCCAATCATGAAGTCTTGCGCTGTCATTGTCGGGTTACTTGTTGGTTGTATAGTTGCAGCTGCTTGCGGCTATTTTTCTCATGATGGTATTGATGCTGCTCCAGCTGTTACTTTTGTTTGGGTCCATACTTTCAAGCTTAGAGTTTATGGCCCTTTGGTACTACCCTTTTTGGCATGCTATATTGTTTTAGTCATGGAGTCAATTGGTGATATCACTGCTACTTGTGATGTGACCAGACTAGAGATTGAAGGTCCAATGTATGAATCTCGTATTCAGGGTGGTGTTCTTGCTGATGGTATAAACGGTATCTTAGCAGGTCTCTGTACTCTCCCACCTATGTCCGTTTTTGCACAAAACAATGGTGTGATTGCTATCACCAAGTGTGGTTCAAGAACTGTTGGTTACTGGTGTTGTTTTTTCATTATTGTTATGGGTATCTTTTCCAAATTTGCTGCAGCGTTAGTTGCCATTCCAAAATCTGTTCTTGGTGGTATGACTACTTTCCTTTTCACTTCCGTTGCTGTTTCAGGTTTGAAAATCATTTCTATTACACCATTTACCAGAAGAGACAGATTCGTTTTCACTTGTACCTTGATGTTTGGTCTTGGTGCAACATTACTAAACAATTGGTTTAATTATTTCTTCACATATTCTAGCGACAACAAGGCCCTTCAGGGATTTTTAAATGCTATAGTACTTGTTATGGAAACAGGCTTTGCTGTTGCAGGTTTTCTCGGTGTCATACTAAATTTATTCATACCTCAAGAAGAAGATGAAATTGATGACATTGAAGAAATAGAAGAAGAAATGAGATCGTTTCATGATATGGGTGCATCATCATCTGCAAAGGTTATAGAGGAAGAGGTCCTCAGTTATGATGATGACAATTCTCATTATAAAAGTAAATAGACAATTTTATAGAATTTTAATTATGTTTGTGCTTTAACCATTCTTCATATTTCTTCAGTTTTTCCTTTCTCTCTAAATTCCGTCTATGCTGCCTACCCTTGAGATGAATTTCCCACTGGTCTCCTACCAACAATAAAGGCTCTCCTAAGCCATTATGGCATAAAGTACATTGGTGATGCTCCCACCTAGATACTTTCTGTGTGACATTAACTAAATTTTCATTTTTTAAACTTTCTGGTACTTGTTCGGTATTAATTTTACCACTTTGAAACTCCTGTGTAATTTTTAGGCCCCTCAATTCAACATTATTGTGAAATTCATCCAAATCTGTTGCGTCTAATATCATAACTTTTGACTCATTCTGTACTTCGGGTATTAGTTGGTTCTTAATCCACTTTATTTGCCTTCTTGCATATCTCCTAGTTCTCAGCTTCATTTCATCAAGGCATTCATTGAATTTTGCATCACTTTTCAGTTCTTCAAATGATCCATTAATGGGACCATTTAGTTCTAAATATGGTAGAAATTCTTTGAATCCGATAACTTGCCAGACACCTGATGTAAGATCAACATTATCCTTCTTAGATTTAAGGTACTCTTGGTATAACTCGTTAAGTTCATTGATTGCGCCATTGGCAAACATTTTATCAACTCTATTGTCTAACCTCGCATCAAGGGTATCCAACTTGGAGTAAACCCAAAGAAATAAAACGTTGTACCTTAAAAGTCCCTCACTTGCTATTTCATCTCTTTGACGAGTGTAAACATCACTAGTTTTTTCATTAGATAGATAGATCAACTCCAAAGCTCTTCTGACTCTTCTGATATCATTTGGGTGAAACTTGACAGATACTTTTGGATCCAGTCGGTTCAATTCATTCCAGATTAGTTGGCTATCATCACTCTCTAATAATTCACGTTGCTCCTCAGTCAGTTCCTGTTTCTCTTCAAGGTTTATTGTTTTATTGTTAAATAGTACACTTTGGAGATAATAATGTGTTCCCCCCACTATCACTGGTAGTTTTGTAGCATTAATAGCTTCTTCACATTGACTTTCAAATTTATGGATATGATATGCTTCAGACCATGGAGTGTGATCCATGACGTGATGTGGTATACCGTTTCTCTCTTCAATTGGATGCTTATTAGTAATTTGAGGTACTCCTTTGTACATTTGCATTGAATCTGCGTTAATTACCTCACCGCCCAACAATTGTGAAAGATACACAGACAACTGCGATTTTCCAACACCTGTTGTGCCTATAATACATACAACCTGCTTAGCCATTGCCAACTTTGACATGAAGATGACACTTTTAGGTCATATGAAAAATTTAATAGAGATAGAAAGAGAAGCGCTGCGATTCAAATCGTGCATTTACTTTCGATGAATAAACAAAATATCAATGATCATTCGTGAAGGTGTAACAACTGAATGATTATGGGGTTTTAAAACTAACTGTGAGATTTTTAATACTAAAAACACTATTCCCGTCGCATAGCTTATTATAGTATAAGAATAAGGAAAATACAAAAGACGAAAAGCAGTTTTCGAACATGCTGTAATAGGAGAGGTATATTGCGAGTAATAAGCAGCCAGCCTCCAGTATTAAGTAAAAATGCTAAATATTAGATTTGTATCAACTAAAGGAATTACAATTTTGAAACATCAATGCCAATGGTGCTCACTAATGATTCATCTCTGTCATAACACTGACTTTTATCGAACGAAAAAACTTTTGTTGTGTTTTTTATACGTAATCATACAATTAATTGATGCTGTCAAGTTATAGAACTTTTAGTCTCAACTCTGGTATGTTTTGGAGCTAAATTTGAAGGAAAATTTCTTGAGGCATGAAAAGTTTTATACGAAAACAGATGTTTAGCACAATAAAGCTTCAAAACTATCAATATTAAGAAATTGAATTAAAGCAGAGTTAATTTGCGTTGACTTCAACGCTCTCTAGGTCCTTGTATTACTTTTGGTTTAGTATTAAAATCAGTTTTTCTGTTCATGGCGTTCACTGTGGGATATGCGGCACGTGAAACCAATGATTGAAAGCAATATGCTTTGAAGAAGAAGAAACCTCGTGAAACCATCCGGCCGGTAAATACATGCTATCACCTGGAACCAAATTCACTGTAATTCCACCTCCAACTAATTCAGCAGCCTTTGGAAATTCAGATTTTAGATGGCTATTTAATTGCTCATAAGTGCGTTCATTTAGCAGAGGACTATCCATGTGAAGTAATGCAGGTGGTATTTCACTAAATGAAGGTGGATCTCCTTCAAATGGCACTGGTGGTTCGTTAACGTTATTATCTATTTGCTCTCCAAATGCATTGAGAGAAAGCCAGTTAGGAGCTTTGGAATTACGAACGTAATCAATGATACCAGTGTGGTAAACTGTTCTCACATCACCCTTTGTGTAAAAATTCCATACACAGTCTGGAGACCAAAGTCTGAAAGTCTTGGCGCCTTCTACCAAGGTGTATAAATTATCGGCGTGGTCGTGATGTAAACCTGAAGATGTGGCCTTGTGTGGTAAACCTTTGTTGATTACAATCTTGTCATCTTTTAGATTGACATCCAAGGTGGTATCTTTTGACACACCCATCCAAAGATTTATTTGTTGTGGTGAAAGGCCTTGCAATATTGGCAATGGTATTGGCTTGATAAGATTGGTTTTATCTTCTAGTAAAAGCAAATCTAATGGTGGCTGGTAGATCTCTTCGAGGTCTAAGTTATCTAATTCTTCTTCTTCTTCTTCTTCTTCTTCTCCTTCATCATCATTAAGTCTGTTATCATTTTCTTCTTCTTCATTTCCATGCTCTTGCTTAGCAGGCTCAGTTTTCAAATTGATAGAGTTTTCATTATCTACAAAATCACTTTCATTGAAATCATCCTCAAAGTCATCTTCGAAATCTTCATCTAATAATTCCCCTTCTTTGGTTTCATTATCACCTTTTTCGTACTGAGTAGTCATGTAAAGACATTCTCCATTGTCACATCTCTTTTTAAACTCCTGAAATGACATCAACAGCCTTTTTTTACCACTACCGAAACCACCAGAAACTAATTCTTCAACTTGTAATAGGTCACCACCTTTCAAAACGCTTTCGATGTTATTCCACGCAAAAGACTCTAAGTCTATAGCATTAGCGTTTTTAAGTACAACCGGTTTCCTCAGATTTATATAGTGATCCCAGAACCATTTTCTAGTAATTTCAACTTTTTCACCATTCAAAGTTTGGTTTTTTAGATCCAAAACGTCAATAGGCTCTTTGGAACTATGAGTCTTGTATCCAGTGTACTCGCTCTTCTTAACTCTCTTCCTGGTCATTAAGTAATTATTAAAGGTATATAAAAAAGTTATTCAAATAAAGTAGAAAACATTATCAAAAAAAAAGATGATAGTACGATTAATTTTCACTATCCTTATTTACTCAGAAAAGACTTCACTTCAGAACCGATTTTGTCAATTTTGAGGAGAAAGGTATCATGGCCATAAAAGGATTCATCGGCTGTGAGTTCAATATGATCAACTAAGGTTTCTGCCCTTTTCAAATGTGCAACCACCTCTCTTTGTTGCCAAGCTGGAAACAATAAATCACTTTCAACTCCAACCACCAATACCTCTGGACCTCCCATTCTTTTTAAACCCGCTTGAAGATCCTCTTCTGCTTCCTTTGGTGACATTTGCCTAGACGTCCTCTTTTGTTCAAGACCCTCAAACGAGCAAATATCGGTTGGCTTATATTCTAAATCATCAACGTTGACCCTATCGCCCTCCATTAGTTTCACTGTTTGCTGTCTGCTCCTGAGGGCCCTGTCTCTATTTTGCGCACCTAGATCAAATAAATCCATTGCCTTACTTAGATAAATGAAGGAATTTGGATCGAACTCCAAGCACCATTTTTCACCGGCATGATCGAGATAGCTTTCGATTAAAAAGTCAGGACAAAATGCAGGCTTTAAGTTTGGGTCAGTTCTTTCAACACCAAATCTTTGTTCCCACTCAGGTCCTGATCTATAAGTGATGGTTGCAATTTCTCTAGCGAGTTTCATACCTCTGTGGGGTGGTATTTGTCCGTAGTAAAAGCCTTTATTCCAATTTGGGTCCGTCATAAGAACTTGACGCTGACAGTGTCTCATAGCAATTGAATATGGATGCGATCTTGCGCATCCTGAAATACTTACCACTTTGGAAACCTCCTGAGGGAATTCCTGGGCATATGCTAAGCACTGCATACCACCCATTGAAGAACCTATCGATGCAAACAACTTGGTTATACCAAAGTGCTCTTTGATAAGGCGATTTTGTGCTCTTGTCATGTCGTGAATAGACAAAATCGGAAACGTGGTACCATACTGCTTTTGTGTTAAAGGGTCGATTGACATTGGGCCTGTTGAGCCAAAGCAGCCTCCCAAAACGTTAGTGCAGATGATAAAGTGTGTATTGGTGTCTAGATACCTGCCAGGACCGATAAATTGCTCCCACCAGCCCTTTTTAGGGTTGTTTTCTGTTGAATGGGCATGCGAAGAAGCAGAAAGACCTGTATGAAGTAGGATTGCGTTACTTCTGTCTTGATTCAAAGTCCCCCAAGTTTCAAAGGCCAATTCAAATTGCGGCAAATGGTCTCCGTAGTCTAAAAACAAAGGCTTTCTGCTCTGGTATATTTGAACGGTGTCCCTGCTAGGCTTGAAGTATAGCGGCTCAGGTCCGTTTGATAGCAACTGTTCTCTCTTTTCAAGCTTGTCAAGACAAGGGAACGACATCGGCATTCTACCGCTAATGGTCGTGCCCTTTGCAACAGCTCTACGGGCAATACCTGCCGTACTTAGGAATCGCAAACCTCTCATCGATTTCAGTTGTAAAGAAACAAAATGTACTTCTGTCAGTAGCACTGATCTTCACCCTCCCATGCTACTTTATCTTGGCTTCCCTATATTAAGGTGTTTGACAGAACCCTCAAAATTTGACATCATTTGGGTGAGCAATGACTCTGTAGCACGTGACACATGCTTCTTCTTGACAATTTGACCATAAAATTGAAACGAAAGCACCTGCTGGTGCTTAACGAGTGCCTGGGTGGTCTTATCGGGGACGAGTATCACACCAGTGAGGCTTCTGACAGTCATCTGGATGAACAACTGCCGATTTCTCTAGAATTGAATGACATTTTCGACATCAAACGAGCAAATGAAGAGCCCACAGACAACGGTGAGAAGAAACGAAGAGTTTGTACGGCGGAGACCACGATTATAGAAGAATGCGATGAGACGGTATCTCTAGAGGTCTCCAGTGATTTTATTTTATCGTCAGAGCCAACATTGTTGATCTCCGATGCTCCATTATAGTTGCAGTTCTTCGCCTGTCAACCAGGCAGGACACGTCTTTGCATCCAAGATATTATCCTTACTTAGCTTTAATAGTCCGCCAAATATATCACTGCCAGTAAACTTGAGGCGAATACCGTTTGCCAACGTGTGCTCAAACTCTTCAATTGGCACGACGCCATCGTTCACCTCTTCATCTACATGCTCATCTTCCTGCTGAGTCGACTGCACATCGTTGGTATCGTAAACCCTAGAACGGACACGAGTAGTAGCGCCTCTGAATCGAAGTAATGCAATGTCGTCTGTGGTGCCAACGATTCTTCGAACTTGGATACGGAAGTTGTCGTTGCCGTCACTCAACAACTCGCCATCCACCTTGTTATCGGCATATGGTAGCCAGGGGCCAAGCGAGTTGCTGAACCTGGAATTTGCTTTCAAGATGAACACGCTGTTGAGGTTCTTGATGGGCATTTTTCCTTCATGGCTCAAAACAACAGGCCTGTCAAACGAAGAAAGAGTTCTTTCTAAAGTCTGTAGCAATAAGCGCAAGCTCAAGTCCTCGATATCTTGCGTGGGTCCCTTAGTTAGCGTGTTGCTGGTGGTGTAAATAACATTGGGTGTCGATAGGGGAAGTAGAATATAGTACGGTTTCAAAGAATTGACAGACTTTTGTGTTTCGTCCAACTTTAGTTGTTTCCCATGCTGAAACCGCTTGAAATATTGATCGAACTGATGCTTGGAATTCAATCTCTTCCCAATACCGTTTCTCCGCTGCACGCTGTGGTCAAATATTTGAACTCTTATCAAATACATGGGGTAACTTGGGTGCCGTGAAATGTAAATGTGACATAAATATAGGTTTGACAAACTAGTGATGAACTTATTCAAAAACGTTTGTGGGTCGAACTTCACTATAATTGGCTCGTTCTGTGCCCCCCTAGTTGATGCAGACCCCCATGAATATATGTTCGGCTTATCAATCAATGACTGAACATCAATCTGAGCTAGTTGTAGTGCATTTAGCCCCTTCGGATACATTTCAACTACTATGTAATCAATCAACTTCCGTTTCAGTAACGATTTGTTGCTTCCATACTCATTCTTCTGCTCGATTATCTTGTTTAGATGGCTATCTTTGTTACGAGAAGGTGCAGTTTGACGCATACTTAGCCACAATCTAACCAAATTGAACAGCGTTTCTGCTGAAAGCCTACTCAACTCTCTCACTGTATTATTTTTACCTATACATGGCACATGCGAATTGCCTAGCACTCCACTTGGCATCCTTTGAGCTTGATGCTATTCGTTTGTTGTTACAGAGGAAACAAAATTCTAGGCTGTGCTGAAATATGCATCTAAAAAAATTTGAAAAAAAATTTTAAATTTTTTCACTATAACAATTATTATTAGGTTAAATAGTACAGATATGTCAGATTCACTAGATAGAAGAACATTATTTGTTAGAGCCATACCTAAGGAGGCCACTAATGAATCATTGACTGATTACTTTTCACAATTTGCCCCTGTTAGACATGCAGTCATTGTTTTAGATGAAAATAAGCAATCCAGAGGATTTGGGTTTGTCTCCTTTACAAACGATGAAGATACTTTGACTTCGTTAGCAAGCGCTAAGAAGAGCAAATTTATGAACAGGTTGTTGAGGATTGACGTTGCGAAAAGAAGGGAAAGATCAAACAACGATAAATCAAAACCTAAAGTCAATAAAATTTCTCCAGAGAAGCTTGCATTACAAAAGACTAGTAGAGTGATCATTAGAAATTTGCCATGGTCAGTTAAGAAACCGGAAGAGATCGAAAAAATCTTCAAGAAATTTGGTCATGTTAAAGAAGTTAGGATTCCAAAGAAAAAGGACGGAAAAATGTGTGGTTTTGCTTTCGTTACTATGAGTAAACACACAAGTGCGGAGAGAGCCGTCAAAGAGTCCCAAGGTTTGAAAATTAACGATAGAGAGGTTGCTGTTGATTTTGCTGTTGACAAGAACCATTGGGATACTCTGAAGCCTGAAGAGGAGGAAGAACCAGAAGTCAACGATGAAGTAATGGATGAAGAAAACAGTGAGGATTCCGAAAACGAAGAAGAAACCGAAGCAGCTGAGGATGAGTCTGATAACGAAGAAGACGATGAGAACGATCAAGAGGGTGATGAAAATGATGATGATGATGATGATGACAGCAAGGACGATTTTGAAGAAGATGCGAAGTTGCTTGAACTTGAAGATAGTGCACCAACTCAGAAGCGTAATAGACAAGAGCGCTATTCTGTTTTTATTAGAAATCTTCCTTACGATGTTACACCAGAATCTCTGAAAACACATTTTGAAAAGCTTGGGGATGTTAAATACGCTTTGCCCGTTGTTGACAAAGAGACCGGTTTACCAAAGGGTACAGCATTTGTGGCTTTTTATAAAAATGCTCCTTATGAGGAGTGCTTATTGAATGCCCCAGCTGTGAATTCTAATTCTCTTCTATTGCCAGATGATGTTTCTCCATTCTACGTTTATGAAGGACGTATCATGCAAATTGCACCAGCAGTTGATAGAGAATCTGCAGCAAGATTGCAAGAGAGAAGTGAATTACAAAGAAAGGAAAACTTGGGCAGATTACCTAGAGAAAAAGATAAGCGTAATCTTTACCTATTGAATGAAGGTAGAATTGGACCAAACTCAAAATTAGCTCAAGTACTGCCTAAATCTGATATGGATGTTCGTGAAAGATCATACACTTTGAGATCTGAACAATTAAGCAAAAATGCTAGTTTGCATTTGTCAATGACTCGTTTGGCAATCAGAAATATTCCAAGAGCCATGAATGATAAGTCACTCAAACAACTTGGTAGAAAAGCTATTGTTGAGTTTGCGAAAGAAGTAAAGGAAGAGTTGAGACAGCCATTAAGCAGAGAAGAAATTGACAGATCAACAAAACAAAAACACTTATTTTGGGAAAAGCTAGGTTTGAATGCAGATGAAGAGAAGGCTAAGGCCAAAAAATCAGGTGTTGTAGCTCAAGCTAAAATTATCAACGAAGTTAAAGGTTCTGGTGAATATGGTCGTTCACGTGGTTACGGTTTCTTGGAATTCAGAGACCATAAACATGCTTTAATGGCTCTCAGATGGTTAAATGCTCATGAGACAACAATTCCAGAAATCCTCAATGGTTTGACTGAAGAACAAAAGAAAAGAGCTCAAAACGAAAATTTAATTGCAAAGAAAAGACTTGTGGTTGAATTTGCTATTGAGAATGCCAAGGTTGTGAAGAGAAGAATTGAACAGATTACGAAGGGTAGAAACTTTACTAAGAATTTAAAAAGAAAAAGAGAGGACGATGATGACACCGAGGCTGAAAAAGTTGATCAAGGTTCAAAACCAAGTGACAAAGAAGCTCCTGGTAGCAAAAGGTCAGACAAGAAATCCACCAATAAAAAGAGAGGATCAAAGAAAGGAAATAAAGCTAAGGGTGCCGGTGCCAAAGATTCAGAAGGCGGTGCACCTGCTGAACTCTCGCAGAATGCCAAATTCATGATTGGTAAAAGGCGTAGAATGAAAAAGCAAGGTAAATAAATAAATATCAAAAGTTTATGACTACCCACAAAATATATTACCATATATAGATACAATAATAATAGCTACATATTTCTGTATAAAATTTGAACTAATGATTTCTAGGAGGTTTTTTCATTAGAGACATGGTGTTTTCAATCCACTTATTTGCACCTCCTTCCATCGCAATTATATCATAAATAGAGCTTGCCATTAAGTTAGATGGCTCATAACCAATAACAGCGGCATTCCTTGTCGAAGGTATACGTAACATTTCTCTTTCAACTCTCCAACCACACATTGTTGCCAACATCTCGACATGGTCTACAAGACCCTGATATTTAGAGTGACCTTTATCAATGTGGTTAGTCACAGCATACCTTATCTTATCACCGTTCAAATTATGTGAGCAACATGGAATAACCATAAACGGATATCCAAGAAGGGGTAACCAGCATGTCAGTTCATCTGAATGGTTGCCAATAATAAAGGTATTTGGTGGAAACTCAGCAGCACAAACTTTTGGATCATTTAACAATTCTTGCGAAGTATAGCATTCAACAACTTGTAGGGGTTTTGTGGACGTAGATAGTTTTACATTACCCTGGTGTTGAGGTTTGACATGAATTGGAACCTTCCATTCTTGTCCATTATCAAGCAAATGTGGATTTTGAGAGTAAACAAGTGGATGAGGTCGAAGTAAAGCTGACGGAATTATAACTTGCTCTTTCAACTCCTGTTTAACATTTTCTGGATAAGTCAACCACGACTTTCTTTCTCTGGCATCAATACCTTGTCCTTTAAACCCTTCCAGGATCAAAATATAAACTAAGATACCATTACCACATCCTAAATCTCTAAATTCAAAAACTTCTTTTGATGGATAAATCTTCTTCCACAATTCAATTAAAAAAGCAGCAATGGCGATATCTTCAAAGACGTGTTTTCTTGGATCTGTTGATTCTGTCCAGTTGTCAACCAATTGTTTGGCATACTTTTGTTTTAACAAGATATACGTATCTTGGAATGCTTGCTTTTCAACAACTTGATCATGATTAACTCTCTTTTGATATCCTGTTTTGGCACCTGATGAATGCTTCTTTGCAGTGTTCAATAATCTATATGCAATTCTAATAGGTCTGTCGCATGGTTCCATTTTTCTAAATACGTCACGCTCTTGTGATTCGAAAGGTAGATAATGAATGGATAATTTTGAAGTGTTTTCATTGAATAATATTCCAATAGATCTTGTTGGTGGTAGATAGAATGGATTTTCGTCTGGAGAAGATATATGTGGAGTATACAAAATCAATGTAGATTTTGTTGTGTTGTTCTTCTTTATACTACAAGTTTGGTTTATAATGAAATCTTTACTTGGGTTTCTTGGAATCATTCTTCTGACGACGTCTAAATGTGGTTTAAATTCATCAGGTAAAGGGACTTCTCTAATATTAACATCGTGAAGATTTCTGGTCAAAATGACCTCATGTTCACTTTCATTGCCAATTACAAAGTCTTCATTGTAGTTACCAACTTCTGAATGAACTTTTTCTCCTTGTTCATTGTATGTTACTTTTTTGAGGAGGTCTGATCGCAAGATAACAGTCGAGTTTATATTCGGATTCTCAATTAGGTTAGACATCGCCTGTAAGTAGTGTTCAGTACTAAAATCTACTGCTATTTCAAAGATTCCAGTCCATTCTTTTCCTAACACAGATTCCTGCTGTAGTATATTAGGTAACTCTTCTGATTTTAAAGTGTCATTTGAATTTTGTTTAGGCCCTAACCGCCAAGTATCATGCTTCTTCAACTCACTCTTAAAGCCCATTTTTCAGTATATATAGTCGAAATCTATGTAAATCTACACAGTAAAAAAATTCCATACAAAAGAATTTTTCAATCTTCGAGTCAGAATCTTAATACAATAGTCATATTAAGTGGAACAAGCTAAGCTTTAAATGACGCATATGTTAAAATTTTTGATTGTTTGATAACTGAGAATACAGTTGTGGGTTGTAGACCGATGGGGTGCTATAAGGACTTGAGTTAGTACCAGAAAATCCATTTTCTTGTTCGTTGACTAACGTTTCTACTCGGTTCACTAGTGGAGTTACCTTGGCCGATAACGAAGTATAGAAGGCACCCGCTTCTTTGATTCCCTTGGTGCAAGTTTTCCAAGTGTCGTAAGCTCTAATAAGACTAGCAATTTTTGCTTTAACTGTACCTCTCTCTTGATTTCTCTTGTCAACTTTTTTGCTAATTATGGCCAACCCCAGCAATTGCCCTAGCTGAGTTTTCAAGTCTAATATGATCTCTTCTTGAGCATCAATCAATCTTGCAAGTCTTGTAGTATAAGCTTCATATTTGGCAAGCTCCTTCTCAAATAATGAATTCATCTCTTTTTGTGAAGCACCTTTATTTTGAAGTAATAGAGTCGAAATATCTTCCCCATGCATTTTAATTTTTAAATCAGACAGTGTTGAGTTTCTTTCCTTTATGAGTAAATCCAATGACCTCTTAGATTCCAAGACAGTACTAATTAGATTTTGTGCTTCTTTCATAGCCTTTTCCTCATTATCGGTGCCAATGTCTAAATCTAATAGGTTGAGCTGTTGTGTTATCTTTGGAACTTCTTCTGATCTGTCTAGCCAATTTTGAACAGATTCTGTTCCGTTAGATAAAATGATTATATCTCTATCATATTCGCTCCACATCATTTGCAATTTGTGATCACTTGAACCAGCATCTGACAAAATCTTTTCAATTTTGCTCACTTCCTCTCTTAAACGTTGCAACTCACTAACAAGTGGAGCTCCTTTAACCATTGCAATGTGTTTACTTCTTTCAAACAATGAGTTCGCCTTTTCAATATGACCAAAAATTTCAGCTCTAGTTGTTGTAATACTTTGCACTCCCACTTTGAAACTAACACCATTGGTTTTGTTGGTTTCCACATCATGTGCCATAGCTAATACTCTTGGATAATCATCTTCTTTCTCCCTATCTTCTTCACTAATTGGCTTGATCAAAGTCTGTACTTCACGCACACTGTTTGGGAGATTTAAAAACTCAAAGGTACTAACAATCTGTTCATTAGCAACTTCAACATTTTCAGTCCATTTTCTCAATATATCAGCCTGTTTTTCTGAGTAAATTGAGAGTCCTTCGTGTGCTTCCATTGGTACAATTTTCTGGAATAAATCATCACAGTCAACACTTTTTAGTTGTGACTCGAATGATATCAATTTCACACCCTCTAAAGGTTTAATTAATGGGATGCTTTTACTATCGGGAATAGTATGATGATAAATCAAATCGTTATCTTTATCCCAAGTTTTTTCCTTTTCTTTGGTTTCACTTTCCAGATCCTTAAGTAGTCTATTCAACATTTCGTCTGATAAACCATGAGCACTTATATCACGTTTTGCTAAAGAAATAGCCTCTTTAGCTAGTTTTAAGCTTGCCAATGCATATCCAATTTTGTCAGACTCCGTATAACTTTCAGCATAGTGAACCAAGGCAAAAGCGTGCAAATAATCAGCTTTAACGCTCAAATCTTCTCTAAACTTCAAATTGTCAGATTCGATATTAGAAAGAAATTCAACGCATGATCTTAAAGCGAGTGAGGTGCCCTCAGCCAATCTTGCTGCTAAAGAATGCTTGACATTGGTTTGCGACTGTAAATAGTTCCATAGAAATCCCTCCAATGCCTGTGCTAGCATTAGCTTAGAAAGACCTTTCAGGGTGTCAACTTTTAAGTCTATTGTTGGAGCATGATGGAATTTGTTGGCAATGTGATCTAAAATACCTGCTGACTTTGCAAAGTGATCAATTGCCAGTTTCCAGTTGAATTGTGTCGCATAACTAGCTCCAAAGTATGAGTTCAAAACTGCCACATTGAAAAGAGTGCATGCTTTTTCAAAGCCAACTGACTTCGATGTATGTTCCTTTAAATCATCGAAGACGTCTGTCCAAGTAAATTGTAAGCCAAGAGAATCTTCTTTTTGTTTTGAAAACGCAACAACAGCAGATAGAGGCACACGCATATCCAAAGACGTTAGGTTAGAGTAGTACTTCAAGTACTTTGGAATAAGAGACTCGTCAGTGATCGTTGAGTTTTCGATTGGTACTCTCATTTTATTGAACTGGGTGATTGATGACTCCAATTCTGCCGCAAACGACCTTCCAAACGTTGAAGTAAGAAACCCTGACAATGATTCTGACCATTCTACTTGGGCTGAAGTTTTCAGTGATAAATGGATAAATTCCGTCATCTAACAATGCACAAACAGCTACAATATTCTTAGAATGATCAAGATAACAGGCTTTGGAGCTGGATTTTTTGGTGTCGCTCAGGCATATCACAATTTAGGCTCATGAACTACAGCAGAAGTTTGATTCTTAACTCAAACAAAAGGTAATGTCGCCATGGGTTACAGCAAAATGAAAATTTCTCTAAAACCTTTCTATATACTATATTCAAAAGTCGTACTGCAAAAACTTGAATAGACGTTTTCAAGTTGTAAAAGTTTCAAATGATGGCACCAACAATTTTAGTCTTGCTTCACATTAATAACGACAGCTTGTCACTCGTTGATGAGACTATACTAGAGCATAATAGTGGTTGGTTTATAGTCATAAAAAAGCTTAGCAGAGCCCTAAGGGAAAAGCATTCACAATACAATTGTTTCTTACTTCAATAAACATATTGTTCCCTTTGTGTAAGCTGTTTACTGGCTGCTTCTAGTTAACATGGTGTGCTAGCAAAATTGCCAATATCATTCACAGAAATAATAAAGCTACCGTAATGATTATGGTGCCAGCTTCGTTCAGTAGTACAGACTCTAACCAAAAATTATAACCTGATGACAAAAGGCAGCAAGAAAACGAAATTCTATTATTGACAGTGTAGGATTTGACTGCTGCTACAAGACTGAAGTGTTGGTTTCATTGAAACACAGATCCATTGCATTAATTTCTCTCGCTTACAGATTGAAACATTTTTAGCATGATCAATTCAGCGAGCAACGATTGATAATGTAAAGCTTAAGCGTCTCATAAGCAAAATCTTCCCTAATGGCTCACAAGAGGTTCTCGGCACTCAATAATAGAGTGCATGGTACCTAAAAGAAAGTACATTACTAAAGAAACTCTTTTCGAACAGCCTGGTTCATAGAATTAAAATTGTGTATTGTCAATATGTGTGAAGCAGTTTGTCTACAAGAGAAGACGTAAAAACTCAAATGTTTTATGCTAAGATTGATTATACTCAGCTAACATATTTGAATGTCATTGAGTAACCCGTAAACAAACAGCAAGTACTCTCCATGTTAGCCAGCATCTATGATTTACATTCCTTGTGACTTAGTAACAGGCAATCAAGTTCAGGTTTTGCAATGTCCTCTCGACGTATATTTCTTTCAAAATCGGCCTAGCTACGTCATAAACAAATTTCAGTTAGCAAGAATGCTGAGACCTGGCGGTTATGCGACTGGAACTCAAGTACAGCAATAAACCATAAAATTAAGCCAGACATATTATCATCCACGTTTTTAATAACAATTAGCCACGAGACAACCCGATGCCGCCGTCATTTTCTGAGTTTTCAGTGAGCAATTGGGCGTTGATGCTGCGTTTTCGGCATGTAACAGTATACGTTGATACTAAAGGTATCTGGCAGAATAAGTAATCAGCTTAATAAAGGTGCTGCAACCAAATGCTTCTAATTGACTATTCACTTCCAACGCGGCTTAAAGTGCATAATTGCTCATAGAAAAAGAAAATCACTCAGAATGTTCATATTATTCGGATATTATTAGTATCGGCAATATGAACCTTGACCTATTGTTGCCCATAAAGGGTTGCACTCCTAATTTGATTAGACATTTGTTAAATTATTTGAACACAATAAGTTTATTTATAGATTGTGCAGACAGAACCCTCGAAAGTATTGAAAACTAATAGTAACGTTTCTATTTTGGGCGTGTAGCTATAACAATACAGGACCTGAGTTTACAGCAAAATAACTCAAGTTCCGATTGGAGTGTAGGCAGTTTGTAGATGACCCCTGCCTTTACACCATGGTTTAAGCACAACTAAAATAACAATAAGTCTCATTTGAAAGAATAAAAAATCGATAAATCGTAAAAAATAGTGTTAACAGCTGCAGCATTTGAAGTTGGGTATTGCATAGAGCTTAGTAATAAAATAGTAATCGGCAGAAGCATCAGACTAAAGCGGCAATAACAGCAAAAATACCAAGTCCGAAACTGAAATGAAGCGTGTCAGCTGCAGCCCTTGCAGTTTGTGAAGAAATCGAGCTAACTGTAGCAGCGCTGGAAGTGGAGCGGGTTGTGGTAGTTCTGGTCATACCGCTAGTTCTGGCAGTCTCGGTGTTATCAGAAAGTATATTGGAATCGGTAGTTAGAATGTTACCGGAGATACTGGTACCGACTGTGGAGCCAGAAGGAGCTGATGACATAGATGCAGCAGAAACGGCGGCCATAGCTGTGTTGGAACCACCCCAAGTTTTGGTTTGAGATGGAGAAACAGCGCTTGGAATAGAGCTGCTGATAATTTCAATGTCCTCACCTTCGCTGTCGTGATCAGCCTGAGCAATACCAACAACCATGTTTTCAAGATCCGCAACCATGTAAACGTACCTTAGGAAGGAATCACCCAAAGTAAAGTCGGTACTCTTAGAGCTGAGAATACCAATCATACAGTATTGAGAAGTGGAACCAGAAGTAGTTTGAAGACTGACCAAAAATGAAGACAATGGCACACTGATAGTTTGACCCTGCAAGTTGAATTGGAGTTGAATGTCATCGTTACCACTACATTGAGTGACGTAATAACCCAAAGAAGATGAATACTCAGCATCCAACACGTTGAGAATAGAAAGGAGCACAGAGGATGGGACATAAGTTAAAGTGGTACCTGTGTCCAATAATGCAGCACCAGCGCCAGATGCAATCACAGCCTCGGTATTTGAGCCAGTATCGGCAATTGTGATGGAATTCAAAGTGACCTCCAATTGGATCGCATCATCATAGCCGTAACTAGACAACGTGTTGATAATTGGCAAAGCCACCAAGTCACCTGTGTAACGCTTATGGTCAATAGCACCAAACAAGATGTTTGCGTCTTCGGCCGTGGTATCGTTCAAGTAAATGGAGTAGCTGACACTGCTGGTAATACCTAAAGACTTTAGCCTGAGAGGTAGATTCTCGTAGGTGTAAGCATTGGACAAACTAGTTACCAAAGACCCAGAGTATGTGGTCTCAAGGCCAGCAAGACCAATACCGAGAACACCCATTGGATTGTCGGTATTATCGCAGACGGCAAAACTCAACCCTTCCACGTTGACATCGCTGATGACGACATTGTCGGTACCCCAGACCCCCTTTGCAAAGGTGTTGTCTGCATACTGAATGGAAAACGATGTACCGTTCGACTGGAAGCTGCTTGAAGATGTCTCATCAAAAGTCCCGTACTCTGAGCAGTCAATCATGTCACTGCTGGATACTGAGCTACTTGTTGCTTTGTTCTGAACCTTTGTAGCCTCCTTGTTTTCTTCCGTGGAATCCCCCTTGTCTGTTCTATCAAAAATGGCGCTGCTCGACACTCTCTTGCTGCTCAAAGAACCCGTGGTGCCTGACTCACAGTACGTGTTATTCGACGCCACCACCCAAAGATCACTGGATCCAGTGTCCACGAGCACGCCCACCTTCTGGCTATCAGACCCAATAACTAGCTCAGTCATATAAAACGTGTTCTCATTTTGCAAAGCCATGTTCAAGTACCCATCTCCATCTCTTTCCACAAGCATCACTGGCTGGGCCCCCTTTTTGGCGTCTGCAATGGTAGAACCTCTCAACTTCTCAGCCTTCATCAAATAGTAGCCCAAGTTGTTTGAGCCAGTATCGCTAGGGATCACAACAGCCCTCACCAGCGCCTGTGCAACAAGCAATAGCTGTATCAATGGTAGTATCAATCCCATATTAATTTCTTCTTACACTGTAAAACGTGTCTATAGAAGAAAGGAAGCCATCGCGTCTTCCTTTTATACAAATTTTGAAAGTGACAAGGCTTATATCACGTGACGCGTTTCTCTGAGCAGCTGCGCCACCTGCGCCACGCTCGAATCTTTGAAGTCACTGGAGTGACGCAAGAGGTCGATGTCTTCACCGTACTGAGTCACCATCTGTGTAACCCATTCCTCTGGAGAAATGGAACCGGTGTTGAATTTCTCAAAGTCTTTGGACACGGCACTTAGTTTCAGTTTGGTTTCCAAGGCGTCTCTTTGTGTCTTTTCTTTGCTTGGAACTTCCAGTTCATCTATGTCGTCGTTGACATCCATCTCAACATCATTATCTGCCTCCGCAACAACGGCGTCGTTGCTCTTGTTACTCATTTCCGTCTTTTCTTCATCTTCACTTGAACTCGAACTTTCTTCACTACTGGAGATCTCTGTTCTCCTCTTCTTCCTGGAACTACGAGCTGCTCGACTCTTAGGCTTTGCAAACGCAGGCTCTGTTCCTGTAACACCCATTTCAGTTCCTGATGCTGCTTGACGTGCTGAACAAGTGCAGCTTTGTCTTCTTTTTTTTTTCTTCCCTTCACATCTTTTCTTCAACTTCAAGGCTGTGCATCTCTCTCTTACTCTCTCTTTCCACTGATAACAGAACAAAGAGATGAATAGCAGGAAAGAGTCTATGATAGACGCATTGCATACGTCGGCTGAAGACTTGCAAGCGAATAAGGCTCTGGATGCTATTTTGAATGACTCCAATTGCATTTTAGACAGCCTCAAAGGGCTCAAATCTTTACTAGAGGATTCAAATGGTAACGGTGGTGATGTTGCAGCCAATGTTGTTAGAGAGCTCAAATCCAAGATCGACCACTTTAATGCTTCCACTTTGCAGAACGAAAAGTCGATGAATAAGCAGATCAGGTTGTTTTCAAACAAAATAGATAACGTCTCTTCGAAGGGTGTTACAATGGACACCATTTACCCATTCAAAAAGGCAGGCATGAAAGACCAAAGCGAGGAAATGTATATTATTAATATGGCTGTGGTATTGGATCTCTTAAATCAGGGCCATTTTGACTTAATAGATAAGCTATCAGAGCATCTGGATTTCAACAATATGTTCCATGATCGCAAAAGAACGACTACACTGTCAGATAAACTTCAAACGCTCTATAAAGCGTTCAAACCATTGGTTTTGATCTCAACAAAATTAACCGAAAACAATTTTGTCCCATTGCTGGATTGGACTTGCCAAAACTTAACTCGCTTAGCAGCTTTAGATCCTTTATTTGAAATGGAGGTTATCAAGGGATATACTTTATGCGTGTTATCACAAAATGATGATGTTTTACCTACTAACTTTAACTCATCCCATAATCTGTTATCTTCTTTGAAAGAAAAATGGTACTATAATTACTATCTGGATAGTTTAGCTGCTGCTGACTATCAGGATGTGAAAAGAAACTTGAAACACAAGTTCCAAAGGATATACACTTTGGTTTCACAAGATTGTTCATCTCTGGGGAAGCTCCCCAGCGCTTCACCAGTTCACGAAACCATATTGGTTGCGCACCTTTCATTGAAGGAGTTCACACGGTTTTGTCAGTTACAAAAGCTGGGCCACAGGCCTAGCATTACCGAAAATTCACTGGATGCGACACAGCTACCGTTTGAAGTCAAACTCCCAGACTGGCTGCAACATCATTCTGTTTTTATATGCCCAGTTAGTAGAGAAGAAACATCAGAAGATGACCCTCCTGTCTTCATGCCTTGTGGCCACATGATTAGCACTGATACAATGAAAAAATTGAGCAGGAATTGCACAAGAAACTTCAAGTGTCCTTATTGTCCACAAAACATGACTTCAAGACAATGCCTGGAAGTTGATATTGTTGATTTGTATTAGTCAAAATAAGCAACGCGTTTCAAAACTTTAACCTAAAATGCATATATGAATATTAACAGTAAATATATATATAAAAATAACGTAAAAGAAACTTTTTTTAGTAAAAATTTAGTTAGTCTGGTAATGTAAACATTTATAAAAACAGAGATATTCCCCAATACACTCAAATATTCAACATGAAACGCTACCATTATAGTCATTTTGTAACAAAACTTTTCAATCCAAAAATTTTTTAAATTTTTCTCCTTAATATATTAATCTAGTATTCAACTCCCATCACCATTGCCAAAATAGCCATTCTGACAAATAAACCGTACTTCATTTGTCTGAAGTAAGCGGCTCTTTGATCAAAGTCAACTTCTTCCTTAATCTCATCAACTCTTGGGAGTGGGTGCATAACGCACATGTGTTGCTTAGCATCGGATAAGACTCTGTTGTCAACAACGTAAGATCCCTTTAATCTTTCGTATTGAGATTTATCACTGAATCTTTCTTGTTGAATTCTAGTGCAGTATAAGACATCAGACTTCGAAACAATTTCTGGAGTTAACTCAGTGGATTCACCCAATAACATACCAGAATCCTTTAACATATCTCTTAAGTTGGTTGGTAATCTCAATTCTTCTGGTGCGACCAAGTAAATCTTAACCTGGTAGTGAGTTAACAACTTACATAAAGAATGAACTGGTCTGCCGTATTTCAAATCGCCCATAAAGGTTACTGTGATACCGTTCACAGTACCTAACTCTTCTCTGATGGTGAACAAGTCCAAGAGAGCTTGAGTTGGATGTTCTCTGGAACCATTACCACCGTTAATAACAGGAACAGGAGAGTACTTGTCTGCTATGTCGGCAGATTCTTCATCTGGATGTCTTAAAACAATAGCATCAGAATAGCACGCCATAGTTCTGAGAGTATCTTGTAAAGTTTCACCTTTCTTAACAGAAGAACCCTGCTCGGAAATCGGAACAACTCTACCACCTAATCTTTGCATGGCGGCATTGAAAGAAGATGATGTTCTAGTAGATGGTTCGAAAAAGGCAGTGGTTAAGACCTTGCCCTTCAACAAATCCAAAACACCTTCTCTTTCAACTGCCAATTTCATTTCTTCAGCAACTGTGAATAAAGCATGTAAATCTCTTCTAGACACTTGGTTAACAGACAGAATGTTCTTTCTTAAGAATGGGTTGTGGGTCTTTAAGTATCTGGCAAGGCCATTTGCAGTTGACAAATCTCTTGGAGGTTGAGTTGAAACTAGATCAGCACCAGATGGAGCATCAGTAATTTCATCCTTCAAATTTTCAATCAAAGATGGTCTCTTAGCGTCAAAAGAAAATCTTGATGTTCTTCTGGCAATTGGACCTGGAGTTGCAGAGCCAGCTTCAATAGCGCTTTCACTGGCAATAGAGGAAGAGTGTTGGATAGTTGTTTCCTTACCTAAAGCTTCCTCAACAATGAATTGACCTTCCAAACAGACAGTTTGACCATTCATGAAAACTCTTTCAACAGCACCACCAAGAGATGCGTCAGCTGGAGAGAATGCCTTAATTGGAGACTTCAAAGTAGAGACTCTTCTATCAAGATCGACATTAATGTATGAATCAACATCACCAAGACCAAAGATTGCGATAGGAGCATCGTGCAACTTATCAATAATGTCAGCAACCGTAAGTTTCTTTTCAGAAACTGCACTGAACAATAATGGTAATGCATCAGCAAAACCTAAACCCGCTGTAACTGGTTCTCCAAGGAACTCGGCCAATTTGGATGGTACAGTACCGATGGAGAAGCAGTCAATGGATTCCAAATTATCCCACAATGCCTTTTGATCTTCCTTAGTTGGAAGGAAAGTAGCACCAGCGTAATCAGATTGAGAGAAGAATAATGAGTAAATAGCAACATCACAAGACACTGAAAGTCCCTTCTTCTTAGCCATGGTAATCAAAGCCAGGTCGTCTCTACCAGTAACATTAGTAACATGAAGCTTGGAGTTGTATAAGGAAGTTAACAACAATAAGGACGCGAGGCTTGTTGTCTTGGCATCTGCAATGATTGGCTTTGTAGTTGGCCAAGCACCAAAATGAGCTGAAATGTTTGAGATAGTGGTTGAGTCAAATTCTTCTGCGTCGATATACAAAGCAGAAGTAGAAGATGCAATAGGCTGAATCAACTGAGTGTTGGCCTCAGTGGCAGCGACAGATAAGGAGAAATCAGAGTAAGCATTACCTTGAATAACTTCATTGGCTCTGGTCAAAGTTCTGCCATCAACAACAATAGCACCATCAGAAGTTAATGGTGTAATAGAATTGAAGACAAAACCGGAGGCAACAGCGGTCTTAGTAGCCTTTTCAAAAGCCTGTGGAGTTAATTGAGGAACAAAAGTGTTGACAGAAACTAGACCAGGTAATTCAACAGTATTATGGGAAGATTGGGCATCGACTGCAGTGGCTTCCAAAGGAATGTTTCTGGCAATAGCTTCGATCAATAATTTAGCACACTTAACGTTTGTCACTAATGGAACTGCGTAATCAACTGCCATTCTTCTGGTTTGATAACCCTTTGAAACATAAGATGATGGTCTTCTAAATCTGTTTGCAGATGGCAAGTTGATGTACAAATCAATCAAGTTGTTAGCCAAATGTTGAGCCAAAGAATATTCTGCCTTTTGAGATTCCTCATCGGCATTTAATAATTCCAAATATTTCACTGGAACCCCGTGTTCTTGAATAAAATCAGCAGTACCTGCAGTGGCAAACAAAGAGTAGCCTAATTGTGCTAATTTTCTGATTGCTGGCAATAATTCTTGCTTTTCCTTGAAAGAACCAATGGACAACAAGATGTTTTTCTTTGGCAACTCGAAGCCAGTTGAGATTAATGACTTCAAATAAGCTTCATATTTGTTGTGACCAAAACAAGCAACTTCACCAGTGGAAGCCATTTCAACACCCAAAACTGGATCAGCTCCAGATAATCTGGAGAAAGAAAATTGTGGGACCTTGATGGCAACATAGTCATCAGCTAACTTTTCACCAGGGTATGGGGTGACAGGCAAGTCCATAATAGCCTTAGTTGCTAATTCGATCATATTCACACCAACAACCTTGGAGTTGAATGGGAAGGATCTAGATGCTCTGACGTTACATTCAATGACCTTGATTTCGTTGTTCTTAGCAATGAATTGAATGTTATAAGGACCAGTAACGTCAAGAGCTTTACCAATCTTGGCAGTAGCTTCGACAATTCTCTTAACGGTTTCCTTATCTAAATCTTGCGGTGGAACAATTAAGGTAGCATCACCTGAATGAACACCAGCATTTTCAACATGTTCAGCAACGACATGCATGATAAGCTCACCATCTTTGGCAACAGCATCCATTTCAATTTCTTTTGCATTTTCAATATATTTGGTGATGACAACAGGATAATCTGGTGAAACTTCAACAGCTTGAGATAGGTAAGAAGCTAGATCATCTCTAGAATAAACAGTATTCATAGCGGCACCAGACAAGACATATGAAGGTCTAACTAAAACTGGATATGATACCTTTTCAGCAAAAGCTTCAGCTTCTTCGAAAGATGTCAATTCCTTCCATGCAGGCTGATCAACACCAATGTTATCCAACATTCTGGAGAACTTGTATCTGTTTTCAGCAGAATCAATCATTTCTGGAGAAGTACCTAGTACTTTAACATTTTGTCTTTGTAATTGCAAAGCAATATTGTTAGAAGTTTGGCCACCCATAGCAACAACGACACCATATGACTTTTCTAATTCATAAATATCAAGAACTCTTTCAAGATTAATTGTCTCAAAGTATAATCTATCAGCTTCATCATAATCAGTAGAAACGGTTTCTGGGTTGTAGTTGACCATAATTGTCTTGAAACCTTGTTCTCTTAAAGTTCTAATAGCCGTAACAGCACACCAATCAAATTCAACTGAGGAACCAATTCTGTAAACACCAGAACCCAAAACCATAACACCATTGTCGTTGAATTGAACATCTGAGTCTTGACCATTGTAAGTGATGTAAAGATAGTTGGTGAAAGCAGGGAATTCTGCAGCAACAGTATCAATCTGCTTAACAACTGGAATAATACCAGCCTCTTTTCTCAATCTTCTGATAGCAACCTCGTTAGAGTTCAAAAACTTAGCGATTTGTCTGTCTTCAAAACCTAATTGTTTTGCTTCTTTGAAAACTCTGAATGGTAAGTTTTCTTTGACGCCGTAAGATGCGATCTTTTCACCATATTTAATCAAACCATACAGTTTGTTCAAGAACCATCTATCAATATTGGTCATCTTGTGAATGGTCTCAACATCGTAACCGTTACCCATAGCATTGGCAATAGCAAATAATCTTTGATCAGAAGGAGTCTGTAATTCAGTGTCGATATCAATGGACATGAGGGCCTCAGTTGGGTTGAAACCTAAGTTTTGGTAATCAGTTGATCTGATAGCTTTTTGAATCGCTTCTTCAAATGTTCTACCGATAGACATAACTTCACCGACTGACTTCATCGAAGATGATAATAAGTTAGAGACCCTAGTGAACTTCTTCAAATCCCATCTTGGAATCTTAACAACACAATAATCCAAAGATGGTTCGAAACAAGCACAAGTGACTTTTGTGACAGAGTTCTTGATTTCGTTCAATGGAATATTTAAACCTAGCTTAGCAGCAGTATAAGCCAATGGATAACCAGTTGCCTTAGAAGCTAAAGCAGATGATCTAGATAATCTCGCATTAACTTCAATGATACAGTATTCTTTTGAGTGTGGGTTCAAAGCATATTGAATGTTACATTCACCAACAACACCCAAGTGTCTAATGACGTTAACAGCAGTAGTTCTTAGCATGTTATAATCTTCGTCAGAAAGAGTTTGAGAAGGAGCAACAACAATTGAGTCACCAGTGTGAATACCTAATGGATCAAAGTTTTCCATGTTACAAACAGTAATACAGTTATCAAACGCATCACGGACAACTTCGTATTCAACTTCCTTCCAACCCTTCATAGATCTTTCAACTAAAACTTGCGGAGAAGCAGCAAAAGCCTTGTTACAAAGTTCAATTAATTCTTCTTCATTATCAGCAAAACCAGAACCAAGACCACCAAGGGCGTAAGCAGCTCTAACAATAACAGGGAAACCAATTTCCTTGACAGCAGCGAGTGCTTCATCCATAGTGGAAGCAGTCTGAGACTTTGCACATTTTTCATTGATTTCATCCATTGCTCTAGCAAAAAGTTCTCTATCTTCAGTAGTGATAATGGTATCAATTGGAGTACCTAAGACCTTAACACCGAGTGATTCAAATTCATCCTTCATCTTGACACCAACGTTAAGTGCAGTTTGACCGCCAAAAGTACAATAAATAGCATCTGGTCTTTCATGCTTGATAACCTTTCTCACAAATTCAGGTGTGACAGGCAAAAAGTAGACCTTATCAGCAAGACCTTTAGAAGTTTGGATGGTTGCAATATTTGGGTTAATTAAAATTGTGTAAATTCCTTCTTCTTTCAAAGCCTTAATTGCTTGAGAACCAGAATAATCGAATTCACCAGCTTGACCAATGGATAAACCACCGGAACCAAGAACTAACACTTTCTTTGGCTCGACCCTTGGATGCAATTTCAAATTGTCTTCCTTCAAACCACCTGGGAAAGCGACAGGCTTCAAGGTTTTAGACTTCTTGAAATCAACAACAGCATCAATGAAGGTGTCAAAAAGGAATTCAGTATCTCTTGGACCTGGAGTAGATTCTGGATGAAATTGAACAGAGAAGAAAGGTTTTTCTGTGTGGTAAATACCTTCATTAGAACCATCATTGGCGTTAACAAATAATTCCTTCCAACCGTTAGTTAAGGTATCAACATCAACGGCATAACCGTGATTTTGAGAAGTAATGTAACATCTACCTGAAATAGTAGAAGTAGCTGGAATGTTGTGACCTCTGTTACCAAATTTCAACTTCAAAGTTGAGGCACCTGAAGCTCTGGCCATTAATTGATGACCTAAACAAATACCAAAGACTGGTGTTTTAGCTTCTTCTAAAACGTGCTTCAACTTTTCAACAACGTCAGTCATAACAGAAGGGTCACCTGGACCGTTTGAGATGAACAAACCATCGTATTCTTCTTTGGTGAAATCAAAGTCCCAAGGAACGACTTTGAGGGAGACACCTCTGTTAACGAAACATCTAACTTGGTTGTACTTCATACCAACATCAACAGCAACGATTTTGATGACTTTGCCATCAGGACCTAATTTAGCCAAATTTTGAGGTGGTTCGTAAGTGACAGGTTGCTTAGTAGAAACTTTAGCAACTAAATTTTCCTTGTTTGGATCAACCCAGTCAGGAACAATAAAGTTCTTGACCCAATTAGAATCCTTGAGAGCATCTTCAGTGGAAACGGTTTCCTTCTTGATACAAAGTCTACCAAGGGTGGAACCAGTTTCTCTTAATCTTTTGGTTAAAGATCTGGTATCAACACCGTAAATAGCAGGAACACCTTGTTCTTTTAACCACTGGCCCAATGAAGAAGTAGCAAGATAATGAGAATATTCTTCAGTGTAGTGAGCAACAACTAAACCAGCAACGTGGATTCTGTTGGACTCGAAGTATTTTGGAAGAGATTTGACAACATCATCCATCAATTTTCTGTCTGGAACACCATAGTTACCAACTAATGGAAAAGTGATAACAAGGATTTGACCTTCGTAAGAAGGATCAGTAATAGATTCAGGGTAACCAACCATACCGGTTTGGAAAACCAATTCACCGGCAACTGGGACTTCAGCACCAAAAGAGTAACCTTGAATAGCGACTCCACTTTGTGTTTCCAAAGTCATTAGGGGACCTGGAACATTTTCAAGGGCTGGGGAGATAGGATTATGAAATTCAGACATTGATTTAGTAGTGTAACTGAAATAAAAATGAAGACTGATTATTTGATTTATAAATCAGTCAAAATCGAATAGATGTTAGTATTAAAGTTAAATGCTGATTTAAATTTTTGCATATATAGGTTGCAATTAAGTGTGGAGATTAGGAGCACAGTTCGCTAAGTGTTGATTGCTTTCGTTAACCTGAAACCTAATATAGTGTAAAAAAAAAGAAATTATTATCACAATTGATAGAAACATACGAAGCCTAGTATTAAAAGTAAGTTAATGAATATATTGAGACGTTTGATAGGGGAAAAATCCAAAGGTATGGGGGTTAGTTTGGATTAAGTCTCGAATGGTCTAAAGAAAGTAAAATGAAGAGAGAGAGAAGTCATAACTGGATCTAATGCGTCTTATATTAAAAAAAATTTTCAGGCTGATGTCACTTGCTCAGCTTCAAAGATTCACTGACTTATATTGATGTTTTACAATTAAAGAAGTCACTTATGTTCTCTATACAGAGTACATGTAGTCCAGTTTCATGTTGTTATTTTCACATCTAAATTTCAAAAAAATAATAGCCGAAATGACCGTTATTTTTTGTGTAAATCCCAGAATAAGCTTGAAAGATACATGCTTATTAAAACTGAAATTCCAAAGCCATCAAATCGACAACCATGATACAAAAGACATTAGACGATTGCTAGAGTTTTTCTACACAAAATGACCCAAAAACATAGTTGAGTTTCACTCGCAATTGATGTACGATATTGTTAGCATTTGTTGATAGGTGACGGGTTGTGAAAAATTTTTCAACACAAAGAAATCCAAAAGAAGGAGGGTTTCTTCGAAATCAGATAAGAGTAAAGATGATCAGGATGAGATAGCACAAGTGTATGTGTCAAGTGCTTATCAATGCAGTGTTTTATATGTAACATATTGTAGTGGTACTGTCTGCAGAAACCAGAATCGCTGAACCCTATAAATAAAATAAATGAAATGAAAAAAGGAAATATTTTCCTCTTTTCATTAATATGGACGAGTTGGGAGTCGAACCCAAGACCTCCTGCATGCTAAGCAGGCGCGCTACCAACTACGCCACACGCCCCAGTGTGGTTTGTTATTTGATTTAAATTAATTCACTGTTGTAGCAAATAATATAGGTTTTTCTTACGAGGTAAACTCTATTGGTTCGGCTGTCGTTTATATATTATAAATAAAAAAGGGCAGACATATGATGAAATCTATGTCCATCACAATATTAGCTGAGCAAAAGACATGTAAAATAACAATAAGATGCTAAAGATTTCGTATATGTACATTGCTGATGTAATAAGCTGAGCATTGATACATGAATATCAATATTATACCACTACGAATCATATGATATTGACTATACGAACATATTCATAGTTGATCTTAAACTATGTTCTGAAATGATTAAAAGACTAAAAGAACTCTAAAGTAAAAGGTAAAATTAAGGCCTTTTATACACAAAATATAAATTAATATAGGAATTGTAATTCCGGTATTAAATTATCTAAATTAGTCAAGTGAAACTCTAATACAATGAGTAAAGCAATCCTAAAGGATACAATTTCCTGATTGATACTAATTAGATAAAAGAGAATGTAGATCAGAAGTTAAAGTGAATTTAATGCATGAGCATAACTCCTAAAGAGGACATCTTATGGTCTGATCAACACTTTGGGTAACTGTATGTAATCGAATCAGGTAATTCAATTTGCATTGGCTTGAGATAATTGATAAAATTTAATCTGATGATTAATTAAAGTTTCAGATAGAATTTAACTTGGTTTAACATAATTTAATTCATAATTTGACAGTTGACGTTTAGATTTCTAAATATATTAACTTATTAATCCATTAAGTCCGAATTATTTTAAATAGCCGTCATTATTAACGTTATAATTTCATTATATTTAATATATATTTAACGGTTTGAGTAATAAAAATGGATTTATCACTATTACATAAGGATTATAAATAAAAGGCGACACTTCGCTCTTTTATAGTTATTTGCGTTTAGGAACTCTATAAGCTAAACTTGCTTAGTTAACCCAATTAGGTTTTTATTAAGTTCTGTTAATGCTTATATTTGACACATCAGGGTTTTGTGAGTAAATAGACTAGTGTCGTGGTATAAATAGCAGTTGAAAAGAGTTTACTTGAATCTGTAAAAACCTATATCTTAGTTGTTTTAAATAATATAAAGATAATTAAATAAAGAGGAAACCGTAGTCCCTTTTATAGTAAAATATTGATTATATAAATAGAGTGTAAGTTATGATTTGCGTGCATTCTATTGGAGGAATACCTATTAGTTATGATTACTCCAATAGACATGATAGCAACGTCACGGATTCAAGCATTCTGTTGCTCAGAAGTATTAATGCAATATGCATTTATTGTGCTAATACATTCAACCTTACATGTAACTCTCCGCTGTTATGTACACTAACGTGTTTTGAGTGTTACATGATTAACTTAGTATGTACTGCATATAGTGATCATACGCTAGTAATATGTATGTTGTTGTTTATGTTTCACATTAAATATCTCAATTAATAACTGAGCAATACTTGATTACCACTTATTTTGACAGAATCTTGACTGTTGCTTTATAAATTAGTCTGTATAGTATAGAAAATCTGTAGTAAAAAAAAAGTAAAATTTATAAAAACTCTTGATTAAACCGGTGTAAGAAAACTCATTTTCATAACTTCAATTTTGAGTGTTGATCTAAGAAACTTTTTGTGCTTTCAATAGTGGCAGTTTGGCCGAGTGGTCTAAGGCGTCAGGTTAAGGTCCTGATCTCTTCGGAGGCGAGGGTTCGAACCCCTCAGCTGTCATTTTTTTTATGTTTTTTGTTTTATGGAGGGTGGATATATCGATGTTAGTGAAAAATATCATCTTACTAAAGTTGGTTGAATCTTACACCATCAATTGAACCTTTTTTTTTCATTGAGAACCGTACATTAATATGGGTGGTAAGAAGAAGTCTAAGCCAGAAAAGAACGTTCAGCAAGTGAACTCCGACGACGAATGGAACGATGGCGGAGCAAAGAAGCCGAATAAGAAACAATTGGAGCAGGCTGCCAAAAAGGAAGAACAAGCATTGAAGAAGAAGGAAAGAGAGATGCTGTTGAAGGCAGAAGAAGCTTCATTGCCCCAGAAAAGAGGTGGCAAGACCAAATCGCACAAGAACGCGTCATTTGGTATTGATGACGCATTGAATCAAGTCGATGGCAAAAAGGGACATATTGAGGCCGGAAACATTGAAGATGCCCTTTCTGCTCTGACTTTGTTAAAGAAAAACGCAGTTGGTGACCATGAAATTGACAGGCATCCTGAAAGAAGATTTAAAGCTGCTCTATTAGACTATTCTCAGGCTCGTTTACCTGAAATCAGAAAAGAACATCCTGGTTTGAGAAAGCAACAGCTCGAACAGCTCATCTATAAAGAATTTGAAAAGCATCCGGACAATCCATTCAACAAAGAAACCAACATTGCCTTCAATGCTACTGAGGAAGATGTTTCCAAATTGAAAAAGGACATCAGGGACAAGAGATCCAAGAAATTTGAACATTAAACTACGTTTTCTTTGGCTCTTGAAAATAATAGCACTACATTGGCATATACATACAGTTGAATGGAAGAAGCTTTATAGCGCAAATGCCTTAATTTTTTTTTCTTTTTTAAATGATTTTGGTTTTATAATTGTTTAATGGATAAAATTTCAAATAATACAAAAAATGCATACTTTTATAGACTGCATTCAAAATAGGCCATCTTCATCGTCATCATCATCATCATCGTCATTCGGAATAACAGTATTTTCTTTTTTACCGCTCTCTTCATCTCCGGCCTTATCATCGTCATCATCTTCCTCATCGTCACTGATTTTGGTCTTTTTTCTTTGAATTTTTTCAACTTCATCGTCAGTTGCCTTTGCTTCTTCTTCCTCCTCTTCTTCCTCTCCAACAGAATAATCAGCTTCTTCATCACTGTCTTCGACAGTTTCATTGGAGAGAGAACTTTTCTTTTGTTGAACTTTGCTTTCACCTGACTTTTTTGCTGGTCTTCCCTTTCTCTTTTTTTGCTTTGGCTCGCCTTCTGTTCCAGCAGCATCTTGGTCTTCTTCAAAACCGTCATCATCATTCTTCTTCTTTCTACCTCTTTTCTTCTTTGGCTCAGCCTCACCCTCTTCCTTCAATAGTTCTTCTTCCATTCTCATCTTGTTCCATTCTTTCTGTTGCTCTTCGAGCTCCTTTCTTTGGGCTATTAACTTTTCTTCCTCATTTCGTTTTTCTTCCTCTATCTTTAGCTTCAAGTCTAGCCTTCTTTGCTCTTCTTCTTCCTTTATTTTCTTAGCTTCTCTCAACTTGTTTTCAAAATCTATGTCATGCTCCTTTTGCTCTCCCAAAACCTTCTCCAACTGCTTCAAAATTGATTCTCCCATTTCTGATCTCAAAATCAATTCCTCCTTAGGGTATGGAGGATATTTATCATTTTCTGCAATAACTCTTAAAAGTTCAATTGCCTCTCTAATACCCTTGATACAATCGATCAAATCTTGTGAGTTTCTCTTTGAAGCAGGTAATTTTCTAATGAAGTCAGCAATGTGGTATTGAATAAATATTTTATTGAATTGGTAACTTGAATTACTACTCAACTCATAACTTTCACTGGCATATTTCAGCGCAGTTTTTAGCGAGTCTAGATTCTTTTCGTACATCCCTCTCAAAAACCATGCTCTACCGAAGTAATTAAGTAATCTTGCATCTTTACCATTTGTAAATCTAGTCAACGCCAATTGGTAAGATTCAATAGCTTTGGCAAACTGTTTTGCTTCTACTAGACAATGTCCCAAGTTTAAATAGACCGTAATGTCATTAAGAGAATCTCTAACCTTCCTAAAGAACTCTAATGCTAAACCTGTCTGTTTTCTTTCCGCCAAAATAATTGCCACACCTTGTGCAGCATAAACGTTCTTAACATCAATGTCTAGAACTTTGTGATACAATTGTGCAGCTCTTCCATAATACTGATCTTTTTTACTTGCATCCTTCAACTCCCTCGCGAGAGAACAGTAAACATTTGCAAGTGAAACTAGGGCATAACAGTCGTGTGATGTAAACTTAGTTAAAGTTTCCTTGTGATGCTCAGTTTCCATATCCTTAGAGCCTGTTAGGCCATGCTTTTTACCAAACCTTTTGATGTACCACCCGTAAAAGGATCGAACTTCCAAGTTACCGGTTTCATCTGTTAATAACTGGACAACTTCTTTTTTAACATTTTTGTTTTCAGAAAGACATGAAATTATTAGCCATCTTATCCTAGCACTTGTATAATGTGGGCACTCACTGATAATATCTTCGTATAACTTCATAGCATCTGAAATACTATTTGAATCCTTATTTGTTTCCTTTGACCTAGCAATGTTATATTTCAAGGTAATTTCAATAGCCTTTTCCTTCTCGCCCTTGTAAGTTTTCTTTGCAACTTCTAAGGCCTTTTCAAAAGATCGTTCAGCATCTTGTACTTGATTTTCCAAAAGAGAAAAAACACCAATGTTGTTCAACAGAACAGCAGAAATCTCATCTTCAGATTTACCACTTGATAGTTGTTCATCCTTGGCCATTTTCAGGTACTGTAAGGATTTTGATAAATCAATTTCATCGTATAGTCTGGACAACGTTAATAAAGCAGAGAGTGAAATGCTCTCATTTTGATCTTGGGAAATTTTCACATACTTTTCCAGAAAACTTATTGCCTTACTTTCAAATTTTTTACTTTTAGAGTAAAGCATACCTAAAGCATAAATCACCTCTAGAATTTTTGGATTGGAGTTTTGAACTGCCTCGAAAGTTCTGATGGCATCATTGATTTCACCTCTAATAACTAGACATTGAGAGTAACCAATTCTTGCTAAGTTATTAGATTCGTTAAGTTTGATCGCTTGTGAAAATGTTTTTTGAGCTTGCAAAATGTCACCTTCAGACAATAGACATCTAGCTAACCAAAAAGAAGCTTCAGATTGGATAAACGGGGTTGAGTTTTCGTCATTAATGATTTTTTGGCAAATTCTTTTGACCGTTTCATAATCACCTACAGAATAATAATATGATGAAAATATGATGTGAATTACTTGGTTTGATGGATCTTCTTTGAATGAAGCTTGTGCAAAACTAATGGCTTCTTCGTACTTGACTTTGAATTCTTCATCAGACTTAGAGCTCTGGAAGCATTCATCAAACTTAGCAATGGAGATCAAGATCTTGGCTTCAAGATTCCGTAGAGGATGAACTTGAATTGAATTTTGCCACGACTGATTAGCTAGATCCTTTCTTTCCAAAAACCAGTAACAAAGACCAATACCAATTCTAGGATCTGGTCTCAAAAGCGGATTCAATTGCAGTATTCTTTGAAGAATTTTCAAAGCAGGCAAGTACTGTTGTTTGTAAAAGTAAATTTTAGCCTTACCCATTAAAGCATATAAGTTTTTTGAGTTGAATTGCAAAAGCTGATCAAAGATTTTGCTCTCAATATCAAATTTCGTTTTCTTGTTCTTGTCCTTCTTGGATGTCAAGTTCAAAATTGCATCCGCCAATAGATTATATTGATTAATATCACCTGAACTGTTTGATTCAAGTGCATTTTTCACTTCAATTCTTGCATTGTCCCAGCTAGCGCTATCATTAGATGTCTCACCTCTAAGAATATTGAGCCAGGCAAGAAATCCATGTAGCTCGCTTGGATTGCCAACGTTAAGTTCCTTTGCCTTTGCAACAACAGAATTTGCTTCCTGAAACTTTCCCAAAGTTGCATATCCTTTTGCCACAGCCAACCAATGTTTCAACTGTGATCCTTCATTAATCAAAACAGTACAGATTTCTTCTGGTTCGTCTGGGAGGTCATTTGGTGAGTCGATATCTAATTCTTCACCTTCTTCTTGTAGCGGGATAGATATGGCACTTGTTGAGTACTTTAGTCTGGTAGCCGCATCCTGTATGGACTCCGTATAGTACTGTGTACACAATGGTACGTCTTCAGCCAACGTAACTGGTGCAGACATCGCTTTCTCTGTGTTAAAGCTTAACAATGTATCTTCCAAAAGCTCAACTTCACCAAAGTGTGTTTTTTTCAGAAATCGAAATTCGGCTGTGCAAGAGATCTTAAGAAAAATTTAAAGAAAAAGAGAACAGCCTAATAAGTTTTTACTTTTGTAGAGAGCAATAGAGCTGAGATGGTAGAGAACTTTGTCCGAGTGTTTGTAGGAGGCATCTCATTTGAGCTATCTAAAAGTATAGGAGATTTAGAAAGCAGAATCTCTAAATACGGAGAAATCGTTAAGACTATTGACATTCATCACAATGAGGTGCAAGACGTGTATTTTGGGTTTGTCACCTTGAATATCAGTGACAGCAAACTGAAATCTTTGAGAAGGGTGTTAAATGGAGCCAAATTTAAAGGCTCAACACTCGTTATTGATATTGCTAAACCGGACTGGAAAGAGAGTTGGGAACGTGATTCCAGGAGACAAGATACAGGAATTAGACAAAGGAAATTAAGAGCTAAGGTAACCGCTAAAAGATTGGAAAGAATTGAACAGGGTAGTATGAATCCTTTTAAACTTGCACTGGTGTCTAAAGGTAGAATGAGAACATCAAAAAGAAAAGATTTGAAGAATTTGACACTCAGAATCGAAATTAAAGGAAGAGTTAGAATTGTTAAATGTAAAAAAAATAAACTCTGGGGTATTGCAAAGAACAGGGGTATTAAGGATCTTACGGCAAGATTTATTGCAGGTGAATGGAGAGATGGTAATGAACATGTCATTGATAGACTAACTAAAAAAATTATCATTTTTGACAATTCTGGAATTAAGGTGCAAGACTATAAAACTGAAGAACCTGTTCAAGGGGAATTACAAGAAGAAAAGGAAAAAGTTAACATGGTTTTAGAAGGTCTCTTATCTAAGTATGACTTTGATCGACCATTGGCCTTGCAAGAAGAAGAGGATGAAGAAAAGGCAGGTAGCGACTACGAACTCGAAAGACACAGTGATGGCGAAGGAGAAGAGGAAGTCATTGATGTCACTTACAATGTTCCTGAGAAGGATTGCGTTAAGCCCTCACAGGAGTCGATTGTCCAACAATATCTTGATCAGCATAAAGAATTACTGGAACAACCAATCTTACCGCTACCTAAAGTTGACGAGGAAGAAGATGACGATGAAGATTTTTACAAATCACTTACTACAAAATTCAATTATGATAATGATGTTGACAATGAAGTAATTGATGTTGTTCCAAGTAACAACTTGGATGAGAAACGTGAGAGTACAGTAGCAGAAAGCAGGAGAGATGATGAGCAAGATGTTGAAGATGTGGATCATGATACTGAATTTGTTCCAAACTTTGATCACGATTCAACGAATGCTGAAACAGAAATTGTAGAAGAAGATTGTGAAAAAGAGTTCATTCCAACTTTTGGTGGCGAAACAACTAAGAATGAAGCAAAGAACAGCGAAGAGGAAAGCGAAGAGGACGATGAATTTATTCCAACATTTGGGAATCAAGAACCTGCATTGGAAACTAAAACTAATACAACTGAAACGCTACGTGCACTTCTTGATCCTGTAAATGTTAAAAACAATATTGAAGATGTTGAACCAAGCGGGGAAACAATTGAAGAAGGTCACAACAAAAGAAACCTTGGTCTGTTCTTTGGTCATTTTGAATCTCCCTTCTTGGTTGCGCAATCTCAAATTAACAAATTCAATGATTTAAATGTTGAACAAGAATTACAATGGGATAAGTGGTTTTGGGAAAATAGAGGTGAATTAAATAGAGAATTACGTAGACGTAGGAGAGACGTTCTCAAAAGGAATCGTAAAAACAATAGCAAAGCTATTACCATTTAGGCATTTATAGTATTTATAGCAAAGCATTTTTTTCTACATTATTTATCGTAATATAGTACAGAATACAATTTAAATATTGTTTTATTAAATTAAAAAAAAAATTCAACTAAATTTGATTTATGTAAGGGGGAAATTGGAAAGTTATTAATTATTAATCTATTCACATCTATGGGGGGAATTAGAAGATGTGATAAATAAACGAAATTTGAAAAAAAAGGTTGAATTAATTGGAAGAAAATTCAAGCAATTAAGACAAGGGGAACAAAAATAGAGAAATGTGATTAAAAGAGAGAAAGGGGGGAATGGATATCACTTTTAAGTAGACTTTTCATGTTGAGTAGAAACTCTCTTCATTGAAGCAATGAAATCTTCGAAAGATCTGTTGTTGGTTTCCTTCTTCTTTCTACCGTTGACCCAGTCGTCAAAAGCTTGAGATTCGGACATTAAGTAGTAAGCACCACCCATGACACAGAAGACACCGAAAGACCAGATCCAAACTCTGACAACAGTGACAATGTCATTCCAGTTTTGGGACCACCAACCAAACAAAGTGAAACAGGTAGCAAGGATATCAACGATAAGAACTGCACCTGATAATTGCCAAGATGGGATAGAAG
>JAJLVU010000020.1:0-148319 GCA_030570395.1 Saturnispora gosingensis
GGGGGGGGGGGGGGGGGGAAATAGATATGGTGGTAACAGCAGTAGGGTGGTCGCAGTGGTGGAGAGGTAGAGTAGCACGCTTACTTTCACGCTTATTTCACGCTTATTTCACGCTTATTTCACGCTACTTTCACATACTGGGAACACGTAGACCCAGGTGCATCCGCTACACAAAGAGCGGTGCCAATTGTGGCTCAATAGCACAGTGCACGGGACCCGTTCCGCGGTATTCATATAGCTATCGTGAATGCATCGCACTCGATTATACTTGGCTCACACGTAGGATGGCTCACTGGTATGGCAGCGCAAAATATTTGTCCGAACCCAATCGCGCATTCAGTATCTAACGAGCTTATATATATGTATAGGGATTATGTTACATTGTGGCTATTCAACAAAACGACACCTCGGGTGCAGCAGCCAGAAAAGAAGTTTACAAAGTAGGCCTACCTTCAAACGGACAATTCAAAGATACAAAATTTTCACTTCAAAATTTACTCTACATCGAACGCTACAGTTGATTGCGTAATCATAAGTAGCTCACTTTATTGTCCCGGAGCTGTTAATGATTCGCTTGAGTTAATTCAAAACCCAGGGAAAACCAATATAAAAGAACACATAGTGTCAAGAAGATCTATACAAAAAGATGATTTAGTAAAAAACACTTATAATTCTTCAACAACGTGACCCTTTTCGGAGACGTAGATACCATCCAAGAACTTTCTGATATCCTTGTTTCTGACTCTACAGATTTGTTGAACATCAGCACAGGTTTGGGAAACATCTTCAACAGAGTTACCTTCAACAACCAATTCGTCCTTTTGAGCAGTAGACAAAGTAGCCTTGACACCTTCTGGGATGGCAACCTTTCTGACTCTCTTTTCACCCAAGAAGTTTCTGATTTCAATGAACTTCTTAGAGTCTTCGTCAATGACGTTGACGTTAATTGGGAAATGCGCGTAAACAAATCTCATCTTGTACTTGAAACCAACGGTAACACCCTTGATCAAGTTGGCAATCAAAGACTTGACGGTTCTCAAAGTAGCAACGTGCTTTCTGTCACCGTTGTGGACGTAAAGCTTGACGAGGTTGTTGTCAACCTTTTCGAAAGCAACATCAACGTGCTTCAAGGACTTGACAAGAGTACCTCTTGGACCAGTGACGGTAATAACTCTAGCCTTGATGACGAGGGAAACACCTTCTGGGATGGTAAGGGATTCAGCTGATTGAACGTACTTCATTGTTGTTGACTATAAGATGTTGATGAAAGAAGAAGTTAGAAGGGTAAAAAGAATTTCCTTTTCAGTTTTTGGAATTTCAGTGAAAAATTTTTGGTAATTTTTCATGAAATTTTGTGCGTCGCGTCGATCGGCGCACGTACCCCTTGCACCGCACCATTGTCTTTTTGATACCCTTTTCACCCTCATAGGATGTCCAAAATTTACAAAGGTTAACGTTTGAAGTGTAGGATTAGCTAGTAGCATATATCATGTTGAATGCGTTACCAAAGTCGTTCTCAAGGGGGGTATATTCCAAGGCAGTCAAGAAGCTAAGAAGTGCTGAAAAGAAGAAGAAGAATTTGGCATTCCAGCAGACAGTTGAAAGTAAACGTGAAAAGGTGGATCCAGTTCTAGGTAGACCAAACAATGCCTTTATCACGAGGTTGAAGCTGGAAATCGAAGAGCCAGACAAACTAGCCAAGAATTACAAGATCGAAGAAGTCGATAAGCTATTATATGGTGCTAAGAACTCACTTATTGCTCAAATGGAGAGAAAATCATCAGTTATTGGCCAGGGCATCAACAACAACAAGGATGAAGAACTAAAGAGAATTGAAACCGAAGAAAACGAAAAGAGAGACATCATTCTGAGAATTCTGTCATTAAGAAACGCTGATCAGCAAGAAAAGAGCTCACTCATGACCAGACTAGCAATTAAGGAATTCGAGAGGTTTGAAGGCGATACAGGCTCCAGTGAAGTCCAAGCCGCCGTTATGAGCATAGAAATCAACAATCTAATGACACATATCAAAGCACATCCTCAAGATTTGCTTCACATCAGGAAAGTGAGAATGTTAACTCAAAAGAGACAGAGAATTCTAAGATACTTGAAAGCAGACAACCCACAAAGGTACTTCTGGACCATTGCAAAATTAGGACTCACAGATGAGTCAGTTAACATGGAATTCAACTTTGACAGACAGTATTGTGACGATTTTGATGTCTGGCCTGGCAGAAAGTTAGTTAAAATCACCAAAAAGGATAATGAACAATTAAAGAAGGATAGAAGATTGAAGAAACAGCAATTTAGAAGAGCGTTGAGCGAGGCATCACAGAGTGATGTGTAATAGTTTAATATAATAATTCTAATCTTGTATATAAATATATCCTGATAAACGGAAATGATCTATCTTGTATTTTAACGTTCGACGTTTTCTGCTGTGTACCACCTATCAACACTCACCAATCTCATAATTACCATTTTTAATCTCGTTAACAAGAATGAATTTATCACATTTTGGAACTTCTTGATCTACATGGCCAATAACTAAACATGTACCAGGCCAATGATTGATCAAACTCTTACCTTTGATCACATCTTCATCTGTCATTGCACTAAGAGCTTCATCCAAAATTAAGATTTTTGGTTCATTTATAATTGCCCTGATCAATAAGGTCAGTTTTTGCTTAGAGGTTGATAGTTCACCGAATTTAATATCTGGGTCTAAATTCATCAACTTCGAGTATTTCATAATTTTCGACTCTTGTTCAGCATTTAAAACCGGTGGGATATATGATCCGACGACATACCCTGTACTAATAGCTTGTTTGACTGTTAATTTTTTTGGAAAGATCGCATGCAATTCAGGTGAGGTAAATCCAATCTCTTTATTGGTATCAAAGTAGTTCACTTTACCAGGACTTCTCGCAACTCCAAAAACAGTAATTGAGCTATTCCATGACTGCGGATGATCTAAAGTAATCAATGATAACAGAGTGGTCTTACCAGACCCATTTCTTCCACGAACGTGCCATTTTTCGCCGTCTAAAACTTTCCAACTCAAGTCCTTAATTATAGGCTTCCCTTTGTATTTTATATTAACATCTTTCAATTCAATGAGTGGAGTATTGACCTTTTTACAATTTTCTTTCAATTTTAACGAGCTAAGCTTTTCTTTGAAATCAACTTTAACTGCTTCATGTCTTTCATGAAAATCCTGTTTTAAGTCACTTAAAATCTTATTAACAGAGCTATCATTTTTCAACCCTTGACAAATAATCCCGTTTTCGTTAACGACAACAACACTTTTGATCCAGTCTGGTATTTCGTCTTGAATTCTTAATCCGATAACAATACTAGTCTTCACTCCGATATCCTCTGATGTTTCTTTAAGCACATTACTGACAGTTTCCGTGGCAATCGGGTCTAACCCAAGAAATGGGTCATCAATGCATAACAAATTTGGGGTTCTATAAAGCTCCTTTGCTATCCTAGCTCTTCTGAACTGTCCATTACTCAAAGTTGTAATAAATTGATTTTCCAATCCAGTCAATTTCAACTTATCGACTAAATCGGCAATTTTTGATCTATCAAGCTCAATATTCGAATTGTAAGACTGATCCGCAACAAAATTGGACACCAGTTCATCAATTTCTAGATCTTTGAAAAACTCATATCGGCTACTCAAATGAGTAAATCCACCTGATGCGTCGTGTGCCCCATGGCCCCACACACCATTGTTTACAAATCTCAATAATTCTGCTTTAAATCTGGTATCTGCCAAGGCCATAGGATACAGTCTACCACGAGGATTGGTACATGTGTACTTCCCACATAATATTGATAAAAACTCGGTTTTGAAACTATCCCCAATGACTGCCAATTGAGGCTTTTCTTGCAAAGAAAAGTTCAAAGGATTTTTAAAAACAGATTTAGAGCTTTTTAATGAACTGCCGGCTTTGAAAATGGCGTCCTTTAAAGTCAATATCGTCATTTTTCACCAGGCTAAATTGAGGTTTCAATTTTTACTATAAAATTTGACAGACAAGAACGGATTGAAGAAAAAAATTGGAATCTCAAAACCACTTCGTAAACAACACCTCTTTATTTTATCAAGAAAGTTTGGGGATATACATCGATTGTTTTACCTTTTTGATTGACAATAGGGTACCCAGTACGATGTTTAGAACGAAAATTCCAGAGGGGTATGAAAAGCGTGTTCCAAATGCGCCACCAAGTGATTTGTCTACAGCTGAAAAAGCAGAGATGGAATTTGGTAAACTAACATCAAAGGATTACTTGGTTGTCGCTAAGCATGATCCGAACGAACCAATTGCACCAACGATCCTAGACGAGCCACCATACTTTATAGTCATCAGTACATACTTGAACTATTTAGTTATGATTATCTGTGGTAATTTACAAGATTTCTTTGGTATGTGGTTCACGCCAAAGCGTTACGAAGCAATGATGCCGAAGAATGGTTATGCACCATGGTATTCGGCATTCGAATCATTTTACCCAAGAAGATTAAAGGGTAAGATTGATTCTTGTTTTGCAAGACCAATTCATGGTGTTCCTGGTAGATATGTTAACTGTTTCAACAGAGCAACTAATGATTACAATAAATCATTTTATTACGATGGTACATCAACACCATGCCTCAACCTTTCAAGTTATAATTACTTAGGATTTGCTCAATCAATGGGTACATGTACTGATGATTCTGTTAAAACAATAAGCACTTATGGTGTTTCGTCTTGTGGGCCAAGAAACATAATTGGTAATACAGATTTGCACACAGAAACAGAAAGAATTCTAGCAAAATTTGTTGGGCAAGACGATGCCATTGTTTTCTCAATGGGGTGGGGTACTAATGCGCACTTATTCACATCTTTAGTCAATTCGAGATGTTTGGTTATTTCAGACTCTCTTAATCATGCATCGATTAGGTTTGGTATTAGACTTTCTGGTGCGGCAGTTAAAGTTTTTCCACATAATGATATGAAAGCTCTCGAAAAGATTATCAGAGAATCCATTTCTCAAGGTCAAAGTAAAACCCACAGACCATGGAAAAAGATCTTTGTTTGTGTTGAAGGCTTGTATTCAATGGAAGGTACTTATTGTAATTTACCAAAACTTGTTGAATTAAGGGATAGATATGGATTCTACTTATTTGTTGACGAAGCCCACTCGATTGGTGCCCTTGGTGAACATGGTGGTGGTATTTGCGATTATTACGATATTGATCCAAAACGTATTGACATTTTAATGGGAACATTAACAAAATCATTCGGTGCCGCTGGTGGTTACGTTAGTGGTAAAAATGAAGTTATTGAGAGATTGAGATTAGATATCACATCGAACACCTACGCTGAGTCGATTCCACCAACCGTTCTACAACAAATTTCAACTTCCATGAGGATTATAAATGGAGAGTTAAATGGTAATGAGGGTAAAGAAAGACTTCAAAGAATCTGTTTCAACTCCAGATATTTGAGATTGGGATTGAAACGTCTCGGATTTATTGTTTATGGTAACGAGGATTCACCTGTTATTCCATTACTAATTTATCACCCACCAAAGATGTATTCATTCAGTGAAATGTTGCTACAATATGGTGTTGCCGTTGTCATTGTTGGTTATCCAGCAACCGATATCATTTCTTCTAGAATTAGATTTTGTATGTCTGCAGCACTAACGAAGGAAGATTTAGACAAACTGTTGGCAATTTGTTCAGAGGTTGGTGACAAGTTATTCCTAAAATTTTCTACAGGTATTGCCGGTGGTGAAAGACATCCTGGCGATTATAAAAAAGGAATAAGTCCTAGATGGACTATTGAAGAAGTTTTAGCAAAAACTCCTGAAGATTGCAAGCATAAGACTTATTAAAGAAAGAAAAGAAAGAAAAAAGCTGATGTCAACATTATTGAGAATAATTTTAAATAAAAGTGTCATTTTTTCATATTAATACCTTCCATTTTTATACATATATAAACATCCATTTAATCATTATGTTCTTCCAATCAAATCTTTGTATTTTTGTTTGTGTGAACTAAAGGATAAATATAACTATGATAAAAAGAATTTGATGAAAGTTTTTTACGAACATAACATAATTAGAGATACTTGAGTAATACTTTATAACTGAAGGGAAAACTTCATTTAGGGAGTGCATAAAACATTTATTTAAGGTGATGTTAATATTATTTAGAGGGTATTTCTTTAATATTTTCGTTGGTTATGAGTAACATTTATTTTTCGTTCTAAGAATTCAATGTGTTTAAATTATTTCCAAAACAGCTAGTCTTTATAAGCACCAAGTTATTTAAAGGGAACGTTAAACATTATCACCTAAATAACCAATACAAGACATGAGGAAACCTGCACCGACAATGGCACCAGAGAACCAGTACTGAGTAACAAGCTCATCAAGAGTGGACGCCAGTTGATCCCTTGACAGGGCAACTCTTTCGGTAACGGCAACCTCCACCTCCTCCTCAACCTGCTCGGTCTTTGGTTCCTTGGACCCTAAGTCTGTGTAAACAGAGTTGTCAAGAGGAGATGTTTCTTCTTCCAGCTTAACAGGTCTATCAACAAGCTTCATTTCCTTTTTGTAAACAGTTTTCTCTTCACCATTGTTGATGATACTTTGCTCCTTATTGTAAACGTTGTAATAACCGTAAATCAATGCTGCAGGAATTGCAATTCCTGAGTAGATTAAATATGGATGTTGTCCGTGCAGGGGAGATCTAGTAAACGCCTGATAGAATAAATACGTTGCAAGGGACCCCAATCCGTAAAGCGAGAAACGAACACTAATAATCAGCTTAGACACTTTAGCCTGAAGTTGCTCCACCGATGAAGTCGATTTAATAGCCTGGGGAATCAAATACGCTGCAGATCCCAAAAGAGCACTAGTACAGACACCCAAGGATCCAATACCAACTAGTTTAACAATTGTAAGACACTTTCCCATCCTGCTTTATCTGGTTATTATCAAATCAGTCTAGTTATAAGAGTACCAACACCTTAGCTCCCTCTTTTTTCTTAGCCAGTGAGAGAGAGGATGACAATCGATCTCAGAATGCTGACGTAACAATCAATTTTTTTTTGAATCCCGCGCTTACGTAAGCTGTGTAATTACGTAAGCGCGGGATTTGCGTTTCTTCAACATTTGGGGTTACCCGGCTGTTAATAAATTTTTGCGGGGAGGGCTTCGGTTGCACCTTCTCTAATCGGAAGCGAGATCTCCATTTTTTGCTCCGTTACATCAATATTACCGTTGTATTATAACAAGATAAAGTATATGTGCTGATACACCGAGGATTATCGAGAATATGTTACCGGTAAACGTTGGAAAAGCAGTGCCGAGCCAGTAGACCTTTATAGTGTTGTTCAATGTGTTTAGAATAAATAGTTTTGCGTCATGATGCACTATCAATTTCAAACGGCATTCTAAGACTCCGAGTTGAAGGGCCGATACAGGAAGAGGAAAAGTGAGAGAGAGGATTTGATATTAGATAGCAATCACTCTCTTCACACAACGTTGACAGCGAACGTTAGTAGTTTGGGTACTGTGTTTAACAAGCAGTGTAAATAATTACAATATCGAATGGTACCAACTTTTACTATTGAAGCGACAGGTGCTAAAGTTCCAGCTATTGCATTCGGCAGTGGATCTAAGCATAGAATCAAAAAATGGGAGGACCCTACGTTAGACGACACCACTATTGACGAGGGGTTAGTCAAGATCATAGAAAATGCAATAAAAGCGGGATTCAGACATCTTGATACGGCGGAATGCTATACTACACAGGGTGAGATGTGTCAAGCAATTGCTAATTCTGGTCTAGATAGATCTGAGTTTTGGATCTCTGACAAATCAGACTCCGGTTGGCCAGAAAAGCAAATCCACGCCAGATCTCGGAGTGGGCCACTCGAAAGCTGTGAAAAGGGTCTCAAGCTATTCAACATCGATTATTACGACCAATATCTTTTGCATAGTCCGTTTTATGAAAAGGAATATAGTGATTGCACCTTGGAAGATGCTTGGAGGCAGATGGAGCAACTTTACTCAGAAGGTAAATGTAAGACAATTGGAGTCTGCAATTTCACAATTGCCGATCTGGAAAGGATTATTAAAATTGCCAACGTAAAACCACAACTTAATCAAATTGAACATCATCTCTACCTTCAAAATCAATCTCCAGGGATCGTTGAATATTGTCAAAAAAATGGTATTTTGGTAGAGGCATTTGCTCCATTAACTCCAATATTGGTCTCAAAAGTCGGAATAGAAGATCATCCTTTGAGTCCTATTATTTCCAAGCTCAGTGAAAAATACAATGTGTCACCTAGTTCCATCTGTTTGAGATGGATATATCAAAATGGTGTTCTTCCTGTTACAACAAGTTCAAATTTTGACAGAATGAAGCAAGCTTTTGAAATATTTACTTTTGAATTAAGCAAGGAAGATTTCGATTTGTTAAAAGACGTTGGCAGTACTCACAGAGTTCTAACTTTGTTTAAAAGGTATTATGAAAACTGTTAAGCTTTACGAGCTTGATTCGAGAATCTTTTTATATGTCACTAAGGAGACACAGCTTCGTGTGTATATAGCCTGAATGATGTATTGTTGATAATAAATAATGTGTTATTGATACTTATGTAGGAAGATGATACAACAAAAAATATACAAAAGTCATGATACAGTACAAAAAGTCATGCAAAGACTCTCTGTTCTTTAAAATAATGCGAGTAGTAATGCTAATAAGCCAAAATGGAAATCTAGGTTTAGATTATTTGCATTGTTTTTAGTAGTTTGTGAAGAAATTGAAGAAACCGATGTGGCTGAACTAACAGATTCTGAGCTTGAAGATTCTGCGTTTGAAGCAGAAAGCAGAGAGTTTAGTGAGCTTGAAGTTGTCAACGTCGTACTGAGAATACTGAAACTACTCGACACAGCCGAAAGAGCACGCGAAGTTGCTGCAATGGAAGATTCACTGGATGACGAATGGCTACTTGAATGTGATACGGAAGAAGAAATTGCCGATGTCAACAATGGAATGCTAGTGTGATGGATTGGTGGAATTGTAGAGGAAGTTGATGAACTCGATGAGGTTGCTGATGAACTTGATGAGGTTGTTGATGAACTTGATGACGTTGATGATGATGTTGATGATGTTGATGATGTTGATGATGTTGATGATGTTGATGATGTTGATGATGTTGAATGTGTAGTCGAAGAAGATTCAACTGAGGAAGATTCAATTGAAGAGTTGGATGAGCTTTTTGTGCTTGAAGTTTTTTGATTAGGCTTAGAGGATGAAGTAGAAGAAGTGCTAGTCGCAGAAGTGGAGCTATCTGGTGTGATATCACTCAAATATGGATACCTAACAGTTGTGAATGCTTTATTTGACGAGCCATACGTGACTGAACTTGATGGTTGTTTTGCTTGAGGTATTTCATTATCAATGACTAAAATTTCATCATTGTTGTTTGCAGTTGATTTAGCAAGGCTTACCGTTAAGTTATCGATATCAACAACCATGTAAACATGTTTTAAGAAAGCATCACCTAAAATTATATAACCAGTAGATGAAGTTTGCACTCCAAAAGCACATTGATCACTTGTTTCACCAGAGCCTGTTGTAACTGAAATTAAGAAGGATAACATTGGTACTTTAATGCTCAACCCCTGAAAGTTGAAGTCAAAAGATATGTCAGCGCCATTCGAACAATCTGTCAAGTAGTAACCCAGTGAAGAAGAGTAAGACATATTTAGTTGATAAGTGATTGCTTGAATGACATTGTAGGGCATATACGACAATGTAGTACCAGTGTCTAAAAGAGCTGGAATTGCCCCTTCAGCAAGCCTGGCTTCCTTGCTTTCATTATTTTGAATGTAAGAAAGTGAGTTCAAGGTCACAGCAATTTGAATAGGATCAGAGTTCGAATTGGCATTAGTATTCACTATTGGTAGATTAACTAGGTCGCCGGTAAATTTTGAGGTATCAATAGCTCCAAACAAGATTGCTCCATTATCCGATTCTTCGTTTAAATAAACCGAGTAAGCCGCCTTCTTAATGATCCCACTTTCGACTAGCTTCAACGGCAAGTTTTCGTATTGGTATAATTTGGCACCATTATTGTTAGCAGCAGTGACTTCCAATCCTGGTAATCCAATACCAAGAACACTCATAGAGTTATCAGTCCTGTCACAGACTGCAAAATTAACGTTGCTGATATCCAGACCGTTGAAATTAATGGAGTCTTGACCCCACGTACCGTTGGCAAAGGTCTGGTCTGCATACATGATTGAAAACTCTGTTCCATTGTTTTTGAAAGAAGTCGACTTTTTAGGATTGAAGGTACCATACTGAGAACAATCAATAGTGTTAGACGTCGAACTAGCTTTTCTGTCAAAAATGTTTTGAATGAAAGTCAACGAATCAACTTGGTCGCCAGCGTCAGTTTCGTTGGATTGCTGAAAATCTTGTAAGAGTCTACCTTTCAAAGATCCTGCCGTGCCAGCCTGGCAGTATGTGTTGTTTTCATTGACAATCCAAAGATCAGAAGATCCTGTATCCAAAAGCACACCAACTTTGTCCTTGTTCGAACCAACTTCCAGTTCCGCCATATAAAATGTGTTTTCGTCTGTTAGCTGTAGGGAAACGTAGTCGTCGCTGTTGTCTCGTTTCACTAAACCTGATGCCTTTTTGATCCTTCTGGTATCAAGTTTGAAATAACTTGGCTCATTGGCTGAAACGAAGGAACCAAGCAACGAAAGCGCCAATATCAAGTTTAGGTTCAACATTGGTTTTTACCTTCTATACTGAGAAAGGAAGAAATGTAAAGGACTGAAAAATTGCTAGCGCTATAAAAAATGACGAACAAGAATTTAAAGTTTCAAGAAAGGGGAAATTGTTCACTGTATATGAATAAAATATAGGTACAGCATATATACAATAAGGCCAATGAAAAGCGGAAAAGCTGGCAACAGCCATTTCTCTCAGCAGTTGGATGGAGGAAGAAAATTTTTTAAAGTGCGAAGGTTTCCCCTTAAAATTCAGGTACCAGCCGTTTTTCACACATAAGTGCGCATTTCATTAAAAATAGTAAAACCAAACATAAGATTAAAATGCAAAAGAGGAAATGCAAACAAAACTAAACAGTATACAAAGAAGGAAACAATAAGTAAATAAAATAATAACTTAGTAATCGATATACGATTACCAGTCTGAAGTCAACAAATAATAAAAATGACTTACATGAGTGAAATGCAATGGAAAAATTAACAGTAAAACAAGTAGTAAATTGGAAATAGTGAAAGAACACGATGAAAAATAAAGCAGGTTTAAAGCAAATAGATGTATGATAAGGGTAGGGAATAAAGGGATAGAGGGGTGATACGATTGTGATAATGGAATGATGAAATGAAAAATTATGGTATTGAATGAATTCACTTAACCACTTAACATATTATGTGGGTATCAAAGTGGAAATAAGATGAATATTCAAATTATGAGAGGGGATGGTGAAAAGACCAGCATCATGTGAATTTTTTGAAATGGAAATCATTTAACCAACCAACCTTCTCAAAAGCAGCAAACAAACGACTGGCTTTGTTGACATCAATTTTGCATGATTTCTGAGCGTCTGTTCTCCTGAAAGGTAAACCGCTTCTCATTCTTTTGACCTTCTCTAAAAAGATTCTTCTTTTTGAATCTAAATAAACCGCACATGGCAACCTTAAAGTACCAGCAAGGACCACTTCAGCGGGATGGAGTTTAGAAACTAGCGGATCATCGCTAAGATCCATTGATTGACCCTTCCAGTCGGCTTTTAGGCACTTGTTGCTGTTTGGTAGTGTGTCCAAAGGAGGCGAAAAATCTTCAATTTGATTGTAGTCATAAGCATAGGAGACAGGAGTGGAAGCACGTGATCTTTTTGGAGATGACTCAAGTCTTTTGAAAGTTGGAGGAAGTTTTCGTTTTGGTGTTGATGGTCTAGAGTTTGGTGTGGATTCAACCTCTGATTCTAGATCGACCTTGTTTTGACGCACAAAACGACGAGTTCTTGGCTTTTCCAAGTCAGTGGACTCGTAATCCGAATTCGAATTGTAATTCCTGTGTTTCATTGTTTCATATGGGGTTCTAATGGCCGATCTGTTGTTGCTGTTGTTCCCCCTTCTGAAAGCTGACGTGCCATAAGCGGAATTGAGAGAAGGCTGCTTAGAAGAAGAGGTCTTGACATGGTAAGAGGCAATGAAGGCTAATTGCGTTTGCCTGAAGCCTGGCTTGTTAATTTCCTCAAATGGGTTGACATAGAGTTTGGAGTTCTTCAAGTCGTCAATTGGGAAGGTGTTTGATTGTTTGTTCTTAATTTCAGTGGTGATGAATCCATTCGCAGCAGTAACAGAGGTAGTCCTGCTGTTTGGCTGGGGTGCACTGACCGTGTTCTTTGCAATCAGCAGCGAAGAGTTCAATTGCGGAACTGGCGATGACACCAAAGCGGCTTTGTTTTGACTCGTAATATTTCTGAGTTCACTTTCAATTGGTTTCGAAGCTCTTGGGAAAATAAGTTCAGGCAGTCTTGCCTCTGTTTCATCAATGGACCTCGCATATGGCGACAGTGGTGGTGAAGGCATGTTGCTCTTCATCTGCGCGTTATCACTGTTACCCTGGCAACCCTCTTCTGTGACCTCGCTGCTCTTGGCTGCCAATGGCATGAATTCCGACATGTTGCTGATAGGCGTCATGTTGTCACGATATATAAACCTGCTGGCTGTGTTAGCGTCAATGAAGGACATTCTACTTCTCTTCTATATTGTGTTTATCCAGGTATTCCTGAGCAATTTATTTTTTTATAGGTGCTGTCAGATGCTTTACTTTTGTGATCTGTTATGTTTATGTTTCTACTTCAGTCAATTGAGTGCAATTGCAACTTTAGTTTTAATTCAATCGCTGGCAATCCTTCTAATCGACTTGTACTACTGAAGGAAGAGTTATAGCCAATTGACAGGGAAAAGAAAATTTTTCTTCTTTTTATTAGAGAAAAAATTTTTTTTTTCTTTTTTGATAAGAGACAAAAAGAAACGGCTATAAAATTTTAACGGTTTTCAGATTAAAACTCAAGCTTACAAGTGATATCGTTGCGTGTGTGAATGTAGCGTAATCCCACTGTCCAACGATTGGCCCATTGAGCGCAAATTCAACAATTTGTTGAATCACAATACAAGAAAATAGGCTTTTCTTACCCCAGCGTTTGCTGATGACTAGCAAAGTCCAATCACACTACCTGTAAAAAAAAGAAACTGCAGATGACATTTTTTGAGTCACCAAAAACACCAAAACATTCATTTACTAGCTCAATTGGAAACTTCAAAACACCATTGAAATTCCATAATAACCAGCAACAGCTACACGCACTTAGACACTTTTATCCGAGTCAATTGCTCCACTGAAACCCATCCAATGGCTCTCAGAGCTTCCAACTCCGAGGCACAAATGTCACCCACACCCCTCACACCGCAGCAAACAGTAATTCTTCGAGAAAAACAAGAAGTCACGTGACAAGATCAGGATTAGATTTGTGAAATTTCAACTGTAAGCGTTTAGACAAATGTAGGTCCGTGTGTTGAAAGAGAGCAAAATGACCATTGGAGAGTCGAAACTGAATCTTTCGAGCTTGCTAGAGGAGGAAGTTGACGTGGAGCATGGGGAGGATTTGAGTCGGGAGGAAGAGACCGGCGAAGTGGAGGACAAAGATGGGAAATGTGTTGATTGCGAGCGGATGGTGAAAGAATTGCACTGTGTAGACTGTGAAGAGGGGTTTTGCCGAGTGTGCTACCAGTTTGCACATAAGGGAGGTAAGAGAAAGACACATCGAGTGGAAGAGCTGGTGAAAATTGACGATCCGGAAGAAGCGTTGAAGAAAGCCATTGCTAATCAAAAGGCGACAGTAGATGAAGAGGATTCGTCAGAAGAAGAGGAGGAAGAGCAAAGATATGAGAGTGAGACATCATTGCCAGAGCAGCACTTGCGGGTTTTGAGAAAGATCAAAAGAAATGCCAAGTTCATTCCCATGAGATTGAGTTACGAGGAGCGTGAGTACTTGAAACTGCTAGAGGCGGCACTCTCGGTGTCTGACTACACCGACAACGTCGACATCATCTCGTACACGTCAAAATCCAAGAGAATTGTAGCTCAATTGAAGCACATGTGCTCTATCTTAGCCGGTTTGGCCGTGTCAAATAACATGAAGGCAGGCCAAGCTCTTATTCAAGACAAGAACTTTAAGGACAACGCCGAATGGTACAAAATGATTTTTGAAATTGGAAGACGATACAAAATTATGAATCCAGAACGAATGAAGGACACCTTTGGTAAGTTGTGTTATATGATAATGGACTCACGAGTGTCCAATATCAAAGAACTGATGGAGTTTGATTTGTATAAGCCAATCTTGACAGTAGAGAGGCAAATTGTTCAAAATGGTGATGAAAAGGCGTTTCAGTTGTTAAATGATCCATTAATTTTAGAAGCAGTTTCGGAAATTAGGTCAGAGGGTAAAACAAGAGGTCTTATCCAACGACAAATAAAACAAAAAGAGAGAGCAATCGAAAATTTAGCTCTGAAATACTCTTCCAAGGAGGGTCTTACAAAGGACCAAGTTCGGACCATTTTGTACTCCATCGGTGATTTTCATGCTTATACTAACAAAAACAGAATCCCCGTTACCAATATGATTAAAAAGCTAGATTTATTTAAAAATGATACAAAGGAATATTCCCTCGGTATTAAATATGGCAAGAATGGTGCAAGACTAACCCACAATCACGAAAAACAGTATTTATATGTCAAGCAGGCTTTAGAATTGTGGAACCATGTTATGAGAGATTTAATTGAATTATGGTATTTGGCAGATGACGATTTATTCAATGGAGATAAATACAGATTAGCAGATACCGGGCAAGGGTTGAATAGAATTAAAACATGTCCTTTGCTCTATAAAAAAATGTATTCAATTTTACATGAAGCACAACAAAAGTTTGAATTTTGGGTCGGTATTCCTGTTATACATCTTGGTGATGATGCTGTTCCGAATGCTCTGTTCTTTCTTGACAAATATATTCAAATACCATCAATTTTAATCCCAATTGATAAATGTATTGAACAAATCCCAGTTTTAGCAAGGGACCCATTTATAAATGACTATTTTGAAAATCAGTTCAATGGAGTTGAGAATTTACAAATGACCATTTTGAATGACTATTTCAAGCACGGCTTTGACGGTTCAGGTGCTGACAATTACTATTTTGCAGGATCTTGTGTGGATGCATCATCAACCTCCAGTTGTGAATTTTGTAATAATATCAGTAAAAAGTCTTACTATAAAGTCTTTTTACTCACAGGATTTACTAACTTCAATGGAGAAGGGGTCTAATTTGATAGGATTTATGATTTTTGTATAAGTAATTTAATCTGTTTTTGGTTTACGCTTCCTGTCAACCGTGTCCGATCTTTATTTGTTTGATTTAGCTCCGCATCTCTTTTTTTTTAATACTTTATGTGATGTACTTCTTCATCGTCAATAATGCTTGTGAAGAGATACTTGTCTGTTTCTACGAGATCCTTGAAAGAGGCTAGCCGATACAGTTATTTGAATTCTTTCAAAACTTGGAAAGAAGAGATATTTAATTACGATGAGTTAGACGAGATTTTACAAGACGAGGTTATCAAGTACTCATTACCTTATTACCACAGGAATCTGTTAGTGGAAAATGACAGAACAAAAGCAACAGCATACAACGTGAAAACGCATTTGGATGGACCGACACCTAGCGCAATTATAAATAGCACTGATAATGATAGCAATCCACAGTGGTTTTTAAATGAACTCAGAACTGAAAAGTATCCATCTTCAGAGCCCATAGATTCCCGCCACATTGTTATTTTACATGGCTTTGCAGCATCAAGTGTTTGGTGGTGCAAAAATATAGCAGAGATCATCAACAAAAGCACGCTACCAGAAACTTGTAATACAAGTATCCATTTACATTCACTCGATATGATGGGGTTTGGATTAAGCGGCCGACCTGATGTTATTTACCCTAGTGAATCTAGAGCGCATAAACAACTGGATATTGAATTCAGTAATGTAAGTATTGGTAAAGACTCCTATTGCAAATGTTGTGGAGGTAGAATTGATGGAAGAAAAGATTCAACAACTTGGTGCAATTGTAGAGAACCAAAAGTTTCCGTCAAAACGAGGGACATTTTGAACTATTTACCAAATCAAAGTTTGCTGGTTAATGAAGTGGAGGAGATTTACGTTGAAAGTTTAGAACAATGGAGAATAGCCAACAAGCTTGATGATTTTGACATTGTGTCTCATTCACTTGGAGCATACATGGCATGTGCGTATACACTTAAATATCCAAACAGAGTCAAGAAATTGGTCCTAACTAGCCCTGGTGGAATGGAGAGGTCACCATTCGCAGTGACTAATCCATCATATGCACAGTTAATCGAGAAGTTGAAAAGCAATAAAGCAATACCCGAAAAAGTAACATCCAGTATTTCAAACGACGTTAATTCATATGAATTTTTGGGGCGGTATTTCAAAACAAATAAGGCCTTTAGAAACTTGTGGAACACAAACACTTCTTTTTTTTGGTTAATAAGATGGCTGGGGCCTTTGGGTCCCAAGGTCATTTTTGATGAATTTGAATCCAAGTTTTCTAGAGGAGGAGCATTTTCAGATCCTCGTGAGCTAAATGCGTTCATTAAATATATGTATAGTACATATATCAGAAGTTCGTTTTCAGAAACATCAATCAATAGGATATTTTCTGCAAGCATTGTTGGAAAAGTCCCAATTTTAGACAAATTAGAGTCTCTCAATGATGAGCAATTCACTGATAGTTTTTGGATGTTTGGTCAATATGATATGATGTATAGTAAAACCGGTCAACTAGCGATGGAAAAGCTCGTAAGTCAAGGTAAAAAGTCCAAATTCGAAGTCGTTGAAAATGCAGGTCATAATGTACCAATGGATAATTATCAGAAATTCAACGAAAACGTCATGAACTATTTGAAACTGTAAAAGTTTTGTTTTAAAATTTATTAACATATCTACGTGTTTGAATTTACACCTTTATCATTTATTTATATATTTATATGGTTTATGAACTTATTTTTTGGATTCGCCAATATAGTTGATAGCAGATCCAGCCTTGAAAAATGCAACTTGATCAGCAGACATTGTATGTTTACAGTCAATAACAAATTTATCACCATTCTTCTTGGTAACTTCAACTTGAATAAGGCCACCATTGTCTCCATTCTTGGCAACCATATCTGCTAAGTTCACAGTTCTCAAAACATCACCAGTAGAGAGCTTATCATAGTCTGCCTCATTAGCAAAATTCAATGGTAGCATACCTTGTTTCTTTAAATTGGTTTCGTGAATTCTTGCAAAAGACTTGGTTAAGATAATCTTACCACCAAGGAATCTTGGTTGAAGAGCGGCATGTTCTCTTGCGGAACCTTCACCATAATTGTGTTCAGCAACAACAATCCATGGTCTGTTTTCATCCTTCCATTTGAACATCAAATCAGGAATGGTGTATTTGTCACCATTGAGGTCGTAGACGGTGTTGACCTCACCAGTTTCCTTATTAACTGCACCAATCAACGTGTTGTTAGCAATGTTTGTTAAGTGACCCTTATATTTCAACCAAGCACCAGCAGCAGAAATGTGATCAGTAGTACACTTACCTTCAACCTTCAAAATGACGGTTGTTTCCAATTCTTTACCATCCCAAGGTTTGAATGGTTCCAAAAGCTCCAAACGATCAGATTCTGGTGAGACACTAATTTCAACTTCTGGCTTTGGTTGTGGTTCTGCTTCAGGATAGAATTCTTCTCTACCAGGAATGAAGCCTCTGGAAGGCAAATCGATACCGACAGGAGGGTCAAACTTGAAAGCTTCACCATTTGGCTTAGTAATTGAATCAGTTAGTGGGTTGAACTTCATTTCACCAGAGTAAATCATGGCGGTAACGATGTCAGGGGAAGTTAAAAAGTTCATTGTTTCCCTGTTGCCATCGTTTCTAGCTTTGAAATTTCTGTTAAAGGAAGTGAAGATAACATTCTCACCCTTTGGCGCATTCTCACCTCTATCCCATTGACCAATACAAGGACCACAAGCATTGGCAAGAACAATAGCGTTGTTTCTTTCGAAAATATCAATCAAACCATCTCTCTCCATGGTAGCTCTAATTTGTTCTGAACCTGGAGTAACGAAAAAAGGAATCTTTGGCTTCAAACCAGCATTTTCTGCTTGTTGCATGATGCTAGCAGCTCTAGTCATATCTTGATAAGAAGAGTTGGTACAAGAACCAATCAAACCAGCAGTGACATTTTGAGGCCACTTTTTCTCAATGGAAGTTTCCTTCAAAGCGGAAATTCTTGTGGATAAATCAGGAGTGAACGGACCATTAACAGAAGGCTCCAAAGTTGTGAGGTCGATTTCAATGATTTCGTCATATTCAGCACCTTCGTCAGCTCTGAGGAATTGGTGTTGATCATTGACTTGTTTAACAACGTCAGCAATTGGTGCTCTTCCAGTAGCGGCCAAATAATCCAAATGAGCTTGTTGCATTGGGAAAGTGGAGGTAGTTGCACCAATCTCAGCACCCATGTTACAGATGGTGGCCATACCAGTACAGGAGAGAGACTCGACACCTTCACCAAAGTATTCGACAATGTAACCAGTACCACCTCTGACTGTCAACTTACCAGCCAAATAGGTGATGACATCCTTTGGAGAGGACCAGTCGTGTAAGTGACCGGTTAATTTGACACCGAGAACCTTTGGCGCTTTTAGTTCCCAAGGAGTACCAGTCAAAGCATCGACTGCGTCAGCACCACCAACACCGATGGCGATGGCACCCAGACCACCAGCGTTTGGAGTGTGGGAATCGGTACCTAGCATCATCAAACCAGGAACAGAGAAGTTTTCCAAGACGATTTGGTGAATGATACCAGAACCAGGACCCCAAAATTGGATACCGAACTTTTCACCACAGGACTTCAAGAAGTCAAACACCTCTTGGTTGGTGGCGATAGAGGACTTCAAATCGGACTCTGCACCGTCCTTACCGACAATCAAGTGGTCACAGTGGATGGATGCAGGTACCGCAGTGGACTTCATACCACAGGTGATGAACTGGAGAAGCGCCATTTGCGCTGACGCATCTTGCATGGCCACTCTGTCCGGGTTGAGCTTCAGGTACTGCGATCCTCTGATGTTGTGGACGTTTCCGGAGATGTCATTTGGGTTCACCAAATGTGAGTACAGGATCTTTTCTGCAAGCGTCAACGGTTGATTGTTTAAATTTTCCTTAACCTGGGTGAGGTTTTTGATGAGCTTGGAGTATGGCGGCGTTCTTTTTTCGAACCCCTTGGCAGGTGCAAGGGTGGCCAGTGATCGTGACCTTAGCGAAGATCTGACTGAGAGCATTTTACACACGTTGGTAACACTTCCAGAGGTTTTTGGAGTGAAGAAAAAAAAATTCAGATATTGTCAATTTTTCACTGATGTGTTGACTCATTGCGCGTTACCTGTTTTGGCACACGCACAGCTTTCTACCGGCGCTCAGCAGAGCCCATAGACGAATCAGAATGCTTTTAGATGAAATAAGTGTTTAGCTGCGACAATAATACGATACAGCGGGGTGGTGGGGAGCAAGAGTGCGCTGGCCAACAGGTTGGCGTTCCGTTTATCAGTGCATGATTAGGGGCGGCGAGCGGGGGACACCAGCAGCTGCCACTCGATTCCAGCGTAGCTCGATAACAATACGCTGCTAAACGCAACACGCTCAGGCTAAGAATGCTCGCGTGTCCAATGAGCAGCTCGGAGACAGGAAACAGACAGCACAACAGAGATCTGAGCAAAGCCGGGGTGGTCTGCTATCAGCATGCGCCAAAGGCAGACGTGCAAAAAACCAAAGAAGACATGCTTACCGCTGTCGCTGTTCGCCACCAGCTGTGCGGTAGCTTTAGCTTCGCAGTGGTGCTTACGGCCTAATAAAGGCCCACGCCAGTGTGTGTGCGCCCCAGGCCCTGCGCTCACCACTGGGCAGTTGTGTGTGGGTGGCGCTCTGCGCACGGGCGGCCACGCTGTGTTGTGACTGGTGGTCCGTTACCGATCAACTTCGTCTCTTCCAAAGCCAAGCGTGGGGCCACCAGAGTGCAAACGACGCCGCTGCCCTTGGCAAGTCAGACGTCGGCTCTGCAAGCACAATGAGCAGCCCCTGTTTCGTGGCTGGTGAGACGAAACACCAACTTCTGCCCCGTGAGAAAAAGCTGGATGAGAGGCGGATGTGGCTGGTGCGTGTTGAGTACGATACGCCTGATTAGGCAATCAGAGTGTGGCTGGTGCCGGAACTACTCCATAGGCGAATGCCAGTTCGGAAAAACGTGAAGACGGGGGGAGTCAGGGCAGTTTCTCCATGAGGACAGCTGGTTAGGGTATGTGAACAGAACCAGCAGCACGGTGGCAGCGCAGGCGAGTGCACTTTGGGAAGGCAGGGCGAAAAGGCAGGCCAATCGCAGGCAATCGCACATGTCGAGGCAGCTGGGCGACGGTGAACACGTGTTGTCAGCCCAAAGCGTGTGTGTTGGCGTGAGAGATGGCATGTGCACATCAATAGCTCAACAATAGGCCTAAGAGAAAATAATAAAAGTGGTACTGGACATTAGTCTGGTACCTTGAACGACACGCTGGAAAATTATTCTTGCGGTGCTTGCCTGGGAAAACAACGGACACACAGCAGAGCTGCTGAAATGGACCAAATTGCAGAGTGCGCAGACTCAGTGGCAGCAGCAGCGACCAGGAGCTTTGAGCAAGAGCAGCAGCAGCGGCGACGGCACCTTGGGGCCGCCAGAGCGTGTGTTCACGTCTGGTGCCAGGACGCGTCGCGTCGCGTCGCAACTGTTGTTCTGTTATTTTTAAATTTTTCATCTTCTCTGCGAAATGTTGACTTTTCATATAAAAGAAAACACCTCGCCATTTTTTCTGGACACTTGTCAACAGATCTTCTTTCTTTGACTTTGAATAAAGGTAAATAGGTAGATTGCTATTTGTTTTAACGTATATTAAAAGAAAACAATAAATAAAAATGAAAGGTTTAATTCTTGTTGGTGGTTACGGTACCAGATTGAGACCTCTTACGCTCTCCTACCCAAAGCCTCTTGTTGAGTTTGCTAACAAGCCAATGATTCTTCACCAAATCCAAGCATTGGCCAATGCTGGTTGTACCGACATTGTCTTGGCCGTCAACTACAAGCCGGAGGTGATGGTTGGCGCTTTGAAGCAGTACGAAGAAGAATACGGTGTCTCCATCACCTTCTCCGTCGAAGAAGAACCTCTTGGTACCGCTGGTCCATTGAAGTTGGCTGAAAAGATCCTCCAAAAGGACAACACCCCTATCTTTGTCTTGAACTCCGATGTTATCTGTGAATACCCATTGAAGGAGCTTCTCGACTTCCACAACAACCACGACGGTGAGGCCACCATTGTTGCTACCAAGGTTGACGAGCCATCTAAGTACGGTGTCATTGTCCACGACAGAGACGTTGCTAACAGAATCGACAGATTCGTTGAAAAGCCAGTCGAATTTGTCGGTAACAGAATCAACGCCGGTATCTACGTCTTGAACCCTTCAGTTATCGACTTGATTGAAATGAGACCTACCTCCATTGAATCTGAAACTTTCCCAATCCTCGTTGAACAAAAGAAACTTTACTCCTTTGACTTGCAAGGCTACTGGATGGATGTTGGTCAACCAAAGGATTACTTGACCGGTATGTGTCTTTACTTGAACGCTGAATCCAAGAAGGGTAACAAGGAACTTTCCACCGCTGACTACGTCAAGAACGGTAACGTCTTGATTCACCCATCCGCTAAGGTTGGTAAGGACTGTTCCATTGGTCCAAATGTTGTCATTGGTCCAAACGTCGTCATTGGTGACGGTGTCAGAATTGTCAGATCCACCATCTTGAAGAACTCTCAAATCAAGGATCACGCTATGATCAAATCCACTATTGTCGGTTGGAACTCCACCGTTGGTAAGTGGGCTAGAACTGATGGTGTCACCGTCTTAGGTGAAGACGTCACTGTCAAGGATGAAGTCTACGTTAATGGTGGTAAGGTCTTACCTCACAAGACCATCAAGGAAAACGTTGAAACTCCTCAAATTATCATGTAAACTAACTTGATCTTTGTTTCTCTACTCTCTATTTTTCCTGTTTGGTTTCCTCTGTGGGTTTTTTTTCTTTCACAATTAATTCAAACTAGCTTTGAATTTTTTTACTGTTAGTATGGTCTACTTTAATGTCCCCTTAATTATAATCTTAAAAACTATATATATATATCTTTCTACTTTTATAGATCAAAAATAATAGTTTTTGTTTCTTTACTACAAATTTTACATTTTGTATTTTTATTTGGTGAGGTTATGAAAATTCTTAACTGCCATCAACATTTTCCTATAAGAACCACTGATTGATCCCCATAGCAGCCTCACAAACATTTCAATTTCAACTTTGAACTGTTTCAAAGATGTCTTACGATCAATTTGAAGAAACTCAGTTAGATGTATGTCTTTAAATGATTCCTTTGTATTTGTTTGCTACTCTTAATTTTAACTAATTACTGACACTCCATTTAACAGACATTTGGATTCCAATCAAAAAATACTGTCAAAGTATTTGAACCAACGAAGCTGTCTGATGATGCATTGCTAGAGAACAGCTATAGTTGTCTGGCCATATCTTATTCAAAACTAAAATTATTTGCAATTTATAACCGTCAATTATGTGTTTTGAGCTTGCCAACCCTTTCAAAATCAATTGAGAATCCTGCTCTTGGTAAAAATGAGATACTTACCAATCAACATGAATTTTTGTTGGATATTGATTATGATGCACTACAAATTTACTTGAATTTTAATAGCACTATCTTGTATTTATTAACTTCAGACGGTAAAATTGTTTCATGTGACGTTGAATCACTACTAAAGGGTGACCTGGTAACTACTGTGCTTGATTTCACTGATCAAGTGTTGAGATTTTGTCCTTCCTCTGAAAGTGATAGTGTTTTAATTTTGACTAAATCAAATAATCTTCTATTATTGAAAGATAAAATTGAACCGCTACTTGACAATATTGGCTCTGTCAATTGGTATGGATTAACTGATTCCGAAATTATATATTCGCATTCTGCCTCAAATGAAGTCATCATAGCAAATGTCAATGATATTTCAAATCACATTGATCTCATCAATATAGAACTTGATGACGAGTGCCCAGAGATAATCGATTTCAAAGTGTTCAGTGATGATAAATTTGTTATTTTCACTTGCGATCAGTTGGAAAGTCCAAATTCGCAGATAGCCTACGTTGTTAACAATAAAGTTATTCGCCAAACCGATAACATTTTCAACATGTTTTCTATGGTCGATAGGTTAACCAGCTTCTACTCCCAGCTGTTACCAAAATGGTCTGAAATTTACCCTGAGCTACTTGTTGGTTTAAGTTCAAAGTCTGAAGATATCAGTATCATAACACCAGATTTTCAATTGGATTTATTGAATGATCAAGATATGGCGACATTACCTCTTTTCGACGATAATGACACTTCAGCAATTGGATTTTCTATTGATATAACTTCAACTGAGAAGGTTGTTGAACCTTGTAAAGGTATTGAAGAGTCAGAAGCTTTACCTCGAGTATACATTTTGAATAATTACGGTCAATTAGTTTCCTGGAATATATGGTCTAGCGTCGATATGCGAAATAATAAAGCCAACCTGGAAGAATGTTTAACAGCACTTAAACTCAACCGACCAAATGACATTGGAAATGTTCAATCAGCAAATGATTGTTTGCCAGTTATTGACAAAGCTGAAGATGTTACCAAATCAAAATCTGAAACCAAAGATAGCGTCCCAAGTGGTAACAATGCTGGGTCATTCAATAATATGCAATCTCAGTCAGGTTCTTCGTTAGGTGATCAAAATGTGTGTCCCGAAAATGAATCTGCCAAAACGGCAACGTCTTTCACTTTTAAAAGCTCCACTATCGATTCATCTAAAGACAATACCTCACCATTTGGGTCTAACTCTATAAAAGCAAACACGACTGGCTTGGGATCAAACGTTTTTGGTTCCAATGGTTTTGGATCAACTGGGTTTGGATCAACTGGGTTCAATTATTCGGCTTCAAATGGTGGCTCTAATTCTAATCCAGCAAATAATTCCAAAGCTAAGCCATTTGTGACTTCTCAAGGAGGATTTGGCTCTTTTGCAGGTCAAACAAATGCTTTTAGCAATATCAGCACCGGCAGTAATAGTCTGTTTTCTACGGAATCCAAAATCAGTAGCAACACCAGTGCTTCACATTTTGGGCAACTAAGTGACTCAAAGACTTCTATTTTTAAACAAGCTAACACTCAAAAAAGTAATATATTTGGTCAACCACAGACAACTTCAATATTTGGTGGCAGTAACGTTACTAACGACAATCCATTCAATCAACCCCAACAAAAATCAATTTTTACCAATAATAAAGCTGATACATCTACTTCTATTAATCAACAGAAATCATCTTTTATGAATAATGTTAATGCCAACACGGCTAGCTCCTTAGGTCAGCAGTCAAATTCAGCTTTCACAAATAGCATTTCTGAATCAGTTTTCAACAAGGAAAAAAACAAAACATCTGTGGCTGGCAAGCAAGAACCAGCCAGTTCGTTTAGCTATAAATCACCTGAAAAGGCATCTGCTTTATCCGATGAGAACAAAAAAAGAGATCCATTAAATTCTTTCGGTCATTCGTTTTATGATGCGTTATCTGCTACTGATGGGAAACCTAATTTGACATTTGGTGATGCAATAAATGCAGATAAGACTAATGATGCAAAATCAGAAGCGTCAAACATGAAAGGCGATGAAAAAACCATTCAATTTGATTTTGATTCACACAAAAAAAGGCCTGAGGAAGAACCTGTTTCCAATAAATTTGTGCCAGAGCAAGAAGTGAAAGAAGTACCTTTAGAAAATGAACTTCCAGATATTACAGCCTCAAAGGAAAAGATACTAAACAATTGCACTTCAAAAGAAAATCCATTAGATAAACTTGCGTCAAAGCATGGAAATTCAATTGATAAAAATAAGATACGTGAGGAAAAGAACTCTTCAATTAATGAGAGAGATAACGAAGTTGTTGGTAACGATAGAAATTCTACAGAAGCTGAATGTGAAGAAAAACCTGAGAGCAAGCTCGATCTCAAAACTACAGAAGCCAATCTTAATGATTCTGATTTTGAGCTCGTAACACGACCTGATCCAACCAGCAACTCATATTTATTATCAGATGAAGACTCTTTCAAAAATGAGGAAGTTACTAGTGGGGAAGAATCATCCATCGAAACTGAGCTACCTAGTGAAGAAGAGTTATCCAACGAAGAGGAATCTTCAAACGATAGTTTAGAAAGTGAAAAGATAAAACAATCCAAAGATATTGATTATATACAGTCAAAATATTCGGGAGTCAAAAAAGAGCTTGATCAGAAAGAAACACAGGAAAAACCTAGCAAAAGCGATAAAACCAAAGTTGAATTTACAACAACTACTCTCTATGTTAACGAATCTGTTGATGTAAATACTGCAACGGTTGAATATGTAGATGAGTCAACAGAATTTACACCGGTCTACATTAATGATAACACTGATTTTGGAAGTGCTGAAGAACACACAATACTTGCATTTGAAGGTGAAGAGACTTATCTAAGTAAGTTTTACATTCCGAAGCCAATACCATTACTTACTGCGCGAGGAAATATTACCTACCCTGAAGATATAAATGCCTATCCATCAATTGGTAGGGAAATCATAAAAATTGTTTATGATATTGAAACTGAATTCCTCGTTTTGAATGAAAATGTTCAAAATTTGACAGATTATTTGCAAGATCAAAATTCTAACAAAATAATGCAGCACACACTTGAAAATTCGTCTCAGTTTCCTAGCCACTGGAGGTTATGTGAATCAGAAACAGTTGCTCGTGGTATTCAGGACACTGTCTCAGATTACACAAATATAATTAGTGAAACTAATGAGGTATTTGATAAAGTCAAAACCATGCATCAAAATGTTTTTCTTTTTGCTAAAAAGTTAGTTTCCATTAGGATTGAATTGAAGGATTTAGAAAATGAATTCAAGGTTGCTGAAGAAAATAGTATTATTTCAAGTAGATCTTTATCATTGGAAAATATCAAAAAACGTGAACAGTTGAAAAAGAAAGCACTTTCATTAAGAGTAACATACGAACGTTTAAGCCAGTGTATCTTGATTTTAAATAGCCAGCTGCATCCTGAAAGGATTGTTAGTCCGCAATTCGAATGTATCCTATCTTCAATACAAAAGGCTATTCATCATAATATGGACAATATTCAAGACTTGAAACTTGAAGTTAAAAAATTCACGGATGCTGGTAAGCCTGATCCTACTGAAGTTTCATCGAGACAGAAGTTCAGAATAGTTCTTGACGAAGAATCTGTTAGATTACAAATGGAACGAATTTTAGCTAGAGAGACTAGAAAAAGGATGGTCACAAGAGTAATCAAACAAATTCCTTTTACTATTGAAAAATCTTTGTAAAATAACCACAATTTTGATAGTTTTATAACGTTTAATAGCTATTTGTTTTTCATAAATCTTGTAAAAATATAGCCCATATAGTAGAACTACTGAGCTTGATGAGCATTAAAAACCAGGGTGCACATAATTGAAGAAAAAAATACTGTATTATCAATTATCGTGAGCTCTAAATACAGAGAGTAAGAAAGCTTATGAAGAGACAACGTCGGTTGCAAATTGATTTTGCAAAGACGAGAAATAGACTAAGTGAACAGTCTAAAGAAGCCACACTTATAGTGGGGCAGGGCTTTGATACAAAAAATGAAAGTAAAGATCAAAGAACGTTTGATACTGGCAATAACGATACTCCAATATCATCGGCGCTTCCAGAAGGGACACTGAGGAGTGTTACCAGTGCACAACTAGTAAGTGAAGAACTTAGAAAACAAGCATTGAATCAACCTGTTCAGTTAAGTGTTAAATTTCATGAAGCCAGAATTTCATCTGATTCCGTTGTTGTTAATCCAGCACTTGTTCCAGGTGCCAAAGTAGGGGATATTGGAGAACTTGAGTGTTTACAAGGAGATAGAAGAAAATTATGTTTTGTTTTCAAGGATTTTGAAAATGAAGGTGAAGATGGAAGACCAAGTGGCTCCGCAGTAGGAAACAGGTTTTCTAATACTAGCGGAAATACCACTAATAATGCCAATTATATCTCAATTCAGTCTGGAACGCTTGCAAACCTATTAGATCTAAAACTTAGGAGTCAGGTTTTGGTTCGTATCAAAGATAGAGAGATGGCAGAGGTTGATACAATTGAGTTGTACATAAAAGATATTCACTTATCAAGAGGTGACATGTGGAATATTTCAAATATCCTATTAAATACTTCACTTTACAAAGGTCAGAAACTTTCCTTCATTAAAAGCTCCATCAGGGCGACAGTTCAAAGAATTTACAAGACCGGACACAAAGTCTTTTCTGGATTCATTGGTAAGAATACCAAAATTGTTTTCAGATCGCAGTCTGCTCGATTAATTGTATTCATTCAAATATCATCTGAAATGTGGCATTTTGAAGAAAGTGGTGAGCAGTTGTTTCACAAATTGGTAAATTCATTGTTTCCAAAGTCTTTTCACCGTTGGAAAGAGCTTGGAACCCACCATTTGATTACTATCATTTTATTTTCCAGTATTGATGCATCTAGTGATAACAAATATACATTGGGAGAGATTCCTCAAAACAAAGTCAACTACTACAGAGTTGTTGTGGATCAAGTAAGTATCTTATTGTGGAATGAAATTATGGCAACCCTTAGATTTGAGTTTGCCAATTTTAAGAAAGATATCAGTTTACATAAAAACGAGCACGTCGATAGTGAACATCCTCAAGAATTTTACATTGAAGGTGAAATTTTACCAAGCGTCAAAGGTAATCTTTTGGAAGCTGTCAACTTGGCGATGAGCTTAGTGGTGGACGATTTTAAAGATCCTGATTTAAGACAAACGACTAACCATTTTATTTTTATCACTCCTGGTACTGGTATTTTTGATGTTTCTTATGATATGTTAATCAGAACAAGTAAGTTGCTATCTACAGTAGACTCTTCGATAGATGTCATGTGTTTAAGCAAACCGCCTTTGCATGCTGTCCCATTATTACGATATCTGGATAATCAAAATAAGTTGAAGTACTGCATACCAAGCTGGTTAGATATATCGTTTTGGAGTGACTCAAGTCAGGCCGTCCATCAATGGCTACCAAGGTGTAAAATTTATGATTTACAAATGATGGGTATTATGCGAACCGAACTATCAATAGTTAATACTAATGAATTAAATCTGACTACTTTTAGGTCGATGTCAGAGGCTATGCAAATATATGATGACATGGCATTTAAATCACCACTGAATAGATATCGATATGAAAACCTAGGAGACAGTTCAAGACCTGCGTTGAGGTCAGCTAACTCAAAGGAAAAAAACAAAACTAGTTTATTTAACAATGCAAGTAATAATAACAAATTGCAACCTGCTGATTTACTAGCAGCTAAAAAGTCATCGCCAATAACATCTAATGCTGTAGGTGTTACAACCACATCCAAATCTAACGTTTCCGCATTTTCGGCACTTTTATCACTATCTAAGAAGACTGAGTCTCAGCCAGCTGCATCCAATGCGCTAAGATTTGTAAAGAAAATCATTAGCACCCCAATGCTTAGACCAGTCAACATGTCAGCAGAGATTCCGAATGAAAGTATATATGAATACCCTCTTGGTTCTGAGGTGAGCGATGACAGTCGCCATGGTAGCGTCGATACTAATAGGACAGCGTCTGATTTTACGGAAAGTGCTCAAAACACAAACAAATCTAACTTGACAAGGAAGCAAACGACCAAAAGAAAGCTTAAAGCAAATACAAACAGTAAAGCGAAGGAGACTTTGTTCAACGGGTATTGGACAAACATTGATAATCCTTCAAAAACGACATTGAACCAAATACAAAATATGATCGCATATGGACGCTGGAAATATACATTTCCTCCGAAAGTGAAAAGAAAAACTGTAAAATGGAATTCTATGACATCTCCGGCTGCTTTGCCATTATCGACACCACTATTTCCATCCATTCAGGATTTCAACCAAAATTTTACTTTTAGAATTTATGATCTTTTTCTTAACCAAAGCTCGGAAAATGAAAATGCCACTAGTTTGACTTTATTCAAAAATATCATTTCTTTGAGATTATCTCTGGGGTTTCAGTTTTGTGTTGGAGATAATGTTATCAAAGTTGAAAATCAAAGAAAGCCAAATGGAGATTCCAAGCTCTTAGTTCAGAACATAAATAAATCAAATTATTTGGGAGCTAGAATGTACTTTATCTTGGGCAATGAAATCCATAGATTGAGCTGTGATTTCAATGGGTTACTTAATGTTCAAGTATACAAACGAATTACCAATACCGATGAATTAAACACTACTGATAAAGAATATGTTGAACACATACGGTCTAGATATTCAGAACATTACTTACCTGTTACTATTAAAACAAATTCCGCGGATCTTAGATCGTATAATTGGAATCAATTGGATCAAGCTATGGCTGGTTATGAAAACACTATTGATAAACAGAAATACCATAGGTTGAAGTTTGTAATTCTGCCCACCGAAGTTCCTAAAAATTCATACTCAGTTACTAATGAAAGCCTTACACCCGAAGAAATAAGATTAGAAGGAATTAGATCTTTAATAATGAATATTAATAAAATCAGATTCAAAACAGCAGCTGAAAGGAAAGTCAACAAAAAAGTTGAAATAACTCCTGAGATCAATTTTTATACTGGTGGTTTGTTCAAATATTTAAAACATGCCTCACATACATTCACTAATGAGCAGAAGGTCAATTCCATTTTATTTGTTACACCAAAGTATGACAAAAACACTAACTTATTCAAATTGGCAGCGGCATTGCAAACAAAAGGTGGTATTGAAATTACGGATAGACTTTGGCATTTGAAGTTGCACAGTAATTGTTTTATTGGAATGACCCTTGTTAACTGGCTGATTGAAAACATGGAGGATATTGACACTCGTGAAGAAGCTGTTGATTACGGTAATTGTCTAATGAAACAAGGACTATTTTCACATGTTTCTTCAAAGCACAGCTTCTTGGATGGTCATTACTTTTACACGTTGAACAAAAAGTATTTGTTGAGCTCTCCCAACATTCAAGCTATTTATTCCCAAATTCAAGAAGAACTAGAGGAGCTGTCAGCTAAAAAGAGAAAATCAAGCATCAACTCCAGCAAAACTGATGTAGAAACTGTCCACACTATTGACTCGGCTAATTTAAGAGGTCGTTCATCATCAAACGTTCACTCTTTAAAATTATTGAAGAGTAACAAGTCACTGAATGGGGAGAGTGCAGAAGTTTCAAGAAAAAACAGCTTATCTACACGAGCAAAAGAAAGCATGACTAGCGATACTACAGATGATCTGAAGACGGTTGTTTTAAGTAGAGAACTATTATGTGATTTGGATCCTGATGGCGCCTCATGGCAATCTGAGTTGATCAAAGTCCACTATGACATTGTTCATAATCCAGACCATTGCTTTCATATTAGGCTTGAATGGCTGAGTACTACATCCAAGTTGATTGAGGATGTAGTTAATAGCTGGGGTAAACATTGTGAGCGATATGGGTTATCATTAGTTGAAATTCCTTGGGAAGAGCTTTTCACCTTACCTATTAGAAACCCATTACATTCTACGGTTGAAATTTCATTAGCAATAAACCCATGGACAGATGAAGAATTCAGCAGATATAGTTGGTTATTTGAAGAAGAAAAATATTTCTTTCATTTATTCTTGTTAGAGCAGTCAGGGTTCATGTTGGATAACAGAACAGCCAACTATTTTAAAGATCACTCTTTTGATGTTACTTACAGTTGGGGTAGACCTATGTTTAAGTATGCACAATTCATTCATTCCACCGGGGCATATATTGCAGAATTGCGAGAAAATGGAGACTTCTTTTTAGCCCCTAACAATGCACACATTGCCAGACTTAATCTGAACATAGAACAAACTAATTACAAACTCAAAAATAAAGGGGCTATTTATTTTGACTCACAAAGTGTTATGCTAGAATTCAGAGAAACTTGTTGCGATGAAAGCAAATTACGACATATTTTCAGGGCTGCGATTCGTCAGTATGAAACTGAAGAGGATCAACGAGAAATCGGACAAGGCGAATTAGTAGAAAATGATGAATTGACTCATCAACTAGTTTAATCAATAGAATATAAAAAATCCCTTAGTTATCACTGTGTATTATTAACTTGTGTTTTTGTTTAAGCGGCAACTCTTTGAGCGATCTTGATAACGTCACCCAAAACACCAGCAGCAGTAACAGCATCACCTGCACCTGCACCTTGAATAATCATAGGGTTGGTGTATCTCTTAGTTTTAATGGAAATGACATTGTCAGAACCCTTCAAAGAAGCAAATGGGTGAGAATGGTCGTACTTGACAATTTCAACAGAAGCCTTGTTGTTTGGAACATCAACAGAACCAATGAATCTCAAAACTTTACCTTCCTTAGCAGCTTCTGTCTTGAGTTGTTCCATTTCATCGTCAAATTCTGGCAATCTTTGCAAGTATTCAGTGGCAGATTCAACGGATTCTAATTCCTTTGGAATCAAAGACTTGACAGAGAAAGAAGTTGGAGATTGAACTTTCAATCCAGAAATTCTAGCCAAAATGGTAACCTTTCTAGCAACATCTAAACCATTCAAGTCATCTCTTGGATCTGGTTCAGTGTAACCCAATTGCTTGGCAACCTTGACAACATCAGAGAACTTAGTTGAAGATGGTTGAATAGAAGAAAATTCGTTGAAAATGTAAGACAAAGTACCAGAGAAAATACCTTCGATCTTTTCGACTTCGTCACCGGTTTCAATAATTTCCTTCAATGGAGAAATCAAAGGTAAACCAGCACCGACAGAGGCTTCGTGGTAAACAAGACCCTTACCCTTCTTACCAGCAATGTCAAAAATGTCATTCCATAACTTAATGTCAGAAGAAAATGCCTTCTTGTTTGGAGTTGCGATGGAGAAACCAGCATCAACAAACTTTGGGTAGGCATTGGCTAGAGCAGCACTGGAAGTGTTATCAACAATAATAACTGGCAAGGTAGATTTAGACAAAAGAGAAATCAATTGATCTGGGTTTAAAGAAGCCTTGTCTGTCTTTGCAAGATCTTCAGTATAAGTGGAGAAGTTCAAAGGCTTGAAATCATCGTTGTAGATGACACCTTCGGCAGTGGATAACAAACAGAAATTGTAGTTAATAGTAGATCTTGCAGAAAGATATTCAAGTTGAGAAAGGAAAGCCTTACCAACAACACCAGCACCAATAACAGCTAAATTGACAGACATTTTAGGATAAAGAACGAAATAAGATCTGGTCGATATTTTTCAAAGACTCACCAACATTTTTTTCAAACTGTGGCGAAATGAAGATGCTTAGCAGAATCAATGCAACCAATATTCAAAGAATTCAGTCTCGTAGTGGAGTTTTCCCTGGTATTTCATTATAAATTATATACATAAAACTAAATAAAATCTAAGCACTTTTCAGTATCATCAAAATTGCATTTATAAAAATCGAGTTTTAGCAATGGAGTTTTCTTGTTTAATATAAAGAGCGTTCATTTTCAGTCATTGAGTAACGCCACCAATTGGTCAAGCAATTCTGGTCTCTTGTGTTTTCATAAGTGAAGTCACCGGGAAGAGCTGCCTTTGTGCACTTTTGAGAGTAAGGACTGTTTCTGTACGGATGGTGTCTATAGCCTATATCTCTGAACCAATGAACTTGGCTTTTATCTGCAAACAATCCAACACCAATGGAGTGAACTGGAGCATCCCCCCATCGCTCGTAATAAAATCCGCCAGCTTTATCTAGCTCTTTCGCCCAGTTATTATATGCATCAGCTCTATAAAAATCCATATCAGCAATTTCAAAGTTTGACCAAAAGTGGCACGTCGAGTAGCCCTTAGTGAAAGAAGTCTTCTCTGGATGCATTATATCTTCTGTAAGCCAATCAATTGCCGCATTAGGATGCAAATATTGAGGGTTTTCTGCTATGTATTTCATAGTCAATGGCCATATTGATGGCATCGTTTGTTCAGCGTCATACAAAGCAATTGTAAAGCCATACACCTTATTATTGTCCTCCATAAATCTGAAAACATCATAATCAATGTCACAAAAGTATTCAGTGCCAGGTTCAAACCTCCAGTAGTATTTGAATTGCTGTAGTCGAGGGTGGTGGTAAAAGTTGATGCTGTAGAATCTGCACATATTATGATAAGAGACCCTGTTGGCATATGCAATGTTTTGTTTCATCAAACTCTTCATATCCTTCCGTTGTTTATGTTCATCAATGTCACTTGGTTGCTTCCACACGTTTTCGTCAATCTGTTCGAAATAGCATTCGCCAGATGTAACTTGTGACACGGTATTAATAAACGCCTTGCTGAAAGGCGCATCATTCATGAATACATAAGGGTAGTGGAATTTCGAATTGAAACGTTCTTCTATCTGATTAATAGTTTGAGCTACTTGATTGGCATCCGAGTTCCTTGCCAAAATTAGCAGTGTAGCATTGGCTCTTTGATAGAGGTCCCCTTCTTTGATGTCTGCTGCCAAAACCAGGTTATCCACTTTTGGCAGTCCTATTTCCGTATTCATGATAGCCTGAAGCTTCTCGTAATCTCGTTCACTGGCTATCTTGGGATCTATTTCCTTATGATAGTGAAATCTGATCGTACTTAAAATCGAAGATGCATCAGTTACTGGATATTCGTTTCTATGCAAAGTCCAAAATAAACATGCTAATGCTATAAATATACCACAAAACTTTATGAGCCTCTGTTTATGAAACACTATCATCTTTTTGACACTTTAATGCCTTTAAAATCTTGACTGGCTTGACCTGAAAGGAAAAAACGCCAAGAAGCTTCAATTTTTATCGATTCTATCAGCAACTTAAAAGCCCCTAAATCTATAAATAATGAACATTGGAAAGTTTGTAGAAACTATCAGACCAAGTTTTCTGTCCCGAATCAATCACTCAAAGAAGCTGACGTTTGTCTCTGGGAACTCAAGTGCGGATCTTGATTCTATCACATCTGCAATAAGCTATTCATACTATAAGTTTGGTAGAGATCAAAACTGGATCTTCCCGATTATTAACATCCCCAGGGCAGATCTGTGTCTACGAAGAGATGTGTGCTGGTTGTTTGACAAAGTGTCTGTTTCACTTGAGAGCTTGCTTTTCATTGAGGACTTGAACTTGATCCCAGAAAACGTTGAAGTGGAATTCGTTTTAGTTGATCACAATACACCTCAAGGACCTGTTGCTGATTTCATTGTTGAAAGAAATGCTGTGATTAAGGCTATTGTCGATCATCATGTTGATGAAAAACAGTTCAAAGATGCCTATCCACGTATCATTGAAGTATGTGGTTCATGTTCCACTCTAGTTAATATACTCTTTAAAGACTACATTACACAAAATGAACTGGATGAAAATACTCAATTGTTTTTGTTTGCAGGAGTCTGTACTGACACAAGTGGTCTTCAATTTAGAGTTGAATCAAAAGATCGTGAATGTGTTTCTTTGTTTTCATTTGCTAAACCGTCCAACACCAAAGATTTGACAGCTTCACTTAAGAAAGCCAAAAATGATGTCAAGGGATTAACTATGTCAGATCTTTTGCGTAAAGATTACAAGGAGTTTGACATAGAGGAGGGCAAGCTAGGTATATCATCGATTGCTAAAAGTTTTCATTATTTACTGGAGGAATATGGTGCTACCAAAATCGAAGAGTCTGCTGATAAATGGATTAAAGAACGTAGTCTCTTTAAGCTAGTGGTTATGACAGCATATAATGATCAAGAAGGTAACTTCAAAAGAGAACTTGGCATCACACCAATTGGATCAGGGTTCGAATCTGTTGAAAAGGATCTCGAATTGGAATATATCTCGGTGAGTGAAGAGCTCAATAAAAATATGGATATCTACGAACAACACAAAGTTAGTGATTCTCGAAAGCAAGTTGCTCCTCTTCTTATCTCCTACTTTTCAAAAGAATAATCTTGTTTCAACTTCTAGAAATGCCTATTAATTCAGGTAACCAATGTTCCAGCCGTTGAACATTTTTTGGTCAAGAGGTAGCTTCTTGTTGCACAGCTGCAACTTGGATACAAAGTCATCAAAATTTTCACACCATTCTACATCAATGACGTTATACTTATGTAGAGAAATCAAGTCTTGATCCTGAATGAACTGATCAACTTCTGCTGGATCTGTTTTATAAAGCAACTTCATGCAATTAGAATAAACAAAATCATTTATACTAACACCCAAACCAACATTGAAGCACCAAAGAAGAATAGGATCTCTTTTCTTGCACTTCAATATATAAAATCGAACCGCAGTAGAATTAATTTCATCCATGAGTTTGAGGGTGACGAGTTTACAAAGATCGAAGACCCTTTCATTCCATCGGAGCTTCCACTTGAACAGTTTATAATTGCTGTAGTTTTCATCATATTGACCTAGTATTTCGCCACACTTACACTCTAAATCATTTGCCAAGTTCCAATCAATTGGATTTATAATAAAATAGAATGACCCTATTATCACATTCTTGGGTTTGGGCTCGAAAGTATTGAACCTTTGACTTATTTTAGCAGATAAATACTGCTCTCCTTCCTGTGGTTTGTGACAATGCCAAAACTCCATCATTTCTGCCCATAACTCGCTTGGCATAGGATGCACTTTAGCGATATGATCTATCGGAATTATAGTGTTGTCACACTTTAAACACTTTAATGTCCCATTCCCTCGGGTTATTTCATTGGCAGTCCATGGGTACTGATCCTGTGCAATTGCATCATATGTTTCAGTCGTTCTCGGGGCTTCCAAAGAAAAGATAAAACTATTTTGCTTCTTTTGAAGTTTTGTAACTTGTTCACTTGTCATTATTGGCAACTCAATTGAAAGATTGCCCAAAGTTGCACGATTTCCTTTGGATTTAACGTCCACCATATCGTTGACAGCTATAGACTCGATAATAGCGTTGATTCTTCCCAATCGAGGAAGGTATTCGCACAGGTAATGTGTTGAATCCATTTAGTATATAACGAAAGTATTAGTTTGACTCTTTAGCTTTCCTTCAACTGTAGTGGCTTTGGTGTTCAGTAAATTTGCTTTATCTAAATCAAAAATTATACAGATGTACTAAAATGTTTCCTTTCAAGATCACAAAGAAACGTTTTTTACAATGTTGAAAACATTTGAATAAAATTGATCATATTTGTTCATGAATTTTCAAATATGCATTGCACAATCATGAAGACATGAGAATCCCTGTAAAGAGACTTAATGAAGAGCTTTAAACTATAAAATGAAAAACTGGAATATTATAGCTTTCCTTATCCTGGACATGATTTTCCATTTGGAAATATCTCTTCTCCTTAAACTAAATCAAACAATATATAAAAAACAAGTCTCTTTCAATTAATTAGTTTTGAAGCTTTCAAGAATAGTTTTGATGTGAATGATTTACATGATGTATGACCGTTTGTTTGAATTATGGCACAACAATTTACTTGGAATGCAGTGTGTTTAAATCTTATGTTAGTTATCTCAACATAAACAGCATAATTGAAATGGCTAATTTATTGATTAAAGTAAAAGATGTAAACAGGAGCATTCTTTTGAAGCTTTTTGTTACAATTCAAATACGCCTTCTATTTTGCAAATGGGATTCAGCATACTTTTATAAAAGATATACAAGTGATCACATATTTTTGTAGCCATTTCAAAAAATTGATGTCATTCGGTTATTGGTAATAGAAGTGGCACTTATATTACGAAGCAAGTAAAACAAGGCGTTTATCTTTTTTCAGTGATTGTTGCAACTACAACGAATCCTAATGTCAAAGTATATAATGAGCAAATTACCCTATCGGGGAAGAAAGAAGGTGGATCCACTTTTTCCATCAGCTCTTGCAACTACAGAGGAGTGTACGAACCCTGTTGCAAGCAATTCTATTAAGTAAAAGCAGTATGTTTGTCAATCGTAGAGGACTGAGTCTTGCCAACAAGCTAATAGGAACAAATTTTAGACAGTATCATTCATATTATCACGTTGATCCAGTTATTATTGATCCAACTACAGTTGAAAACAAACTTCTTGACAGAGCATTGACGGAGCATGTTCCAAAAGTAGGGTTTAAAGCTGTAGCACTTGAAAAGGCAGCGCAGGATTTAAAGCTAAATCCAAATACTCTCGGTGCATTGTTTACAGATGACTCTGTGTATCAGTTGGTATTGTACCATTTGAAAAAATCAAGACAAGGCCTAATTCCACTAAAAGAGAACTTGCAAGAATATGATAGTGAGCTTTCTAAACTGAAGTATTTAGTCAAACAAAGATTGGCGTTTAACGAACCAATTGCGCAGTATCTAGACCAAGTTATCGCAAACTTATCGTTTCCTACGCATGTCTCCTCATCAATGCAGGAGCTTCATAACCTGTCGGATGACATTTCCTTCTATGCAGGTGATAAGTCTAACGACTTTGCGTGGTACTCTAAAAGAATGGCGCTAAGTGGTGTGTATGTGCAGAGTGAAATATTCATGTCCAAGGATAAGACTCCTGGATTTCAAGAAACTATGAAATTTGTTGATGACAGGTTGAACGAAGTCGATAACGCAGGTTATGCTTACAACTGTGTTGAAGAATGGGTTCACTTCAATGCATGGAGTTCCCTTAACGCGTTTAAAAGTATTGTTATGAGAGGTTAAATATCTAGGTTTATAAATAAAAAAAACAGTTGAACCTTTTGGTGAGGTCCTATTGATAATATAATTTAACAGCAGAAGATTAATTGGCAGCTGCTTGGCTTGCCTCCTTTTGATCCCACATTTGAGCTCTTGCTTCGACTAGCTTGTTACGAATTGTGGTCATATCGTTCTTGGCCTTACTCATCTGGGCCTCTACCCCCTGGATCTCCTTTTGAATGAACTCAATTCTCTTTTCAACATTTATCTTGGCTTCTACGCTGTCTTGTGGTAGTAAAACAGGACCTATGAGTTTATAAACTTTTGGATCAGCTTCAGACTCAAGACTTACAAGTTCTTCTAAAACAATCTTATTCTCCTGATACTGTGTCTCTAATTTTTGTCTAGAGGTCATGTGTGCTTGAAGAAGTGTCTGGAGATCTTGGAACTCCTCCGTGAGCTTATTTGGGTCCATATTGTCAATTTATTCAGGTATAAGATAGATGCCTATGGAACAAGTTTTTTTTTTTCACCTTCCTTCTCTGTTCTACAAGCTGAGTTTATCTAATATAGTTTTGTAAATGGTATGTGATTGAGTTCCTTTGCGATGCAGTACGTTGTATAGAACATTACTAATGCATGTGTATCATCTTGTAACAGTTTAGACCATTTGAAGAACTCCCAGACCCAAAACACATACTTCAGCCATCGCACGCGTTGGATGAGGTTGAAGACTTTGACATCATGTGCAAGCCAACACCTCTACCGCAGGTGGCCATTGACTTCGTGACCCCTCCTGATGGCAAGCACTTAGTGGTAGTGCCTGAGGTATTGGACCCATTCTCTCATTCGTTGATAAAGTGTAAGGAAATCAATCCCAAGATTGTTGCCACTGTGAGTGTCACTTTTCAAAGAGAGGAGAGACAGAGAAATATGAGGGCATTTTACGAATACGAGGAGGAGGAGCTAGATGAAGAAAATAAGGAGGTAGAAAACAGTACCACTCAATCGTTCCACATCTATTCAGTTGACAAGTCCAACAAAGATCAACTCTTTATTGTCACCGTACCGAAATTTGACAACAAAATTATCTATAACCTACTTGCCAAGGAACTAGGTGCACATTCTTGGGCACAAATCCTCACGCTTGCCACTGCAGACCTTCATGTCACTGAGCTTGCTCAGTTGAGCACCTTCGTCAAAGGCGTTGCCACGCTTTCTAAAGTCTCCAAGTCAATCGCCACTGATATCGGTTTTTGCTCCATCGGCGCTGCTATGTACAATTTTACAAACTCAGAAATAGTTGTTGTCAATGCTGTAGGAGCCTTCATCGACGACGGTGAACGCATCTCTGCTAACTGCTGGAATGACTTGACACAGAAGGTGGCGCATGATTACCTGGATGTGGCGCATGAGGGAATTGTGGCGCAGCAGAAATTTCTCAAGTGGCGCATGAACTCACTTTATTTGTAGAAAGGAAGAAAAAAATTTCCGTTTTGAAAAAATTTTGAAAAAAAAAAAAAATTTTCACCAGTTAAACAAACTTCTGGAAGAAGACAAGGATACAGACAAAATGGCAGGACTTGACTTCATTCTGTTTGAAGAGCCTACCGGGTATGCAATTTTCAAGGTGAAGTTGCAACAGGACGAAGTTGGTGGAAGATTAAAGGACGTTCAAAAGGCGGCCAACGATCTCGCCGCATTTTCCAAGATGATTGAATTGGCAGCTTTTGCGCCTTTCAAGGGTGCTGCACAAGCATTAGAGAACGCCAATGACATTTCAGAAGGTTTGGTCTCAGACTACTTGAAGTCCGTTTTGGAATTAAACATTCCAAAGCCAGAAGACGGACAAGTGAACCTTGGTATCTCTGATAAAGCGCTTGGTCCATCGATCAAGGAAGTTTTCCCATACGTTGACTGTCATGCGAACGAAGTTGTTCAAGATCTCATCAGAGGTATTAGATACCACGGTGTCACTATGTTAAAGGGGCTCCAAGACGGTGACTTAGAAAGAGCACAATTAGGTCTTGGTCACGCCTACTCCAGAGCAAAGGTTAAGTTCTCTGTGCAAAAGAACGACAACCATATTATCCAAGCTATTGCTCTTTTAGATCAGCTTGACAAAGACATTAACACCTACGCTATGAGAGTTAAGGAATGGTACGGTTGGCATTTCCCGGAGCTTGCTAAGATTGTCAACGACAACCACATTTACGCCAAGCTCGTTTTGCAAATTAAGAACAAATCTTCTCTCACTGACGAAAACCTCCATGACATTGCCGCTCTTGTTAACGAAGACGCTGGTTTGGCGCAAAGAGTCATTGACGCTGCTAGAATTTCAATGGGTCAAGACGTTTCTGAACAAGATATGGCCAACATCTTAGCATTCGCTCAAAGGACCGATTCCATTGCTTCTTACAGAGCTTCTTTATACAAGTATTTGACCGACAAGATGCACACTGTTGCACCAAATCTTTCTGAATTGATTGGTGAAGTTGTTGGTGCCAGATTGATCTCACATGCTGGTTCCCTTACAAGTTTATCAAAGCAAGCTGCCTCCACTGTTCAAATTCTTGGTGCTGAAAAGGCTCTTTTCAGAGCTCTTAAGACCAAGGGTAACACTCCAAAGTACGGTTTAATCTACCATTCCACCTTCATTGGTAAGGCTGCTCCAAAGAACAAAGGTCGTATTTCAAGATACCTTGCTAATAAATGTTCGATCGCTTCTAGAATTGATAACTTTGCAGATGAGCCAAGCAATGTCTTTGGTAAGGTTTTAAAGCAACAAGTTGAAGACCGTTTAGAGTTTTACACTACTGGTAAGGCCCCAAAGAAGAATTCCGATGCTATCAAGGAAGCATTGGCATTGACAGGTGGCAGCGACTTAGTTGAAGCACCAAAGGAGGAGAAGAAGGAAAAGAAGGAAAAGAAGGAAAAGAAAGACAAGAAGGAAAAGAAGGAAAAGAAAGACAAGAAGGAAAAGAAGGAAAAGAAGAGAAAGGCTGATGACGAAGACGAAGAATCCAAGTCCAAGAAGTCTAAGAAGTCTAAAAAATCTAAGAACTGATGTCTTCATCTCATTTGTTTTTGTATAGGATAATATATTATCGTTTAAATAAAGTATTTTGTTTCGTTTGGTTATAAGCATTTGCTCTCAAAATGAAAAGGAGCCGATTTGACATAAGCTCATGAGCCGCTTTTTGTCTTGTGCGAGAGGGGAGCCACAAAGATTCCAAAAAGGTCAATATCCGATAAACCCAAACTTCAATTGGTCAGAGATTCATTCTTCTGATAAACTTGTAAATATAAGGTTCAAAATTTCAGCATGTCACAGTTGTTTAGTTCGGGGCCCATGCATATCAATGGACAGCCACTGAATCGCCGGAGGATGTCCAGTTTTACTGAAATGACATCTCCACACGCCAGAAGAAGGTCATTTATGTCTAAATCAATGATCGAGAACGAAACATACCAGTTCTACTACCTAAACCAACTTGATAGTAATAACTCGCCATGCTGTTCAATAAATTTGGCCGAGAGCCAAGGGTTTGTATTTAATCAGGATTTATTTGCGTCGTCTTATCAACAAGCTAGAGCAGGAGTTAACAACGATGTGATTCACCCTAATATAACTTCGCAGTCTTTGAGAAACATGAACAATCGGAATCTCGTTGATGTCATAGATGTCGTGGTCAACGATGATGACTATGACAGCGACGGAGATGTTGTGAAGGAAGTTATCAAGATAGGGTGGGATTCTGATGTGGAAGAGGATGATGAAGAAGTGGACTTTGATGACCATGCAGCAGAGTTCAACGGTCGTTGTCACCATCAATATAAGACTGTCAGAACGAGAGCGACCTTATTTAAAGAAGGTTTTGGGTTGTCGAATTCCGCAAATAGAGGCGCCAACGACAGACAAGAAGAAACTGGTGATAATGATGACGATTCTGTTTTTATGACTGATTATTAAGTTCTCATCTCCACTAGTACTTTCATGCACCTTTTTTAATACCACCAACGGAAGTACAGATGTCGTTTTGTTTTAAAGTTCATTTTTCTGTATATTCCGTATTTTTCTTCATTGTTGGAAACACTTCATGGTTATTTATTTGTTTCTTATGTTATTCATATATATAGTTCTTTATACATTAGTTAGGTTTATTTTAATTTACATGGTAATATTTTTTCAATTCTTAGTGTGACATAGATACCTGTTGTTAGACAATTTTCAAGTATTTTACATCAAAATAGCTAAGTATCATCTTTTATTTAACACTTTAGACCTTAAAAAACATATGTGCAGAGTAGCACTATATTTTAAAGACGCTTTCAGGCTTTAAAATGCAAACTAAGTAAAAATCTACAGTTTTGAATCCTTATAACCCAATGGCAAAATTACAAAGTTATTACTTCAAATAGTATTGCCTAAAACTAAAACTTTTGGAAAACCCTAAAATGTTGTATCACCACTACCATTCAACTACTTAAAGCAATCCACAAAGTGTGAGCGGTTTTGTTTTAGGCTACAAGTACTCTCTTCGCCAAATATCAAAGCGTTTATTTTATTCATATACATTTTATCAGTCACCAAACTAGCAAAGTGGCTAAAAAGGTAACTACGATTCGTTTAATTGTCCATAAAACGTTTAACATCTTGCAAGTACCATTGACTCAAGTGAGCATCAAAGAACCAGAGCTAAGCTTTCCAACAAAAAAGGTTACCCGGCTTTTATGAACTTTTAAGATCTCAGGAAAAAGAGATTTGAAAAATATTTGATTCCTAAGTACCAACATAAAGACATCAAAGCAGCGATGTTTCATACTATAAGCAGAGTACTTCCACAATTTGGAGCGAGAATGGCATCACAAATGGTCATTCCAAGCAGTCGTCTGATAACTCCTTCATCTTTAATGATGAAAAACTTGGCAACACAACAATCACAGTTTTTGAGGCCAGTCGAACAACCAAGCATTTTATATCAAATCATTGAGAGAGTTGAACCTAATGAGAGTAGCGAAACACTGCAAATGACATCTGTGTTACGTAAAAGAAGGCTCAAGATGAAAAAGCACAAGCTTAGAAAGAGAAGAAAGGCTCAAAGAGCACTTAGAATTAAGTTCAACAAATAATGAACATTAAACAGATATTCATCATCTGGTTTTGAAATTAAAGCTCTGATTAATAGTTTTATATAAAGGTAAGGATATAAAAACACATGTACATAATATTTTATATTGTCAATTTTACTTGTTCGGTATCAAGGGTCATACCAATTCAGTGTAATTCATTTGAGACACCATTTGGGTTGTTTGTTTTCCACGCATCAATCCATTGAATGATTCTAGAAACATTCTCTTCTAATGAATCTATATCCTCACTGAATAGCTCAACTACAATATTTGGATCATAATTTTCCCTTGCTTCTTGTAACAAAACTTGCATAATTTCACATTCAATGTTTTCGGTTATTTTGTTAGCTTTGTATCCTCTGGACTCTAGTCGATTGTAAAGGATAGTGTTATTGCAACGAACCACAACTACTAAATCAATCCAACGTTCTGGGAATATTTCACAACAGTGCCAATCGATAATTAGTCCACCTTTATCAGCCAAAGGTTCTAGCTCATCTAGCAATTTATCTTCATCAACAATACTTGAGTCACGATCCTCATCGTATCCTTCAATGCACCCATGCTTCTTTGCAAATTCTGAAACATTTATGTGCAGAAATGATGGACATTGCTCTGCAAGTTGTTCAGCATGGGAGGTCTTGCCACTACCAGGAGTACCTGTGATAATAATATTTGGAAGCTTTCTTACAGACATTACTGAGTAAATCTGCTATTTATAGTAAAACTAATTAGTACTGCACGTCTTTCTTTGTAAGTACAATCAAGTTTGCCATAATAGAAATTCTAAAAATTTTTTTGATACATATCAACACATATGAGAATCCCCATCATCATCAATAAAACATCGCAGAAATAGTAAATGAAAGAAGAAAGAGAGGGATCCTGCAGCAGCAATGGAAAGATTAAATCCAAAACTATGGAATTAACACCCGAGCAAATCCAACAACAAAATATTCTGCGTTTGAAAGGTCTTTCGGTAATGCCAGTTGAAGGAGAGTCCAAATCGAACGAAGAAGATGAATTACCAGATACGAAGGATAAAGAGATGGTAAAATATGGACTGGAGGGTCTTCTTCCCCTGTTGAAAGGGCAAAATAATGATATAATCAACCTAAACAGAGGCATTGATATAAATATGATGGGTTTAGATCTGAATAATAGGAAAACCAAGCTAGCAAAATCATTTGCATCACCATGGCTTGAAACGAGTAGGTCTGAAGTGGTTCCGTTATTCAAATTACCAGAATCTTTTAATATTGATCCAATGGAACTGAAGTCACTAGAGCAAAGAATGGGTTCATTCAACGATCAGACTCTATTTTACATCTTTTATTCAAAGCCAAGAGATATAATTCAAGAGTTAGCTGCTAGACAACTAAACGAAAGAAACTGGAAATACCACAGGGAGCTTCAAGTTTGGCTTACAAAAGATCCCCAAAGTGAACCGAAGTCTCTAGGAATGGGTTGTGAAGAAGGCACATATATATTCTTTGATCCTTTATCATGGGATTACGTCACTAAAACCTTGACTTTATATTATAACTCTCTTGCAACTGTATAAAAATTAATCCATGAATACTACAAACGTACTAATCACTTTTGAAGTGATCATTATCACATCGCTTGAGGAGTATAACTCAATGTCAAGCAAAAAACCCGCTAAGCTTCATTACATAATCAGAGGATTTTTTACCCGCTAAGCTTCCTTGCCAGCTGTATACCGAATAAAGCTGAAAACCAACAGAAAGAGTTGGAAACAGTTATAAAGAGAAGCAAGTAGTAATAAACTAGTCACAATAACAACTTGAGAATGAATCACTCCAGGAGGGAGACCAAAGGCAGATCTAAAGGAGGTTGTATAACATGTAAACTACGGAAAAAAAGGTGTGATGAAACGAAACCAACTTGCGGAGACTGTGTTAGACTAAACCGAAGATGTGCATATATTGCTGAAGGTATGTCTAACGAAGAGATTCAAAAGTTGAAGGTGGAAATGGAAATGATTGAACGAAGCAGTAAATCGAGGAAACGAAAGAAGGCCAGTGCAGAGCCAGTCAAAAATGAAACGAAGAAGCCTTCAAGCAAGCCGTCTTTACTGAAGAAGAAAAGACACAACCACAATGACAAAGTTGTTTTCAACCCACTGGCTATGAATATGGCTACATTTACAAACACTCCTATATTTCACGAATTGAGTGGTAATACTGGAAATGCTATCAAAAAAGAGAATTCTGCTACAAGTGTTATTAATGCATTAGATTTCAACGACGCCCAATATCCAATAAAAAAGATCGATGAAATGTATGATTTTAATGATTTCGAGTCCTCCAATACCGCAAATCACAGCAGTAGTAATGGAGTTCTTGGAATTATCAATAGCAATAGTGATCAACATTTTCAGCTGCCACTGTCTCCTAGTTTTATGAAACAACTACACACTATAAAAGACCCTACTTTTAGATTTACTGATCCTTCATCACCACTAATTATTAATAATTTCAATATACCCAACACTAATAGTAATAGCAATAATGATAATGACAATGATAATAATAATAATAATAATAATAATAACAACAAAAGCTCTACTCTAAATAAGGGTACTATTCAGAATGATATCCAGCCATTATCATTGAATGGGGAAGAGCATTCAGAAAACTTTTCAACTTTTTTTTCACCTTCTTATTCAAGAGCTTTACATGATCATTTTAAGTCAGAGAAATTTCCAGGTTCACAAAGTTCATTAAGCCATACTCCCTTAAATTTATCGCCAAGACCATCTTCTCTGGAGCTCTTCTATCCTAATAAAGCATTGGAGATTCACATGAATCCTAGTATAGTACGAACTTCAACTTTAAACTATTTGTCACCCATTGGGAAAAGATTATATGATTATTACAGAGACTGTCTTAGTGGAGTTGTCTGTTCTGCACCTAAAAATGAAAATATGTACTTGAATACATTCTTACCAATGGCGCATGTTGACTTGGGTGTGCTATATGGTATTTTGGCATGGAGCGCATTCCACTTAGGCGGTGAGGATTTGGAGAGACAAGGACGTTATTATATTAAGCAGGCTCATAAAGAGTTTGTAAAATCACCTTTACTATTAGAAGAAAATAATGAAAGACTTATCCAAATGTGCGACGATGATCAAGATGAAGATGATGCTCAGAAAATTGAAGAACTTGAACTGACCAGCTATGGAGAGGAAAATAATTCACCTAATGAAGCAAACTCACAGAAAGCCAATCATCATGTAGGTAATACCACTCAATTGAGTAAAGAAAATCAGATAACCTTAAGGTTAGCTGCTTTTGAAATTTTGTGTGGGGTGGAAATTTGTAAGGGTGATGTTTCGAAATGGTCAAAATATTTGACATATGGAGAACAACTAATAAAAATGAAAGGAGGTTTGGAGAAATTCAATAACTCAAAGGACGATCATTTCTTGGCTACAAATTATGCATATCATGATATTACATCTGTCAGTGTTAATAATAACGGAAACTTGCATTTTGATTTGAACGAATATGAAAAGATGTGGAAAATGTCCAATGAAATGGGCTTCACCGATCCATTACATGGTATGTCAAGTCCTATTTTCAAAATACTTGCTGAAATCAATAAGTTGTGTATTGCATCAAGAAGATTAACGAAAAATCAATCACCGTTATCGTCTACCACATCAACTACTCCAACAACAGGCAATACAAATGCAACCCACGTTTCATTGGATGATATGGATTCAATGGAAGGAAGATTTATAGACATTCCATTAAAGTTACATCCACAAGATTGGGACATTGAAGAGTTGTCTGATATAAACGTTGAAGATTTGAATTCGTTGATTATAGAGTACCAAGCCATTGATAACAAACTAAATCAGGCAAAACCAAAGATTTTCGATGCTGTTTATAATAGGGACCTTGAGCTTCAACTAACAATTTTTGAGTGTTTTCAAATGGCCACAAAGATTCACTTAAGACAATCGGTGATGCGTATGAACTCGGGGTGTATTGAAATTCAATATCTTGTGAATCAGTTAACCAATTTATTGGATGTTATTTTGGGGTCCGACTTTGAAGCATGTTTGTGTTTCCCAATGTTCATAGCGGGGTTGAATTGTATAGGAAAAATAGACAGACTAGAAATGAACAAAAGGTTTGTGGGGTTTATTGAAAGATACAAATGGAAAAATGTTGTCAGATGTCAAGTCGTTATTGAGAAGGTTTGGAGTTTAAATATGAACGGATTAAAATATGTCGACTGGCACTCAATTGTTAAAAAACTTGGTTGGGAATTAAGTTTTGCATAGTGTATACAAACGTTAGTCTGACAATACTATTTTTCATCAATGCAATTTCATAAATATATACATACACATAGTTATATACGAAATGTTATATACAGTTATGAAATATAAAAATTCTTCTCTATATATACAGAAACCCAAACATACACAATACTTTCTTGATAAGAGCTAGGTTATTGTTGTGAAACAGCCATTAGTCTTTCTTTAACCTTTTCCATAACCATTTTGAACCCAATTCTGCTGTTGTCCAGATTGTCTCTAAATTTATTTTTTGACCAAGTTTCAATCCTGTTGGTTATTGAACCTGCAAACTTTTGTTTGAAGCCACTACTAAACTTTACAGTCACTTTCGAATGCGTGCAGTCACTGTCAGTGTCGTAACTGTATTCGTTGAACTCTTCGACCCTGATGACTTTCGTGTGATCTAAGTTGCAACAGTATGTCAGCATGCGCTGGTTTTTGGCATCCACCATAGTCCTTTCTATGATCCAGGAAGTTGATATTTTACCCAAGAATGGTTTGACCCATGTTGGTAGCCTGCCTGACTTTTTAATTATCTTTGTCTGATGAAGACATCCATCTTTATCAATGAAGTTTTCCACAGTGTCTGTTGATTTGACGTGGGCTGAATACGGGTTTGGATATCTATTGAAGTAGGCCAAGGTCACTGTAGCAAAGTCATAATTGAAGGAATGTGTGCTGTTGTAGTATAAAACCATTGATTGTACGCTATACCTATTATATCTTTGGTGATTGGCCTAGATTTTATCTTTCTATTTTTTTTGCTCTAATTGCAAAAATTCCTTGTGGCAAGAAAAAGTGCATCGCTTAGAGACATGTGCCAAAGAAAGCTTTACGAGAATTGCTTATACGAGCAGTGAATTGTTGGCTTTGGGTATCCAAGTAGCTCATGGTGGTAAAATGATGAGTCGTGATGGCACACCCCGTTTTGTGAATATAAAAAGAGAGGCAAGTGCATAAAAAAGAAGATGCTCATGAGGGAACGAAACAGATTAAGACTATCATGACAAGAGTTAAGTCCTCCTCAGACGTGCACAGAGGAGAGAATAAATAAGGATATACAAACTTAATGAATTAGACGTTCTTTTTAGAAGCGCTGATCTTCTTCTTTCTATAGGAGTCGACATAGAAAGCAGCAAATAGCAGCGTCAATGGCGCCAAGTAGAAGACATTCACATAGACGGCCATGGCATGTTCACTGGTGGCGATGCAGGAGGTGTAGGTGCCGGCCAGGCTGTCGTAGTATTTGACAAACAGATGTGCAATAGCAAGCGAGCCGCCAACAACGAACTGGGTTATCTGCAACGTTGTTAAGGACTGCTTGAACCACTTAGGGACTTTTATTTTGAGACACGCGAGGGTGAAGTAGCCGTACATGATGGAGTGGATGAAGGAGTTGAAGACAACGAAGATCCAGATTGGCGGAGACATAAACCTGACGCCGGTCCACATGCAGAGAATGGCGCCGGAGTGGTGGTAGCTCTGCAAGAGAGAGGATGGCCTCCCCTTCAGCAAGATGATGATGGTGTCGAAGATCTCGTAGTACTTGGAGAGGTAGAAGAGGTAGCCCCAGAAGGTGAGCCCCTTCAAGTGGTACTCGTCGTAGTTGGGCCACATGGAGATTTCCGCGTGGCAGTTGCAGATGGACTGCCAGAACGACTCTGGAAGCCCGATGCGCTTGGACGCGAAGAGCGTAGGGATCAGGTTGGACGCAATGTGGCGGATCGTGGATGTCATGCCGACGAAGGTTACGACTGAGTAGACGCATAGAAAGATGTTATGCATGAGCACTACTAGTTTGAACAGCGGCACCGTGGAGATCCAGTATGGCGCAGCGGGGAGCCTCTTGGGGTTCGCAGGCAGCGGCGCGTTGTTGCTGCTGGCCCTGTACCGTGCCATCTGCCGTCTCAGCACGATCTGGTTCGCTACGTGCACCGACGTGAAGTACACGAGCGCAACCGTCACCGGCACTGCGCCCTTCAGCGTCCAGGGGTACAGCGTGGACTTGAGAAACGCGTTTGTCACGTACTCGTCGAAGGGCCACTCTGGAATGGGCTTCGAGAAGTCTGGCATCGCAAGGATGCCCATATTAGGCGTGGCGCCCCACGAGATCACTCTGTCGATCGATTCAAAGCTGGAGTTCATGAGCAAATGTCCGTTTTAGGCAATGTTCTTTTTCTAATCACGCTATATACCAGCACGCACTATTTAACGTATTGGTAACCTTATTATGGAACAAAGTATTGTCTGCTGCCACCTGCTTTTTGTCTGCCCCCAACCAAATCCCTCTACAGCGCTGCCATCTGTATATATACTGTGTGCGGAACGGTCGGGCGAACACTTGAGCCATTACATAATTGTCCCGACACGCAAGCTATCGGTGCAAAGAGAGCATAAAAGCCTCCAACAAAACCCCAAACCCCAGACGCATTGCGCCGACCCCGGAGGCACTACACGGAAGGCCCTGCTGTTAGCAATGGGGGGGGGGGCGAAAAAGTTTCCTTGCGCGGGCGTTACGTAAGCGGCGCGCCTTCGACCCAAGCTCACGCTCTGCGCCGTAGAGCTTTTGCAGTGTGGCGGCCCTGGCTGAATATATACGCGGGCGGAAAAACTTCCCCTCTCCAAACGCTTCCCAAAAACTGAAAACGGTTGTGTTGTGCGTTGGAGTTTTTCCGCTCCGCCGTTACGAGTTTTTTTCGCACGCCTGCTGCGACATCCCCACGCGGGTGAATAAAGAAAGCGCGGCAGTTGATCCGTAACACTGTGGGGTTCCGTTGTCCGGATAATCTGTCGCTCTGCGAAAGCGAGCCTGAAAAAGAAACGGTGGTGGATTTTTAGGGGGTAGAGAGAGTGGGAAGTTAATCCGGGTCTTTTCTTTTTTTCGCAGAAAGCGATTTTTCCATTAAGACGTAGACTGCCGCTCACATACAGTGGAAATTTTTTGAATTGCTAGTTATTCCTGGGTTTTTTCCTAACACACGTCCAACAGCCAAGTACAGCAGTACCATGACCAGTGAGAAGACAGACAGACCGTACAAGTGCCCGATATGCCAGCGTGCTTTCCACCGTCTGGAGCACCAGACACGGCACATCAGAACGCACACCGGCGAGAGACCCCACAAATGCACGTTTGGCAATTGCACCAAGCGGTTTTCCAGATCCGACGAATTGACAAGACACCTGCGAATCCACACAAACCCAACGCCTCGCAAGAAGAGGAAGCCTAGGAACGCAAAGGCCCCCAAAGCTGGCACCAGGTCTCTCTCGCCCCAGAGTCCCCATGATGAAAACACTGCACCCCCACCAGTCGCTGTCGCTAATTCCCTCCCCGCAATTTCCACGCCACAAAATATCACACCAGGCAACAGACACCAGCAGCCGGCGCAACAGCAGACACAGCAGCAGACACAGCAGCCTATACTGTTGCAGGTCCAGCAGCCGCCGTCCTCCCAGCAGCTGCAGAACCACAACACCGACCAGAATCTGACCTCCGTGCCTGTGCTGATAATTTCTCCGGGTAATTCCATACCGGTGCCGGCCAACCTAGGGTTCCCAATACCTGCGCAGCAGCAGAACAGCAGTATATCGATGCTCTTGTCCTCTGTGCAGCAGCAGCACCCGTCCACCACCTCTCCGCCGCCAGTGCAAATGCCATCGTCTGATTTTGCCTCTGCAGTTTCCGCTCCCCACAAATCCTCATATTCACCGCTGCTGCAAGCAGTATCTTCTGGCACGAACACACCGTCCGTCGAGCATGGCTCCTTCGCATTCCACAATTCTTCCAGGCCTCCTCTCAACTATCATTCCTCTGCAACGTCCTTGCTCTCCTTGAAACAGAGAAACTCCAACTCCGATTTCAATTCGCTAACTTCAAGCAATGATTCAACCTCGTCTTTGAGATCGCTATCAAAGTCCGCTTCCGGCACCACATTGTCATCATCTTTCAACCTGTCCAGAGGCAACCTGTTCCCCTTCATGCCAAAGCCACCATCAAGGATCAACTCGGCAATGTCGCTTTCCACAATGTTGAATGATACGGAGATCGAGAATGACGACATCTTATCAAATATGCACCCACCAAAGAGGTCAAGACCTAACTCACCAGGTCAAAAATCCATGTTCACCATTTCTTCTCCTTCCGCTACCCCAATTTCTACCCCACATCATTCCCCTACTTTGAACCCAATAAAGGTAACTCTACCTCCAATAAGAAGTGTCATCAATTTATCTGAACTAAACGCAAGAAATACCCACGATGACAATAGAATGAAAAACCTACTAAATAAATCTCTTTCCCATGATTCACTTTCAACTTTAAACAACGTTCGTTAACTTACCTATTCAATCTTTTTATGGAATTACTCGTTTATTATTATACCAACCGTTTTTCTTTTTATATGCTCACGATAAATATTGTATATTATATTAACTAATTAACTGAAATTCGAGACGAATCTAACGTTTCTTTTGTGTTACATAATTCCCCTCTTCGTTGTTTTGACAACAACTTGAATAGGCTCAATTATACCTTTATTGCCCTCAACACCAAGTGCTTCTCCATTCTGCCAACCCATTTTTTCAAGTAATTTTCTTCCTATGCTTTCATTCGATATGGCTCTAGCTCCGTCACCAACAATCTCACCCTCTTTGTAGCCAAAATTACCTCCACCTTTGACTTTGGAGATCCCCTTACTTGTTTTTCCACCCTTGACTTTCTTGAACAGCAGCTTTTCTTCCTTACTCAAATTAATATCCATCCTAAAGCAAAGGTTTCTCTTTTTTCTAAGTTTATCAATTTGGATCCAGTCAGGTTCTTTCTTCTTTGCTTTGTTAACTGATTTTCTAATCTGTAGGTACTCCTTTTTACCCTTGCCCATCTTCTTGCATGGAAAACAAAAGGCGGCCGCTGCCATCTTTAAAACCATGTGCGCGTTGTAATCCAGAGGTGGGAAACGCAATACCTCAACTTTTGCGTCCTTGTGAAATTCTTTCATCTCATCAATAGCTTCTTCCATTTCAATACAGTATGGATACTTGTTAAGAAGATAACAGTCATTTTTTCTGGCCTCTTCTCTTTCAAACTTCTTTTCCTTTTTATTTTCCTTTCTTTTCAAATAGTTATCTTCCATATATGCTCGTAAAGTTGGATCTATGTCAAAATTTTCGTTAAACTCTAATTCAAAAGTATCTTTATTCTTGTTTCTTTTGCCTTTAGCCCTTATAGCTTTAGTTTTTACTTCTAACGGATCAGCACTTCTACCGAAATTCATTGCATTTTTATGCATCGATAAAAGATCTTCCATTCCTTCCATTAAATCACTATCAAGTTCGCTAGAATCATCACCAGCATCTTCATCATCTTGGAAAATTTGCTTTTTATTTTTCATATTTTTATGATCTCTTGAATTCAATGAAATAAATCCCGTTCTATTTTCAAGATCCAAATCTTCATCTGATGACGAATCCATGAATTCTTGGTCTTCGTCAAAATAAATTTCATTTTCAGAGCTGTCTTCATCATAAGGATTGCTAATGTTTTTAGCGGCAAATTTCAAAAATGGATCTATTCTATGCTCTGGGAGTCCATTGGCAACAAGAAATTCACTAAAATCCTCTTTAGATAACCATTGATAATCATCAGAGCCAAATAAAAATGGTGCCTTGATATAATATTGAACACTGTCGGAATTCCCACCTGCCCTTATATTTTCAATAGTGATATTGGTAACATCAAATGAAACATAATCCTCTTCATTGAAACCAAATTCGGCAGTCTCTGATACAGTTGCAATTGCTTTCTTTTTTTCACCAGCCATTTTCAGATTAACATGATTTTCAACTTCTTGGACAGTCAGTTGATCATTTTCCAAATCAAAGTCATACACAGTGTGCTCTTTAGCAGGTGGTGCAAATTGCTTATATGCTTTTTTACCAAATGGTAAGTCAATGTAATGGTTACCCAGTTTGTCTGTCTTCATTCGGCCCAGATATTTACCAATTTTAAGATCCATGGAAGAGCTATCTGAGTCGGAGCTTTTTTCATCATCAAACACAAGAAATTCAGGTTCGACATATTCAGTAGGTTTATCACTTTCATTTGAATCACTTTCATCATTGTCTATTGACAGCTCAAATTCTTCACTGAGATTATCATCAACAAAAATTAGCTGCTGCTTGGAATTTTCCTTGACATTTAGTTTAGAAAACATAATCGTTGGTTGCTCGACCTTTGAGCTCAATTCAGTGTCTTTGCTGAAAAATAAGTCATTGGCTTCTTCTTCATTCTCATCTTCTTCATCCCCATCTTCTTCATCCTCATTTTCTTCATTCTCCTCTTCTTCATTCTCATCTTCTTCATCCTCATTTTCTTCATTCTCCTCTTCTTCATTCTCATCTTCTTCATCCTCATTTTCTTCATTCTCATCTTCTTCAGCATTATTATCATCTTCTTCCTTCTCCTCTTCAGTATATTCTTCTACCGCTTCAATGCGACCAGTAATGCATTCAAATTCAGGAATTATCTTTTTTTGGTGCTTTTGACTTCCTTCTTCATCCTCTTCATCCTCCTCCTCTTCTTCTCCTTCCTCACCTTCAACTATTATTTCTTGAACATTTGGTTCTTGTCTATCCTTGACCAGCTTATCTAGCAAATGTTTTGAAGGGTCGTAATTGTCTTTTGCCTTCACGAATTCAATAGGGCTCTTTCTGGCGACACTTTTCATCATCTCATCTCTATGCATACTAGTATAGCGGACTTCGTTGTACATGTGGTTGTTGCCATTCATTCTGGATCGCCTCCCAGGCCTTTTGGCACCCATCACCATTGATTCCATCATCATGTCGTTGACGCTGGCAAAATCGCCCTGATTTAAATCTGTCATGTCATTCAATCTAGAAATATCTCTGGCCTTCATCTTACCCTTGTAGTTACTCTTATGCTTTCTTTGCAAAATAGCTTCATCACGTTCTTCCCGCTTTAATCGATTCCGTTTAAACTCCGTGGAGAGCCCAGAAATACCAGCAAATTTTGTAAGATCATCATCTAATCTATCTGTTCTCTTTTTATTCTTCTTACTGCCACCAAAAGCTCCTCCTTTCTTCCCCTTTTGACGTTGTTTAGCCATCTTTAATGAATGAATTCAAGAAGAAGTAAAAAAACATCCGTACACCGCAATATTATACCTTTTTTAATAGTTGAAATTCCAAAGGGCGTTGCAGTAAACAAAGAGAAATAAAAAATTTAAACATAAAAACAAACATCAACAAAAAGAACAACATTGTAATTGACAGCATGTCAGACTACAAAAGACATTCAACAGATAGCGGACAGGTATGTAGTTTCAGTGATCTCTCAATTTATACCAAAAAGAAATTGCTTGGATAAGGTTTGGCGTCATAAATTGGCGTCCGTCCCCTAAATTCATAGTGACGCTAATGTTCCAATTGATGAAATATCCTTGAAGCTCTAATTTACTAACATTTAACACGGATTGGTTTATTGCAGTATGGCCAAGAGGATTCTCCTGACGCAGTGAACACGGTTATCAGGCAATTAACTGTGGCACAAGATCAAGTGGCGACTACAGTTTCCAAGCTGTACAACAACGATATGGCGCAAGGTAATGAGGTTAAAGCATACGCAAAGATAGCAGGCCGAGACTGGACATTCTACGTAAAGGAGTTAAAGGTTAGCATTGGTAGAAACGCAGAATCTCATGCAACACACGAAGACGGCGTGGATATTGATCTTGGTCCGTCGAAGGTGGTATCCAGAAACCACGCAGTCATAAAGTACAACTTACAAACTAGGTGCTGGGAATTGTTTATTACTGGTAGAAATGGATTGAAGGTCAACGGAGAAAGAATAAATATTGCTCGGAACGTTCCAACCGAATTACACTCTGGTAACATCATTGACATCGGTGGTACACAAATGATGTTTATTTTACCAGATGCGGCACCTGTTATACCTGAATTCTTTAGAGGGTTGCTACAAAACAAGAAAATGAAACAAGAAAATCATTCTTCGGCCAAAGAAATAGTTTTGACTGATCAAGTACGGGCTTTCCAGCTTCGAGAGGGTATCTCAATCACAGAAAACGGAAATGGACAATCAAGTGATAAGGATCTTTCAAAAGATGAATGCAAGGGCATTAAACCACCTTATTCTTATGCCACTATGATTACTCAGGCAATTTTATCGAACCCACAGGGAATTTTGTCACTTTCAGAAATTTATGATTGGATTGCAAGTCATTATGCATATTATCGTCACACAAAGCAAGGTTGGCAAAACTCAATCCGTCACAACTTATCATTGAACAAGGCATTCGAAAAGGTGCCTAGGAAACCGAACGAACCAGGAAAAGGTATGAAATGGCAAATAAGTGGAGAATACAGAAGAGATTTTATGAACAAATGGAGAGATGGCAGTTTAAGTAAAATGAAAAGAGGAACAAGTGTTTCAAGACAGCTACAGTTGCATTTGATCAAAAATAATGCATTGCCTCAGGGCAGGAACTCAAATCAAACGCTACCATTACCAAAACCAGAACCTTTGAATGATCAAAAAAACCAAGGACAGCAGCAACAGCAGCAGCACACAGGTAATACTAGTCATTTTCAACAAAATCCTTATGTCCCACAAAATAACGTTCAACAAAATCAATTTATACCTGCATTACAAAGGTTCAATAACGGTACTCCGCAATTGGCGCATCCCTCTCAACAGCATTTATTAGCGCAACAACAAGCAGTACCATTGACAATAACCAAACAATCACAACAACCAGTCCAGAATGTGAATAAAGATTTCCCTATTCCAATAATCAAAGAACCAAAATTAGCATCACCATTGAAGAGTTTGAATAATGTTGCGGCTGGTGACCATATCAACAATAACCATAAACGCTCAGATTCTTTAGGTTTAAATTCTAATTTACTTGGTATGGGCCAATTGACCATGAATCAACTAAACCAAGACAACGGTTCTAGCATGCCAAATAAAGATTTAAAAATACAAAAATTCAACTCCGTCAATAATAATAATTCTCAGAGCCCTAACAAAATCAATGCATCTATTCCTAATACAAACGATTTAATTTCTCCTGGTAAAATAGCAAACTTACCGGAGTTAATGACCCCCGAAAGAGGTATGAGGCACTTGGAACCTCATTCAGCTGGTCGCGGCCTTTCCACAAACAGTTCACCTGCATTATGGAACTACGTCCAGTTCAGCACTCCTTTGGGAGCCGACAAACTTAATAAGCCAAACATTCAAAATGATAAGTCTAATGAAGGAGAAACCATTGATGTACCAAAAGTTGATATAGAATCTCCATTAAAAAATAGAAGAACAATACAAATTACTGGGTTGAAAGATTTGAAAGATGTTTAACTATTTTTTAATACCCTTCTTTTATTTATTATTTTTCTTTATATAGCATACATTTACAAGTGACGTTTTCATCAATATTTGATTTTTTCTGGGGACTCTTCTGGAGAGTGCTTGAAGAAAATGTTATTAATATACTATTAATGTTTCTGGATCTCATAGGTTTCAGTAATATTGTGTAAAGCAAACTTAATCAATTCGCAAACCGTTCGAGCACCGTCAAAATCATCGTTTTCATGCTTCTCTACTAACCTTCCTAAATTATTGACCCTCAAAATAACATCAGTCTTGTCAAATATTGACAAAGAATCGATAAAATGTAAATAGCTCAGTAATTTGTTTGCCTTTGATGAATAAATTGCATCATTTTTGAACACAATTTCAACTTCTTTATCTAATAATTCGAGAATCAATGCTTTTCTTTCATCAGTTAACGTTATCGCCCTTTTTTGTGGGCGAATTGGCAATTCAGGTTGAGAAGATGTAGCAGGCACTTCAATATTGGTATGCTTCAAAGTATTAGAGAGGACATCAATGTCATCATTTTGGTACGAGTCTCTCCTACTGAGTCCTTTCAAAAGTTTCACTGAATCAATAACAAAGGATTCCAATGGACAGGAACTCAATGTGTCGTATATAAATGCCCAGCTCTGATCCTCACTTAAAAACTTCAGAAACTTTGCCAAGAATGTCGTTAAAAATTTTCTTAAAGACAAATCTTCTTTGCTGATAAGAATACTAGATATAGTCTGCAAAGAAGTGGAAACCAATAAATTATTTCTGGGGTCTCTCAACAATTTAGTCGATTTTGAAATATCTGATTGAATCATGTTGATGATCCAAACCATGGAAGCAATCACAGCACTTACATTTGCTGATTTTGGATCAATATGATAAGGTAAAAAGAGTTGAAGCTGAATTTTGATTATATCAATTGCGTTTATATCTTTATCCATTTCCAGCCGCTTCTTCTGATTATATTTTCCATATATATATATTGTCATTAGTAACGTAATTGGAATAGGCAATTCTTCTGGCTCCTTATCTCTGAGCGCCGTATTATTATATATATTTATCACATGCTTAAAAATATCATCTGTAGTGTCAAGTTTGTCAATATTTTTGTCAAAAGCCAAAATAACTTTTCTGATTTCTCTGGAAAGTGAATCTGTGATATTAACATCTAATGACAGCAGTGAGCAATAAGCATAATACATTAACTTCAAAGTTGGCTCCGCCGAATCTGTTAGCGGGCGAATCAAAATAGAAGGGAATATGGAACCCAAAAAGTATGTTGGTGAATACTTCATCAAGTTATCTGAAGTATAGCCCAACAAGAACACTAGCAGTTTTCTTTGAAAGTACGATTCACTTTCTAATAGTTCAGTAACATCTTGATCTCGTAAAACGCCTTCTGGAATCTTTGATGGCTTATAATCTCTGATGAAAACTAAAACTCTTCTTATTACTATATTATGACCTGCCATGATGGGTGCTGATTTATAGAAATTGAGTAGAGCTACCACCACTTTCGACAATGCCTTAGATGGATACAATATGCTATTATTTGCCAAACAAGCGTGTATTAGTTGCATCAACGCATGAAATTTCAATGCAAAGCATTTAAGCGATGTCTCCTTTAGTGCATAAACTGACATTTCATCTTTTAAATCGTTGGGAATTTCAACATCAAAATCAGGATCTTTCAAGTTAGCCAGCATATCACAACAGGTGAGTAACAATTGTGATGACGTGCCCTTCTGTGCTAGCAAATTGCAAAAACTCCAGAAGGCCTTGATAAATGGTTGCTTTTTCAATGCAACTTCTAATGGCCAATTTTGGTCAACAAAAGGGAACACCATACCTACCAAATCCCAATTGATTTCGATCAATACCTCTGGATACATTTCCATGAGTTCAGTGATGGCATTCAACAATGAAATTCTTTGTTCTGGGTTATATAAGGCCCAGTCCTCAGTATAGTCATCCAACAGCGTGGCAAATGAAAGATAGTCACCTTCCCTGGAAAAATCAGATGCTGCTCTTTTCAAGCTAGTAATTAACTCATCAAAACTCAGTTCACCCATCTTAATGTCGTCTTTTAGTGAAAGCTGAAGAGGTTCTGATGTTCGTAATTTCTTTTGCTTTCTTTCTCACGGCGTGTCAAATTTTGCTCATTGACTTACGTTTATATTATCTTCTGTTTTTAAACTAACCGTAGCGATGCGGCCCTTTGTATAAGGACTCTAATGTTGCTCTATGATTTTTATCTTTAAAAAGTTCCTCGAGAAGTGGAATTTGAACAGTTTCAAACATAGCTTGTAAAAAAAGCATTGATCTATGGTTACACAGGTTAATAGCATCTCGATTTAACCTCAAAATGCCACACGATTCTTCCAACCCTATTCTATAATATGAACCTTCCCTAATCACAGTCTTGAACTCTGGTAGTATTACTATTTGGTTGTCGTAATTAAGAAGTATTTGCGGAAGGAGATAGTTAACACCATCATCAAATGTTAGAATTTCATTATTGTTGAACACCCCTCGATAGTTGTATACTTTGTCGACTATTGAATTGATCTGGCTTATCTGTAACGCGGAATTTATGAAGTCATTAGAGTAAAATTTGTCCCCATCGTCGTAGCACACAAGCGCAATATCGTTTCTTATGTATGACAGATCTCGAAGATACTTGACGACCCAAATTGTTACAATGTTGTATCCACCATGCATAACTAACCCATAAAGAATTTGCTCCATAAGCTTTGGAACTTTTGGATCATCAATACAAGAGTGCGAAATTGAAACAATGTAATGCGATATCATCTTTTCTAGAAATCGTTCATTCAATTTAGTGTATGAGCATTCTCGAGTAGAAAGTGATTTTTCTAAACTCGTATTAACATGAAAGCTTTTGATATTGGCAAGTACTTGCTTGCCATACGCTAAAGAATTTTCAATCTGAGGAATGTTGTAAAACACATTGTCTAAGTCAGCAAGAGAAGCAAAGCTTTCCAACATACAAAGATGCGAGTAAAATGAATCACAAATGGTAGTTAAGTTTTCTTTCTTGAATTCATGAATACCCTTCTTGTAATACGTAACAAACAAGTAGAACATACTAACCAAGCCAATTTCTATCATTGTCTTTCGAAACTTCGGAATGTCGTCTTTAAATTTTTTTACTATCTTTCTTCTTTTGTCAGACTCCTTTTTCATTAATGTGTTACCAAGAGCCACATCCACCTTAACAAATTCATAACATATTTCACAAATATTACCAATTTTTTCGAAATACTGAATAGACAAATCATAATCAGGGTTTGATTCGGACATGAATTTTATCGCTATCAGTAACCATCCTTTGGAATACAGTTCCCAATATTTCAAAAAGCTTTTTTCTTCATTCTTTTTGTGCAATGATTCGTAAGAAGAAATAAGGCTGGAGAGTTCAATATCCAAAAATGTTGTATTGGATTTGGAATCAATGTTAAGTAAATCCAAAACAAAGGATTCAGTTTGTGGAATTTGGACTAAATTAAAAATCAAAGCTTCCTGAGAAGGCAAGCCAGAAACAAAATGATAAAGTCTTCTCAAAGCCGATTCGTGATCTGTTTTATTTCTTGAAGTTAAGGTTCCGAGAATTTGTGCTTGTGTCTGCTGGTATTGTTCAAACGTTTCTGTAGTTTTTGAGGCAAAAGTATGATTGTTTTTCGTATCTGGAGCTATATTTGCTAAAACCTCATGAAGGTAGCTTAGTCTCAACTCAAAATCTACATTGTGCTTGGTACTTGTTGGTTCAGGTCCTGCTTGTGCTAAAATGTTTGCTTTTTCTTCAATATCTTGTAAAACTGAAACGTCAAAAATAGAAGATTTCAGTGACACTATTATTTGATATGCCATATTATTCAACTCTTTTGCATATTCAATTTTACCATCTTTTATAGCAATATCTCTAATTCTTGAAAAAAGATTGACCTTTACATCCAATGTTGATTCCTTAATAATATAGTTCCATTGCTTATAACTAATGTTGTATCTACCAAGCTCATGCATAACCTTTGCGAATTGCATTGGATTTTTAGTCAGACAGTTTGCCTCATTAAAGTCACATAGTCTAAGCTTTGATAGATAGCTAAGTGCTTTGAATACTCTGTTATTAATTGGGCTTGTCTCATTTAAATTCTGGTTATATTGAATCATATCTGAGTTGGCAGAATAATCGCTATTAGAGGGAGATAAGGATCCTAAGTCACAAGAAAAATCAGAAACACCACTGTGGTCTTTATTGTAACACTTTGATAAATATATATCTTTTCTTAAACTCATGGATTCTATCTTCTCGTTTGTTGATTGATAAACAATATAAGGGCAATAAGTACCAGATCATATACTGAGCACATTTTTGCGCTACAGTGACGCGTTCAGATTTCCACAAGTAAGGAACTATAGATATTACTCAGTCATCTTCTTTGCGTAAAGTGATGTCTCAGGATGCCCAGCGGCCTTCTGCTGGATTAGGCATCAATGAATGCGAAGTTGGGAACCAAAATGTTAATGATGTGACCTTGCCAAACAATGTTGAAAGTCACAATCAATTTGGTGCTCTTGACGCCGAGGAGAGAAAGAAGTCATTAGATGAAACCTCCAAGCTTGAACTGTTTAGCGATCCAAACAAAACACCGCTTTTGAATAAGTTTGCAAATCCGTTTGGAACTTCTCCTGAAACCGGCTGCGAATTAGGGTCATCCTACAATCAAAAGGATTCACCATTATCAGCGACCTCAAAGTTCAAACAACTACGGACCCTAAATTCTAATATAACAACTGCAATGTTGGCTGAGGGAGGGTTGAATGTTGAGCTCAAAGTAGAAAAAAGGATCAAAAGCACTGAAGATGCAGAACTAAATAATGGCACGGACTCACAACCACAACTTAATTTTAATGAGATTACAATTGAAAGAAACGTTTCACCTGAACGAAGTAGTCAAATGATGGATGCACAGGCTTCTCCTACACAAAACGATAATTTCATGGACCTGGACCTGCTATTGAACCAAAGCAAAAAAGTGAAAAATGTAATTGGCGACGAACTTGACTTTAATAATTACTCAATGAATGAAGACTCTAAGCTCAAGATAGACGGTGATACAACATTTCAAAGTGAAATTAATAGTCCAATATTAAGTACTCCCAATAAGAACAATAGCAGCAATAATGACAATTCCAATATTGTGCCTGCTTCAAGTGAGGATGAAGGGCCACACAGTGAACCCACAGAGATCCTGGACAGCATTCAAAATACCACAAAGCAATCAACAGGTGAAAGGTTTGAGTTTGACACCCAAACGCAGTTATTACCTTCTGGATCCCAAAACATACTAACGGATTCAAAAGAGGGTATTCAAACTCCTGAGGAACTGGCTGCTAAGACCAATAAAATTATATCGGATGATTCATCTGAAACAAGGTGTCACTTTTTTTCTATAAATGATAAACCAATAGTAGATCCTGATATAACCTCCAGATCATCAAAAAACTATGACAATCATAACGAGCGAAAAGAATCAATAGGTAATGAGCAACAAAACCAGCTAGTAAGCTTAGGGCGTTCAGCAACCGATAATACAAACATTCAAAAGTTAAAATACAGAAAGAGGGATTACGAAAAGCTAGTAAGAGGTGGAAGTTATCCTTTATCAAAACCACTTGATAGCTTAGATAATGCTCGCGTAAACGATGATGATAATAATATTACCACTAGCAAACATACAAAGAGTGAAATAATTGGAAGGATTGACAATGAGAGCAATATAATACAACCTAACAAACGAAGGTTGAAAGAAAAAAAGGCTTCTAAACACGGTAGTTTTACTAATGGTATATTAAAGACACATAAACTGCACGATGCACAAGAAGATAATGCTAATGTGTACGAAACACAAGTGATACCCGTTACACAGCTGACGCAAACAGTTGAAAATAGCTCGTCTCAAGCTAACTGCTTAAACAATGACGTAGATCAAACAGAATTTGAAATTCCAAATACAAGTGGCTTGTCCATAGATAAACTGGAAATTTTAAGTACTAAAAATACTTATGAGTCAACACCTTTGAGACATCAAACGAACAACGAAGTAAGCTATTTTCAAAAAAATGGTAATAGCTTATTAAATAAATTGAACCAGCATATTATGACGTCTGACACTGTTGTCAAATCCAAAAATACTATTATAAGAAATAAACTTGAACAAAACTTAACAATATTTGACGTTTTGGATAACTCTACAGTTTTTGTGAATACAGTTAACACCGAAATATTCAGAATCGTTGAAACATTTATAGGTGATGATGGAACACAATATTTTGAAGTGAAGTCATCACGAGATTATGTGCCGCTAACGATTAAAGCTAATAAGATATTTGCTCCAGTGTGCTTTAATATAGGAGATAATATAAAATATAAAAAGGACAAAAAGCACTCCTATGAGATAACTGGATTGTTGAGCGATGAAAGTGAATTTCTCGAAAGCTGTGGAGGTTTCAATAAAGTGTATATCAAAAGAAAGAATAGTGAATGTGATGAAATTGTTACCGATTTATCTCAACTTTATTTAACAAAACAGTTGAAGTCATCGTATAAATTCCCCCTTTTCAATGAGCTTGATGATTTCACCAAATTCATTGATAGTCAAATTGCTAAGTTAAAACCGACTTTAGGCATGAGCGAACAACTTCAATATAATCCAACTCAGTGCACTGGAGAAGGACTACCATTTTCAAATTGCATCTTTGTTTTAACAGGCATACCAGGGTCTCATTCAAGACCGGGAACACGATCAGAAAATATGACAGCAGTTTCATCCCGAATATCAACACCTCATAACAGACCTCATACTATTGATAAGCTTGGCAAATTAGATCTTGCGACACTCAGTGGTTTCTTGGAATCTCAGGGAGCGTATGTGATAAACGACGGAGGCTTTGAGCAAGTAATACCATTGAAAACAAATCGGAAAGCATCTCCCAAAAAGGACATTTCAAAGAATGTTTTACCGACTGAATACGCAGATATGGATACTTCTCACGAGTATATGGTATTTTACCCCCAGAAAAAGAAACTTATAAATTTAGACCCAAAGCTAAGTCAATATAAATTTGCATGTGTTTTGGCAACAAAACACTCAAGAACACTGAAATATTTACAGGCATTATGTTTACAATGGCCAATTATACACTGTGATTTTGTTGTTGAGTGCATGATTAGGCCTGAAATTTTAAAAAAATGGACAGACCATTGGGTGCACTATTTGTTACCGGCTGGAGAAGTAAAGTATTCTGGAGGTTATACTGCTAATTTGAATATATTTCAGTGGTACGAAAACTGGAAAGCTGGTGGCACGATCAAGGACACGATAGGGCTGAATCGCCTTTTCAAAGGCGCCAGAATCATTATTGTAAATGATAATATCAAGCAATTACTCCATTGGAAAAGAAAGAGATCTCATTGCTCATCATCCTCCCCTGACCGTAGAGGGATAATAAAGGCAAATAAGAAAATAGAAAGTTTACAAAGGCGCTCAGCATCTTTTATTGCAGAAGAACTTATTGCACAGGAGACAAGCCAAGATGAAGACAATGAAGAACACTCTCAAGACGATGGCGAAAACCAAAGCTATGTTGCGAAGGAAGGTTATTCTATGGACAAGCGTAACGAGGGACAACGAGGAGTTGAGAACTCACATTTACTTTGGCTATTCACGATACTTGGTTTCGATGAGGTTGTCATTTTTCGAAAAGGGTTGCATGATAACTCCCTTCTAAACCTTATCCAATCACAAAGTGCAACTAACAGCAAATGGTACCTTTATTTGAAAATGGATGATATTGTTGAGTGTCAGCAAGTTTGTCAATCACTCATTGGCGATAAAAGCAATTTTCAACCCGTAAACTGGGAATGGCTTGTTCAATGTATAATAGCACATCGCCTTTTTCAATACTAGACTTCTCTGTTCATATAATTCATTTACTTCATTTTCATTATAAACAATTTTTAATACGTAAGTCACGTGACTCCAGATTTGGTGATATTTGTCACGTGACGTTTTTTTTTTTTCCAAATTTATCAAATTTTTCTCGCGAAACAATCGAAACGAGGGAAAAAGACAAAAAATGGAGACTTGTATTAATTAACAGGACTTGTTTATCTAGCAACAAAGAGCCGAACGCAATATGAAGACCACAGGCACGCCGAGCGTTATATCTGTCATATATAACCACATCATTTCACCATTTGTGTGGGTATTGGGGGCGTTATTTTCACTAGTGCCTCATACTGGGCCAAAAGTTGGGGCGGACGGAGCATATGACCTTTTCCCAACATCATTCTTCAAGTCAATCAGTGCAGTGTCACAAACGGTGAGAGAGTGTTCAACAAAGGGCCACGAATCATTGTTTGTTATTTCCAACGGGAAAGTGAACGGAGACGAAATGTTGCCTATGAAGTCGGAGGAGGATTTGGTTCCGTATCCGAATCAACAACCATCACCTATTTCAGATCATAGCAAATCACCTAAAGAGAAGCTGAATAAGAACATATTATTAAATGAGGCTACCGACACTGGGTTCATTTCTCTGTCTCCTGTGTCGTCGATCAAGTCACACAACTCAATGAATTCTTCACATGATGGAAACTCCTCCGAGAGAAATACAGCTATGAGTAGTGTTATGTCATCCGGATCTAATGAGGAAATAGACTCAGAGGGCGATTTGTGTGAGGGTGGTAAGTTGTTTGAATGCGATCATTGCGATGCCAAGTTCCGTCTCAAAGGGTACTTAACTCGTCATGTCAAAAAGCATTTGATGACAAAGGCCTATCACTGTCCCTTCCACCAACCAAACTTATCTAAGAAGTGTCACCCAACAGGAGGCTTTTCTCGTAGAGATACGTTCAAGACACACTTGAAGTCTCGTCATTTCAAGTATCCTCCTGGTGTAAAGTCTTCCAGTAGAACCGGAATGGTTGGATGGTGTGGCATTTGCGGAGAAAGGTTTCTGAATAACGAGATTTGGGTTGAAAGACACATTGAAGGTGGTAAGTGTCCCGGTTTACCTAAGAGCTACTTGGAAAGCTTAAATCCAGGTAGAAAGAAGACAGGGAAACATTCCAAGTTTCTTGATGTTAAGAATATAGATGAGTCTATACAATTGGGAGAATCTACCAGAGAATCGAATCATTTAACAAGCAGAGTAGTTAGTCCAACAATCACTGATGCCAACACACCTTCGCCACATTTACCGTTCGGTAATGATCATAAAGTTGAGGAGCCACAGTCCCATTACAGTCAGCCCGACTACCTTTCGCACCAGATACCAACACCAACTAATTCGTTACCTTTCATGTACAACATACAAAAACAACAAAATCAAATTATACCTCAAGAACAAATGGATCCAGAGGTGGCTCTCTTGATAAAAAGGAAAGCTATCTTACAACAATACATCACAGCACTTCAAAAGGCTGCTGCTCTAAATGGAGAAAATGCTGTCGAGTCCTCCTACACCGGAACACAAAATTCAAATGTGAATTTTAATCCAAATTGTTTACAGCCTTTGAATATCAATAGAGAAGATGAAAACGATTTCCCTTCACTTGACTCCGAATATTCGTCATATGATTTAAATCAAAGCACACATTACCCTGTGAATGTTCCAATCACCGACAGAGTTTCTGAACAACCATGGCACAATATCAAGTATGGCGTTAGTTTGGAAGAAAGTTAACTGTGCGCTTTAACACGAATAACGTTTTGTCTGCTCTTTTTTCTTGTTTTACATTTTCACTTCTTCTCTTGGGTATCTGGCTTATTATTTCAATTATTTTTGTTTCTTTGTTTCTTTTATCATTTAAAGCAAAAAAGAAAGAGTTTTGGGTTTGCTTTTACATAGATTGTGTTATTTATTGATTTTATTCCTCTTATATCAAGACTTATAATTAAATCACGAACGGTTCTACTCGCAATGTAACACTGGTGGCATTACTTGTGCTTACTGTTTATTAGTAATCCTATTACAAATCTCGGAATTAAAATTTTCAACACTTTTGGAAGATTTGAAATTTCAGACCATATATATATAAATAAAACGTATACCATTACTTTCTTTCAAATTTTATTCGACAAGACAACTAGACAACACATCATGACAGAAGGGCCAACTAGCCAGGATTTTTTTGACACTATACCAATTGTGTCTCCATCAACATCGGTGCCTGGTTCACCGGAACCGGTGTCGATGCTTAAAACAGAATCTAAAAGAGACCTATTACCAGAGAAGTTACCTGTGGTACAGTGTCAGGCAAGAGCTAGAATCCCAACAACACAAGGGCCTGAGATTTTTCTTCACTTGTATACCAACGACCAGGATAACAAAGAGCATTTAGCTATAGTGTTTGGTGAAAACATTAGATCAAGATCCCTTTTCAAAAAGAGAAGCAAGTTTGAAACGCAACAGGATCGAATGACAAGAGGTGCATATGTTGGTAAATTATACCCAGGACGCCGGAATGCGGATGAAGATGAACGTAGTGGACTAAAACTGCGTTTTGATGATAATGGAGATCTGATTCTAGATCCTGAAACGACTAGAGATTGCCACGCTCCAACGTTGGCTAGAATACACTCAGAATGCTACACAGGTGAAACGGCATGGAGTGCCAGATGTGATTGCGGTGAGCAATTTGACGAAGCAGGAAGGCTAATGGGTTTAGAAGGCCACGGTTGCATTGTCTATCTCCGACAAGAGGGTCGGGGTATTGGATTAGGTGAAAAACTTAAGGCATACAATTTACAGGATCTAGGGGCAGACACTGTGCAAGCAAACTTGCTACTTCGACATCCTGCAGATGGTCGTAGTTTTGGGATTGCGACTGCCATTTTGCTTGATCTAGGAATTCTTGATGTTAGATTACTTACAAACAATCCAGATAAAATAATTGCTGTGGAAGGTAGAGACAGGTTAGTCAAGGTCATTGAAAGGGTTCCTATGGTGCCATTAGCATGGACTAATGAAGAGAGCGGTATCAAAAGTAAAGAAGTGGAAGGGTACCTAAGGACCAAAGTTGAAAAGATGGGCCACCTGCTATCGAAGCCATGATTCCAGTCGGCAGAGAGTCGAATTAATGCTTCAAAATTAACCGAGGTGTTTCTTTCCATAGTTTTGTCTCTTTAATAATAAAAATGAACTAATGTAAAATAAAATTGAATTAAAAACAAGTTGTATTTACTGAAAAAAGTTAAATATGTTATAAAAACACTGGATCAATGATCAGCTACTCATTTTAGCAATTTAGTGATGTCTGCTTCAATTGAGGATGGTGAAGTCAAAGAAGAGTATCTTTGGTAAACTTCACCGTTTTTGTCGACTAAGAATTTCTCAAAGTTCCACTTGATACCTCTGAAACCTAGTAGACCTGCTTTTTTGCTCTTAAGCCATTGGTACACTGGGTCAGCACCGTCACCGTTAACGTCAACCTTTTTCATCAATGGGAAGCTGACACCAAAGTTCAAAGAGCAAAATTCTGCAATTTCTTCTTCAGAACCTGGCTCCTGGCCACCAAACTGGTTACATGGGAAGCCAATAATGGTAAAGTCTGTGTCCTTGTACTTTTTGTAAAGTTCTTCTAAGCCACTGTATTGCTTAGTAAATCCACATTTTGAGGCAGTGTTCACAATGAGAACGACCTTGCCTTCTAATTGCTTGAATGGAAATTCTTGACCTTTATTGTCGATAGGATTGAAGCTGTAAAACTCTGACATTGAACTAATAATATGTGCTACTATATAATAATGATAAGTGGCATACAGGCAATTATAAATATTTTTTTTTTTTTCATATCAAAACCTACCAGGTTTGTCTTTCTTATACAACAAGAGCTAAATATTACAAATCACGCTTAGTTCTAGGCCTTACATTGCTCAGCAGACAACCCAAAAAGTAGAGGCCTCAGTGGCCGAAGTTGTCTATGCAAAGTCTTCGTCAGCATTTAGGTCTTCGTCGTCCTCCAGAGCGTCGATATCTTCGTCTTCATCGTCATCTAAAAGGGGCATTTCCTGATCGCTGTCCTCTTCGCTTTCTAGCTCCATTTCTTCATCGTCATCCTCTTCTTCACTACTGATAACATCGCGAGTGGCATTTGCTCTGCTGGGCCTTTTACTGCGAGCATTGCGTGATGAAGTACTGACTCTCTTGCTTTTTGCCTTAGCTCTAGATGTGCTATTCCGAGGGCGTCCATTTGTCTTTTTCTTAGCAATCTTTGTCTTTGGTGCTAGCTTTTTCTTGTTTCCGCTAGTGACCTTGGTAGACCTCTTATAGTCTCTTTCAAACTCTCTCCAAATAGACCCAAGTAAAACAATACCCCTTCTGTTCAACTCCAAAACAGAACGCGAAAGCAACCACGAGTCTCCCTCCAGGAACCATTCATCAGGCGTATTCCACATTTCTTCCCACACTCTTTCGTATAGGTTTTCGCTCCCAATACCAATCCGGAACATTGTTATCAACAACCACCTGTCTTCCATGGCCGTCCATTCTTTCCTCGACTGTGCTCCGAGCTTGAAAGTCAGGTCCCTCATTGGATACTCGTAGTTACAAAGCTTGCGTCGGATCATCTCTTGTAGAACTTGATTCTTTTTGATCTTTTCTTCTCCCTGTTCTATTTGGGAAATGTAACGCTCGTAGCCATCGACTTCTCTAAAGCGAACCCAAAACACTTTGGCATACTCCACAATTTCCTCATATGTTTTATCTTCCAAATCTTCTGCAATTGCTTTTAAATTTTCACGACCATGCTTGACATTAGAACTGATAAATGTATAAAATTCCTTCCTACCCCAATTGCTAAAACCTGCTTGGAATAATTCATTTTTACGCTCTTCTTCTTCTTCTGTTAGTGGCCTTGCGTGCTCAATACATTCTTGCTCCAGAACTCTGTCCATTTCTCTATGCTTTTTACTTTCCTTCTGGTTCTTACTTGTTTCCGCTAATTGATGTGTTAACCTTTTGTAGTATTCCATTTCTATATCATGTAACTCCCATAATTCATCTGGATAAAACTGGTGATCATGTAAATGTAAGTTTTTTGGTGGTCGAATACCACCGGATAGTGCATATGCTGGTGATGCCCTATGTCCAGTTTGCAAGACATCCCTGTAATAGCTATCAATGGAATAATTGTTTACATTTTTACGTTCTCTCTTGGCTAAGGATATCCAGTTGAATCCTCCATCCTGTCCTACTTCACTTTTGAATTCCTTTTTCTGGAAGTTTTTACCGTCCCATTCATAAACCGAGTTGTCAGAGGTGAAATTTTGAAGGTCATCTAAACCAAGTGACTCATATTTAGATTTCAGTTCACCAGTTTTCTTCTCTGATTTCATAAGGATTTGTTCAATATCATCATCCGTTAATTCTGTTTTTGCCTCAGAATCGCTGTTCTTTAATCTATTGGCTGCACCAAATTGAATTATATTCAATAACTCGTCTTTTGAATTCTTTTCATTTTTTTTAGGAACTTGGCGTCCTTGTTGAATAACCAATTGATCTAATCTTAACTTTTGTGAAGCTCTTTCTAAAACTTTTTCTTCAATGGCATTCTCGGTAACAAATCTAAAAACTTTCACTTGTTTCTTTTGTCCAATTCTATGGGCTCTGTCCATAGCCTGTAAATCGGCCTGCGGATTCCAATCTGAATCATAAAGGACAACAGTATCTGCGGTAACTAGGTTGATACCCAAACCACCGGCTCTTGTTGTTAGCAAAAAAACAAATTTTTCAGATTGTGGTTTGTTGTACTCATCAATTGCAGTAATTCTATCTTCATGATCGGTTTGTCCATCAATACGACAATATCCCCAACCACGGAAAGAACAGTAATCTTCTAAAATATCCAACATACGTGACATTTGGGAAAAGATCAAAACTCTGGATCCACTTTCCTTTAGACTTCTCAATAACTTATCTAACACAAGCATTTTTTGAGAATTGTAAACCAAATGTTCATCAGTAGTGTAAGGTGGACCTGGTTCGGCACCATCAAATAAATACGGATGATTGCAACATTTACGTAGTTGCATAACTATATTCAGCAACCTAGTTTTAGATTCTTTTTGCCCATTTGCACCATTAACTGCATCTATATCTTTTTCCAAAATTTTTTGATACCATTTCTTTTGCATATTAGACATACCAACATAAACATTAAGCTCTTTCTTTGGTAAAAGTGATTTTTCAACTTCTGATTTGATTCTTCTCAGAAGAAAAGGCTGAAGTATCGTGTGCAATTGTTGAACAACGCTTTCTTGGTCTTTATCTTTTTCTTCAATATCATCGTCTGTATGAACAAACCATTCATCAAATGTAGATGAGTCTGCAAAAACATCAGGTAAAAGAAAGTTAAGTAGAGCCCAAAGTTCATGAAGATTATTTTGTAACGGAGTACCTGTAATTAACAATCTAAATTTAGAGTGAAAAGTTCTAATAATCTGGGACAGTAATGAATCCTCATTTTTCAACCTATGCGCTTCATCAACAATAATATATTGCCAATTGAGTTTCCTTAGCGCAGCCTTTTCTCTAATAACAATTTCATATGAAGAAATCAAAACGTCAAAATCACATGTGTTGATCCTGTTTGCGATGATGTCGTTTCTGGTAGCTTGGTCCCCTGTCAAAACACAGGTATTGACCTCTGGCGTCCATTTTGCAAATTCTCTTTGCCAGTTTTCCAATGTGGATTTTGGAACAATAACGATATGGGGACCGTGGTTACCCTTGAGGTATCTCAAATAGCCTAAAAATGATATAGTTTGTAGTGTTTTACCCAATCCCATTTCATCTGCCAAAATACCTGAAAGGTTATTTGTGTTTAAAGAGACAAGCCAATTAAGACCTTGAATTTGGTACGGACGTAAAGTACCATTCACATATTTTGGGGATGATATGAATTCTAAACCGGATTCTGTCACTTCACTTTCCTTGGTACTCTCAGGTTCAATACTGTCCTCTTGTTCATCATTATCCAGTAACTCAGCATCTTCTTCCTTTTCAGTTTTTCTTCTTCTGTGATCCAGAGATTGCTGGTTTGCAGAAGCCGTAACGTGTCCGTTTGCCTCGACTTTCTTCAAGACAGTTTTAAATGAATCATTGGTGGTTGCTTTAACTTCCAAAAAGTGTTTGAATAAAGGCGATATAGTGAGCAAATGTTTGAATCTGTTTGTTGTTGATTCAATATCAAACTTCGATTTTTCATCTTCAACAAAGTACGTTGCTTTTTTGGTTCCCAATGTTGAATTAGCAATGGAAATACTACCTGGATACTGCTCCAGTTGTTGAAAGTACTTGTCCTCACCGTTTTCCATGATGAAGCTTGCCAATAAAAACCTAAGCACAAGTTAGGAGTGTTTTCTTTCAAAGAGCTACTTTTTCTTCTTCACCAACGCGCTTTTATAAAATGCTCATGTTGCTGGTTCCTCATATTTAAAGATATAAAATATGTCTAGTTATATAGTGATTCAACAGCGCAGTTATGCTTATGTTCTTAAAAAAATCTTGAGTTCCTCCAGTAGATTAGCTGGTATGTTATTGTTTAGTATATTATACACATCAGCAAGAGACGAAGCAACTACGTTTTTGGTGACCACCGTGTGCACAATATCCTTTGTTAAAACTAACTGAGTGTATCTTATCTGTTCACCATAATCCGGTAGCTTGAACTCCAGCACATATTCATTGTTTGGATCTTCTGCGTTTTCTTCCAAAAATTCCTTATCAGTTTGAACCAGTTTTAATGAATCATCATCAAATGCAGTTTGCCTGTGATAGATCTGACAATCGCCCTCAGGATTTTCTTTAGCTTCCTCCAAAAAGAAAACCGCCAGTTCTAGTATAGAAGGAAATTGTGATGCTAAAACAAGAGACACTGCATCAGCTTCATTGAGTTGTTGTAGTTCATATTCCACGTTATTTGTGTTAAAATGCAATCTATTAGTGAAATACTCTTTATGGTAGAAAGACATCAATCCCAAAAGATATAATTTCTTTACTTTGAGGTCGTACACCATTTTGTTATGAGAAGTTAGTTTGGATAACAATTTGTACAATAATAATGGTATTGTAGTCTCATTATCAGTGACAGACTGAAGGCAATATATGAGGAACTGTGGCTCAATATACATCAGCCTTAAAATTGGTAAGGCCACCTTGATTTCACAATTAAAATTATCTGAATCTCTGATAATATATTTAATTAGCTCACTGAATAAACCACTTTCAACAAGGCTCTTGCAAGTGTTAGAGTGTCGAATAGTTTCCTTGTTTTGATTGATCAATAAAATTTCAAGAAACTGGCAAGCAATGAAAATAATGTCGTCTCTCATAGTCGCCAAATAGCCTCCAATAATCTTAAAAACCTCCAAACCAAATCCAGTTTCGAAAATTTCAGGTGCAAGAATAGCATATGATCTCAAAACGCTTAGAACTAATGGCAACACTTCTGTCATGGAAACCAATGAACTCATGATGTTATTTAAGAAATCAGAACTCAAAAGTTCTTTAGGTATAGGCTTATCAACTGGTAATTGCTTTAGCACTGCAGACCAAAGCTCTAAACCTTCTTCACCTAGCAAAGAGTGATATTCTGAGCTAGGATCACAGCAAATTGGTAATAAAGGAATGACAAGCTCATGAATAAACTCGGATTTATCATTTAAAGAAGTCGTCAAATCTCTGAGTAATCGTAAAATGGAAACTTTAATAATCATTTTATCTGGTGAATCTGAAGACTGCCATAAAGCCGGTGCCATTGAGATAATCTCAATTAAAATTTTTTCACTCATCAAAGGATTAGTTCTTTCAATCAACAAAGCTAAAACATTCAAGACTGATATTTTGCATTCAGTAAAATTCAAGTTTTTTAATAGCTCAAGAATTCGGTAAATAGTTGTGTCTAAATATGGATGAAACTTTTGTTTTCTGAACTCCCAATCGTCAACCATAAATCTTAATGTTTGCAATGCTGTTAATCTGACCACCTGGTCATTTGTAGGTTCTGTAGGATCCAGTAACTGCAAAATAAAGTTGTAAATAATCTCGCGTGTCTCAGGTGAACACTCAATGGATATCCACTCATTAATAATTAGACAGATTCTCCTTCTGATTACTTTGAAATTTGGGTCATTAACTTTTAAAGCTTGTGGAATAAAGAATCCCACAAGAAGATCATGGAAGTTACATTGTTCATGAATTGCAGTAGCACTTAGTTGAAATACAGCCAAAATTGAATCTTTTGTTAAAATATCAATATCTGGATTGGCCAAAGTTGTTTCTATCTTATTTAGGATCAACTGTGATAAGAAGTCCTTGAAATAGATAACGAGTTCTTGAAAATAATTTTCGGCACATGGTCTTATCTGATATTCCCAGCTTACTTGTAATTCTTCTGTCACCCATTCTTCAGGCTCGTTGAACCATGCTTCCAAATCACTAGGGCGAAGTTTCAAATACCAATTAATGATCAATTCTAGTAAATTTTCTAGTAATGACTGGGTGAAAAATTCATTGGTCATAATCATTGTAGCTTTGTCAACTTCATTCTTGTCATTTTTTTGACGAATAATGGTAGCACCTTTTTTGAAAGTAAATGTAGTCAGCTTTTTCAGTATTAAGAAAGATTTGATGGCAATTTGCTCCCAAAACTCCGAATTATCACTGCTGTCATCGACTTGATATATTATTGAAGCTTTCTGCTGAAGTAAAGATAAAAGTGTAAGTAAGATATTCTTAGAAGATGTCATTAAGATGAAAGATGTTGGACTGTTATTTGACAAATTGTAGTACAGTTTGACATAACATTTTATATAGCGTTCCAACATAGTCAATTGTAGACTTTCGTGAATGACCAAAAGCTTCTGCAAATGCTGAAGAGTAGATGCAAAGAAATCTTGAATCTCAGTTTCTCTTTGCGGGTTAACGTAACCGTCTACAATACATCTTCTGATCGTTTTCAAACATATATATCCTACTTGCATTGTTGTAGTGTCATAGTCTTTAGTCCATTTGTCAAAAAACATGTAATAAAATTTGATTAGATGGGGAACCAACAGTGGGACCTTCGCCTGTAACGAAACACGAGCCTTACCAATTCGTACTGCAGCTAGGTTCTTCAAAACTTGGTTCAAGATAATCAAAAGATTGTTGATTTTGACAACAGCCTCATTGTTCATAGAAGCATTAGCTTCTAGTATTTGAATGAAGTCTTCAAATAACGTAGGCCAATCCAGTGGAAAGTCAAACCTAGCAATCCTAGCCACTGAATGTGCATTTTGAATAGCCAATTGGTTATTAGACTCGTTCAAATTGTTGAACAAGCTTCTTCTGATCTCACTTTTCTCTTCATCTGTAATTGAATTAATTCTTGTTTTCTTCCAATACTTTTCAATACCGTTTTTCAAACATATGATAGCTAACCATCTCACTTGCAGAGCCTGTAACTGGTCATTATAGACACTTTGAAGCAGGAAATGAAATCCTCTTTGGCCCTCCCATGATTTCAGTTGCGCCTCTGCATTTTGTTGCCCTTCATCCCTGACAACGTTGCTGGCTTCCTTCAATATCAAAAGTACATTTGCTGTTGAGAGTTCCATTGCTGTAGAAAAAGCCCTAATGAGTAAAACCCTCAGTCGTATTGAGACGTGGTGCGCAGTGTTAAGTTGAAAATTATTTTGACTTTTGACAAACACTTTTTTCTTTGGTGGTTCTTCACGATTGTGGTGGAAGAACCGTTTTCAGGGCTTTCAAATAGGGTCTTTATGCCCATCCACGTCCTGGGGAAAGTCTCCGGCACATAATTTCAGGCGGCAACGCCGGCGGGTCTCTTTGTGCCCGTCACGTCTTATTTTTGATGTTAATAATTACCATAGTTGAGTTCATGACTGGTTGTTTTTGAAGTAATACTGTCATTTCCTGACCTTGCAAACTTGTTTGAGTATGTTACTTTGTACTCAGCTGTTGTGGACTAATTCAAGACTATGGTACTTTTTCTTCATAAAATAGATGTCTTCTGGTTCTTGATAGAACCTTGGCTTATTCTGCACTGGGCCATGTGGCCTAAACGATAGTCATAACGGTTATCGTTCTATTGGCTGATTGGCTAATATGAATGTTAACTCAATGGAGCTCACTTCACCCACAATCGTCCTTTTATTTTTACTAGCTGAACATTTTCAAAGGTGTGAAGCTAACAGTTTTGCTTGCAACATTGTAAACAAAACTGCAATTATCACAACGCTCAAAACTCTGTTGCTGATAGTTGCGCAACTTATCTTCTTAGCCAGTCGATATAATTTTAGTGACTACGGTTACGGTTGCCAAACATCTTTGATTTCACTTTTTTCTATAACATTCTAGTGATGAGAATTCTATTTTGAGTCAAGCTCGGAGTCTTTCGCCATATCTTCTTGAAAGACGTAGACGATAATAATAATGCTGAATGTTTGTTATTAAGAAAATGAAATTTTTGGCTGTAGCGTAAAAAAAGTGTAATTTTCAACTGTAAATCCTAAACATTATATTTAATATAAACTCTCAAGTGCTGTCTTCTTTTGGTTCAACAGTCACAGCAGGAGCTGTAGCTTTGATATCTAGCTCTCCATCTTTGGCATCAACTTCAATCTTGCATCCATTGACAATTTCACCTTTCAACATCAGCGTAGAAAGAGGATTCAATAACTTTCTTTTAATTAATCTATTCAATGGTCTTGCACCATATCTTGGCTCATAACCATGTTCAGTCAACCAATCCTTGGCTGCGTCAGTTAGAGTCAACTCGATTTTTCTTTCAGCAAGTTTATCTCTCAAATCGCCAACTCTTAGATCAACTATATTTCTAAGAGCTAGTTTTGATAGTTTGTTGAAAACCACAACTTCATCAATTCTATTGATGAATTCAGGGGAATAGTTTTCTTTCATGACATCCATCACCCCCTTGACATCAGGATTATCTTGTAACATCAGGTCCTGGCCAATGTTGGAGGTCATAATAATTAATGTGTTCCTGAAATCAATTTTGTTACCTTGTGAATCAGTTAGTTTACCCTCATCAAGTACTTGCAACAGAAGTTTGGAGATATCTCTATGAGCTTTTTCAAATTCATCAAATAAAACAACAGAATAAGGCTTTCTTCTGACTTGCTCAGTCAACTCACCACCTTCTTCAAATCCAACATATGATGGAGGTGCACCAATAAGTCTCATTAATGTATGTTTCTCTTGAAACTCTGACATATCAAACCTGATGATCGACGTTTCATCGTCGAAAAGAAATTCAGCTACTGCTTTTGTTAATTCAGTCTTACCAGTACCTGTTGGTCCAAGAAACATGAACGAAGCAATCGGTCTTTTTTCGTCTGTTAAACCAGCACGTTGAAGTCTGATGGCATTCGATATAGATGCAATTGCACTATCTTGACCAATAACACGACCCTTAAGGGCGGCCTCCATGTAAAGTAACTTATCTTTTTCACCTTTCATCATTGATTGAACAGGAATACCAGTAGCCCTTGACACAACACGAGCAATATCTTCGGTTGTAACAGACTCGTGTAGAAGAGATCCAGTTTCGTCTTCTTCAGATGCTGTTTCCTGAGTATTCACCAATTCATTTAATTTTTGCTCCAATGCAGGAATCGTATCGTACTGAAGCTTTGAAGCGTCTGCAAATTTACCTTCACGTCTCATAACATCTAAACTTTGCTTAGCTTCTTCAATTTCTTGTTTCAAGGTTTTAATTCTATCAAGTTCGGCCTTTTGACTCTCCCAAATGGTTGTTAATCTATCCAACTCTTCCTTCTTAGCTTTGAGAGTTTCCTCCAACTTAGTGCGACGTTCAACAGAAACAGGATCGGTTTCCTTTCTGAGTGACTCTAGCTCAATCTGGATAGTCATTATGGATCTATCAAGTTCTTGAATAGCATCTGGTTTTGATTCGTGTTGGAGGCGCAATGCGGAGCACGCTTCATCAACTAAATCAATGGCTTTATCAGGAAGAAATCTATCTGTGATGTACCTGTTAGAGTACACTGCGGCAGTCACCAAAGCGGAATCGGTGATTCTGACACCATGGTGAACTTCGTATTTCTCTTTCAATCCTCTCAAAATGGATATGGCATCTTCAACTGTTGGCTCGTTCACTAGAATAGGCTGGAATCTTCTGGCAAGAGCAACATCCTTCTCAATGTACTTTTTGTACTCATCAATTGTGGTGGCACCACAGCATTGCAACTGGCCTCTGGCTAACGCAGGCTTCAGTAAATTCGAAGCGTCAATAGAGCCCTCAGACTTACCTAAACCTAAAAGAATGTGCAATTCATCAATAAAGAGAATGACTGTTTCGTCCACCTCATCTAGCACCTTTTTCAGTCTCTCTTCGAATTCACCTCTGAACTTTGCACCTGATATCAACCCACCAAGATCCAATGAGATGACCTTCTTGTCTTTCATTGACTCCGGCACCTCACCTTTGATGATTCTCTGTGCGAGACCCTCTAGAATGGCCGTTTTACCTGTACCAGCGTTACCAATCAACACTGGGTTGTTCTTGGTACGACGCGAAAGAATCTGGATGGTACGACGAATCTCTTCGTCTCTGCCAATCACAGGATCTAGCTTACCCTCTTTGGCGAGTTCCGTGAGGTCCGTTGCGTACTTCTTCAATGCAGGCTCGTCCTCTTCACCTTGGTCTTTGTTCATTCTCATTTGGACAAATCTACTACCACTGCTGTGGAAGTTACGAATGGGCGTCAGTGCCAACCTGTTCATGCTCAACTTAGTACCTTCTCTTGCACTACTGAATATCTGTAACTGTAATTTTGCTGGTTGTTGTTGCACCTTTAGTGATGTGCACCTGCTGAATTGTCGGGCAATCAGCACCGCAGATCGCCCTGCAACTAATTGCGATCCCACTGTAGACTTTGTTAATCTCTGTAACATTTTTGATGATTTCAAATGGAACCCACTACTTTCCAACTACTACAATTTTGACGTACATCGCTTGTTATATAGGCATAAATCCAACTCCGAGAGAAGCTTCCAGAACACCCGTGCATCCGCGACAATTTCCACGTCGCAAATATCTTTTTCCTCACTGACGTATGACAAGATACGTGTCGTGGCGACATTCAGTTTTTTTGTGGGGAATGCAAAAGTTTTGCACAAAATTTCACTGCTCAAAAAATTTTTGGAGAAATACATCTACGTATATAATACATATTACGGCTGTGCAGCTGACATTTTTCTTTTCTAAGAAAGAACCACTGCTTCCTTTACGTAGAGGATCAACAATGAGAGTGCAACGGCAGCACAAGCCATCTAAGAGAGCGCTTGAAAGCATGGAGTCAGTGATGGCGGCCTCACTGTCAAACTCAGCGGCAACAGGAAGAAAAAGAAGAAAACAAAGTAGCTGCAAGGCCAGCAGTTCAGAAGACGGTAAACTTGTTAAGCAGAAGAAGAGGGATAAGGCAGAGCATGGCTCAAAGGCAGGGGAGGACCAGAAGAACAAGCGGAAGCCAGCGCAGGGCAAAAAGGACACGCCATCGAGTTTTGCAGAATACATTGATCAAGTTTTGGAAGTACAAACGCTGGCACACCAGTCGGACGTCAATGTAAAAGTGCGGCACACAGAGCCCAAGTCTCTGAAGCTCCAGAGGCAGATGCGATTAATCGACTTGGATGTACAGTCGTCGTCCTCTGACGAGTCCGAAGCGAACTTGTTTGACAACTGTAAGATACCCGATAATTTCGACGATGACAACGAGTTACTGGTGGTCAACGGGTTGTCGACGTACTCATCAACAAAGACATCGTGCTTGCACTCAAGAACCAGTTCAAGCTCTAGCGTGTTTGACAGACAGTGGTCAAACAGTTCCAAGTTTCACTCTGAAATCCCAATATCGCACGCCCAAACGGGATCAGAACGAGTCGACAATATTATCAAACAATACCAGACGTATGAACAGTTTGATGACAGCTTCTTCAGCAACAAGTACGAAAGCGAGTATACCAGGTTCAGCGACCATAACGAATGCATTCATGATGACAACGATAACTATAACAACCACAGCAACAGGATTAATGAGAATAATACCAGTAACGACAATAGCAACATATACAATAGCAACAAATACCATATCATTAATGGAAACTCAAGCAAGAGCGCGGATGAACTTACGAGGTTGAACCTACGATTTCTCAAGAGAACACCAAGCTGTACAAACAATGACAACCTGTTGCTCTCGCCAACGTCTTCCTTTAACATGCTCACCGTTCGCCATAACAATTTTCAAATGACCCCAATAGTATCCATTCAAAGGGAAGCCAGCTCATGCTCCTTGGCTTCCACAAACGTCAACTTACCATGTTCTCCCACCTTAGACCTTGAAGAAATAAACGACCTTCCACAGCCAGGTCCGTACGAAGACAGTCTTTCTAAGTACGTCAATATTGAGTGTGACAACAGTCACACCAGTAATACCCAACCGTCTACACCTCCGGTGGACCAGTCTTCAGGTTTTTCTTTTGAGTACCGCCACAATAGCAGCTGTCTTAATTTGTCCAAATCACAGATCCATCTGAACCTCAAACCAGCAACGGCGCTTCATAAACGAGCTTTATGGGCAGGAAGGGAGTGTGAAATGATAAACGGTGAAGTTGAGATAGAAGATTTTCTTCTTTAACTTCAAAGTGTACAGGAAGAGGTGGAGAGCTCAGGTATTATAACATGGGGTTTACTTGCCACAGAGCAACTTTTTATTAAACCACTTGTATATCTACATATATATCCACTAATTGAAGCCTAGCTTGTATCTTGTTAATAAATATTTTTGACTTTCAGTCGGGTTTTGTAACATGTCTTCATTTCGCATGTAAAGAGCATGGACATAATGTGAGCGCTCGTTGTTGATAAATTTACATAAGCAGAAACAATATTAAACAATAAAGTTGAAGTGTAATCAATCATTACACGAAGATGGGAAAACCTGAGGAGTCTCAATTAAAGTTACATATACGTACTTCGCTCTCGAAACTGAAATACAAACTCAACAAATCAAGAACACTATCGTCTCAATTGTTACAAACGAAAATTGTTCCTTCTTTGAAAGACTTATCAACCTTATCGACACCACCAACAGATGAGGAACCTGAACCACAGCAAACACGTCAATTTGAGCGCTCACTTGAAATGGCCAGAGTACAAATTGCTGAGATGGTGAGAAGAGATAGACATGCCGATGTTTGGGAAGACTTGATTGGCGAACTAGGATTGCTCGAAGGCTCTGTCTCGAGATTGGTGAATATGATTGATGAAGTTACCCAAAGAGAACAGGATCAGTTAGAATCAGCAAAAGAAGAATTTCAAAAGAGGAATGAAAAGGAACGCAGCTCCAAAAACACTTACTTAAATGGTGGATCTATTTGGAATCTTTGGAGAAAGTCAGATCCGATAGCAACAATGGAAGAACCACAAGCTAAAAGCAATGAACAAAATGAACAAGAAACAGTACAAGGCACAGAAATTCCCATCAAAACTTTTGATCCCTTATCACCAGAGGATCAAGATAGATATACAAAGATTGTTAGGAATACATTAGTTGCCGAGTGGTTCATTGGGGATGAAATTAAAGAACTTCGTAAGCTTAAAATCATTTTGTGTCATACTATCTCAAAAGAACTACTTGATATTTGTACATCTAAACAGGGCATTGATGACCTTGAGCTTGTTGTTAAGACTTGGTATGTAAGCAATCCTGGTAACGATGATAAATTGAACACTAAAGATGATATCACCAAGATTATGGACATAGAAGACCGCACATTGATGGAAATAATCCGTAAGTTAAGGGGAGATGATGAAATGAACGTTGTAGATGACTATTTGAAAGAAATTTGTGATATTTATAGAATTGATCTATTTTCTACTGGGAAGTACCCAGAAGAAGATCAAAATGAAACAGATTCGCAAACCAAAGATCCAAATGACAGTGAGTCCAAAGACAAAGATAATGAAAGCAATAAAAAGCCTATCATTAAAAGTGAAAAGACAGTTGCAAATCCAAAACCTCTAGATTCCAAAAAGAAACTAAATGACCTCGATGATTTAAAGAAACGATTTGATGACTTAAAACGTCTTTAGTATATACAATATAAAGTCATTTGATACTTATTCTATCTATTTTAATTTTTATCTCTAAATGTGGTATTATCTCTCAATTTTAACGAATAACAACACCTGCTTTGTACAAAATTAATGTGGCTCCAGATAAAATCAATTGATAACAGATTAAAATTGCAACACTTAGCCAAGGATCCGAGTCAAGAGTATTGTAAGTAAGGTTGATTAAACCTGTTAATAAATTTGCTCCAATAAATAAAACGAGAGAGTTGTTGTTAACTGCCGTTAAGGTTATAGGAACATGGTCAGATGATGAAAGCGCCGAAATGTCACTTTCAATTGAATCATCATCATCCGTTATGATGTTGACTTCAACTTTTCCCCATATAAACTGTTCGATCATTTTGTAAAAGAATAAGAATGTACAATTGTAGGCAGACACCCAAATAACATACAACAAATTGGCAGTTCTTCTTGAGACTCCATACGAGTAACATGTATCCAAGACGTAGTAGAGAGCTTGATAAAAAAGACACATTATTAGAAGAACCTTCTCATGTGATAATGCAAATTTGGCCTTACCATCTTTATAAGCCTTTCTAAGAGATTCCTTTGAGTGAGTGATTTTGAATAAATTATATGGAGTGGAAACAACAGGAAGAATAGCTGATCCTATAGCTAAACCATTTAAGAAGATTGCAAAATATCCACATAGTGAGAATATTCCCTCTCTATTTGATGAAATTAAATCATTTCTAGGTGCTGTGATAATAAAGTTGAGCAAACCACGGTTAATCAACAAGTATTCATAGCAAAAAATAATTAATGTACTAGTAACCAATGGTGACAAACTGACAATTAACGGAGATAGAATAGCACAAAACAAAGGCATACAGGCCAAAGTAAAAAAAAAGTTCCAATGCGTTCCATATTCAGTAACATGTTCATGATAATCAACAGATTTTACACTAATCAGGCGAATTAGACCTAAAATGATAATAGGAATACAACCTTTCACACATTTGATAATATTTGCAACATACCTAAACTCTTTTGTATAGAAATTCCTCAAATAAGAGCGAGAAGAAATCAATCCCATACTGAAAACGAATGAACCCACACCAAGATCCATCAAACTGGTACCCCATGTTTCCACTTTAGCAAATCTTCTAGGGAAAACATGAAAATCCACAGCCATGATACAAATACATGTTATCACCATCATTTGTGCTCTATAGACGGTTATATAGCTTTTGAATGGTAGATACGATTTCGTGTTCAAAGTTTTAAAATTGACAAGAATCTTTCTGGGTGATAACTTTTTGGATGTAGTGCTAAATATAACTGGTAACAAAGGAAGTAAATTCAATACAAGTAACAATGTGATGTTATTGGAATATATAGTTGTTGAGAGTAATAAGTTATTCCAATTGAGCAAGATATCAACAATTAAAGCTAATCCAGATGGAGAATTGAAAAGGGTAGTTTTCTTCTTAATAATGCACCAAATAAAATAAGATATTGCTGAGACAGCAGTTACTCGGTAAATATCAAATGTTGATCCCCCAACCAAATCACTGACAAATTGCTCCTTTCTTTCTTTTAAAGCTGTCATTTTTAGTTGAAGAAAAGAATCTGTTTCTCAAGATTGATAATTTTCAAGCACTTCACTTCTTCCTGATTAAAGAATTAATGAATTGCGATCAGGAGCAAATTGACGAGTGGGAAGCCATTCAAGCAATATACCCGGATATATTGACCGACAAAACACCCACTTCATCTGCTTGGAACAAGAAACCGCTTCCCAAATTTGTATTGCATGTTACAAGCGATCCCAATGAGTTACCTATCTGTAGCTTGGACTTGAACATTGAATTTACTGCTACATATCCTACTTCAGCCCCAATATACTCACTAACCAATATTGAAAACATAATGGACTCGCAACTTCATGTGATCAAACAGAAATGCAAGGAAGTTATTTCAACGTACAAGAATCAACCTGTAGTTTTCACATTATACGGTGAAATATCAGATTACCTAAATGAAATACAGTCAACAATAAAGAATGAATCTTTAGAAGAAGAAAGGAAAAGAAGAATACGAGAGGAAGCACAAGAACTTGAAAGAATTCAGAAGCAAGAAGAAGAATTTCTTGAAAAGGAACGTGTCAAAGAGCAGGAATTATTAGATGAGATGTTACAACGAGAAATAGTAAGAAGAAATAAAACAGCCACTCTTGAAGTTGAAGAATATAGTAACGAGAATTTTAATAGCATGCCTTCTATAGAGGAAAATGTGACTTCATTTAATGATGACCAAAGTATTGAAGAGTTGTTTACCTTTGATAAAGAGATATCTATTAATGTTAGCTTTCTGAGTGTGACATTCAAATCTGTTATGGGATTTGTGCCTGTTGAACCAATTGGTTTATTAAAGTCTGTTTCAAAGCAGTTCCTGGTCAAACCTTATATACCAAAAAATTCGCCTACAATGATCGGTATTCTTGAGCTTGAAAAGATGAAATCAGAAAGAGTAGGTTGGAAATATGGTAAAAATAAAAGAGGTATTGAAAAGGACCTTCAATTTCTTTTGACCGAAATTGAATTAAATAACCCGTTTTGGAAATCTAGTCAGGGTAAAAAGATGATATTACAATTAGAAAGGGAATTGCAGGCCGTATGCGATCTAAAACATAATAATATTGATCGTGTTTATGCATTTAACATTGAAAATCGCCAAATTCTACCTAATGGTGAGGAATCTCTTCACAACTCAGCAGCTAGAAAGCTTAGTAAAAAGTCTCTCAAGGGAGATTACGAAAAGCTTTCAATTTGGAAGATAAGAATTCTTTCTGACTATTCAGAAACAATTGGTGACTTATTACAGACTATATCGTTTGTAAATATCAGCAATGCTCGAGAGTGGTGTGTTCAAATTTTGGAAGGTTTAGAATATTTGCATAAACAAGGAATGCTACATAAGTGCTTAACTTTGGATTCAATTCAGTGTCGTCAACCCCAAGGAATGGGATCTACTACTGTTGTCTTGGCTAATGTAATGTATGGTTACACAATTTTGAATATGCTTTATCAGTATCACAATGTCAACGAAAAGGAAGAAATCGATCTTCCTTTTGACAACAGTGGCTGGACAGCTCCTGAAAGAATCAATCAGAAAAATACTCAACTATTTGTAAAACCTGTTAGAAAAACAGATGTCTGGGACTTTGGAATACTATTTTTACAAATGCTCATGGGTACTGATATTATTTATGAATTTGAATCACCAAATGATTTTATCACAACATTTGTAGATTTGGATGAGGCCATACATTCTTTTTTGCAATCTATTTTTGAAACTAAGTTCAAAAAAAGACCAGATCCATTAGAACTACTACCTTCCAAATTTTTCAGGATGAATATCACAGTTTCCCCAGTTACCAGCATTATCAATGCCCCATCGGAAAATAATCCTAAAATGTTGGAAGTAAATAAAGTTGATGGAAACAAACTTTCCACACAAAATAATACCCTAAGTTCTAGTAGACTTGATGTTGGTTTAGTTTCTGCAGTTCGGAGACCAAGAGAGTCATTTGGATTATCAAGTTTTGAACCAAAGGTTTATTCTAGATACACCCATGATTTTGAAGAAGTTTGTGTCCTTGGAAAAGGTGGTTTTGGTGAGGTAGTCAAGGCCCGTAATAAACTTGATGGTATTTTTTATGCAGTAAAAAAGATAAGGCATACAGAAGATAAATTGGCGAAGATTTTAAACGAAGTTATGTTATTGGCTAGGCTAAATCATCAATATGTTGTTCGGTATTATGTTGCTTGGCTTGAAGATGACTATGCCGGATCTGCAATAGAATCTAGTGATGAATACGATATTTCAGAGTCAGAATCTGAGATTGACAATGATAGTGAAATAGGAGGTAGATCTTTCAGTGAAGCTAGAACAAATAGTACTAGTTATCTTGATTTTATTTCGGCCTCAAATAATCAGTCAATGGACTTCTCCTACATCAAGGATAACGAAGAAGAAGATGATGACGACGATGAGGATATTGAAGATGCTAGCTCTGTTAGTGAGTCCGACATCAGCTCATATGGGTATAGAACAAAAACTAATGACAATGATGATCCTTTTGAGTTTGGCTCTGATACAGGTGATTCGCATCATCAGGGTGAGTTTACTTTTGACTCATCAAGTGAGATATCTTGCAATAAAGAAATAACTCAGCCAACTTTTGCAGCAAGATCAAAGACAAAAAAGAGGTCGGTTTTATATATTCAAATGGAATACTGCGAAAATCAGACATTGTTTGATTTAATTCGACAGGGATTGCCAAAAAATCCTGATCTATACTGGAGAATTTTACGCCAGATTTTGGAAGGTTTGGCACATATACACTCCCAGGGTATAATTCATAGAGATCTTAAACCGATGAATGTTTTTATAGATGAACATCAAAATGTTAAGATTGGTGATTTTGGATTGGCAAAAAATGTCCATAACTTGACAACAACAAAATCAAATATGCTGGATTATAATAAATCATCAGAGGAGCTGACTTCTGAAATTGGGACATCTCTTTATGTTGCAGTAGAGGTGATGAATGGAAATGGGAATTACAATGAAAAGGTTGACCTTTATTCACTTGGTATCATATTTTTTGAGATGATATATGAGTTAGGTACCAATATGGAAAGATATACTGCTATAAGAGATCTCAGAACTTTTGCAATAGTGTTTCCAAATGAATTTGATAGTAAGAGACTATCAGTAGAAAAAAGAATTATCAAATTGTTGTTGGACCATGATCCGCAGAAACGTCCAACTGCAAATGAGCTTTTAAGTAGTGGGCTAATAAAAATGGAACAGCAAGACGAGCTAATGAAGAAAGCCTTGAATGCATTTGTTGACCCTTCTTCAGCCTGGAATCACCAGGCAAGAAGTTTGTTATTTACACAAGCTTATGATTTCTCAAGGGATTCGTTTTTCGGTCACTATACTAACACTTATGATGTTGATGATCTTCTTCTTCTTTCGAAGATGGGTGAAGAAATTGAAAAAGTTTTTAAGTCACATGGGGCTGTTAAATTTGTTGATACAAACTCGAATTTGTTTCCTAAAAACCCAATATACGATGCCAAGTTTCCTGTATACCAGGTTCTTGATAGATCGGGCACTCTCTTACAATTACCATATGATTTGACTTTACCAATGGCAAGGATTCTAGGGAAATACAAACCAAAAGCTCACAAGATTTATCGTATTGAGCCTGTTTACCGTGCCAGCGAAAATGATGATAGTTCTGGTCCAGCTCAGTTTACTGAAATTGATTTTGATATCATAACGAATGCCACAGATCCTGTTGAGTATCAACCATTTTATGATGCAGAGTGTATTAGAGTTGGTACTGAGATTCTTGACTTGTTCCCTTATATCACATCAGGGGTGAAAATATGCTTGAATCACTCAGTTTTGTTCGAAACAATTTTAGAATATTGTGGTATAGAAACTGCGCAAATCATGATGGTTGCAAGTGTTCTCACAGAAACGGGATTTGGTATAACCACAAAAGAAGCCAAGCATGCTTTGAGACAAGATTTAAATATATCCAACACGATATTAAGTGAACTGATTCAATTTGATTTCACTTCTTCTTTTGAAAATGCAAAAGCCAAACTTCATAAATTGATGCTTGACAGTCCTTTATTAGCCCGTGTTGATAATGCTTTAAATTACATTGAGCTGGTTGTAAATTATTTGAAACGATTTGGTGTAAAATTAAATGTTGAGATTCGGCCTTTCTGTGGCTATAATCCTAAATTTTACAAAGGAGGCATAATGTTTGCAATAGTTCATCAAGATTCAATATTTGGTGCTGGAGGTAGGTATGGAAGGTTAATCGCAGATTTACATAGAGATAAATCTGTCAAAACACTTCCAAATGCAGTCGGCTTGAGAATTGCATGGGATTTTCTTTTCAACTCTATGAAGCGATATGAGGATATGTTTAAAAGTAGGAAGTCCTCGAAATTCACCAAATACCAAAAGAAAGATTTAAAAATATCATGGAAAAGATCCAAGTGTGACGTTCTTGTGGGCATTTTTACCACGAATTTATTGAAAGAAGTCACACCATTCATTCTCAAAGAGTTATGGAATGCAGGCATAAGTGCTGACTTGATCAAGAATTGTATTTCTGTCGATGAAATGACAAACGCAGCCAAAAAATCTAATGTAAAATTGGTATTGTTTGTGAAGGCACAAACTACCTTATCTTCTCTACAAAAAGATAGACCTAGTAAGTATAAACCATTGAGAATCAAAAATTTAGAGTCAAAGCTAGATACAGAAGTTGATATGTTTGAGTTAATACCCATAATAACAAACGAACTAGCGATGCTAAATTCTAGTGAATCATCTCAAGAAAACACTGTTCAAACAATATCTACACCTGCTTTAATCAACACTGCTGTCCCTGATGAAGATCATAAGTTTGTCATAGTTCCTAATAATGCCATCAATGCCAATAAGAAAAATAATAAGAAAGATAAATGGTCGGTCAATGAAGATGCAAAGGGTGCCACTAAAGATCTCATGGGACAATTGATCAATGCGCCAGTGTTTACCATTGATGCTAGGGAGGAAGTACTAGATATGATTGCGATCACGTCGTTAGATCAAGCGGAAGAATGGAAGAGAAGAGTTGGTGGTGTTTCTAGAGATACACCAAGGAGTTTTGTCACCAATATTTACAATGCTTTATCTAAGGAGGCTTCAAAGGGTACAAAATGGGCTATTCTCTACGGTGGAAATAAAACAGATAAAATGTGTATCATTGATTTGCAACGTTGAGACAAATTTACCTCATTTCATTGATTTATTAAAGAGCTTTTATCAACATGATAATTGTCTGAGAAGCATGCTCGATTGTCACATTTTTATCTTAAGATTCAGGTATAATAGCTTTTAAGTAGATAATTATTTATTATATTGCACTCACGTATATCTTCTTTGCGTCCATGAGATAGGAGAGTAACTATTCTAAAAATGCTGTAAAGTTTACTGTATTTCAATAAACTACTCGCCCTCCATACTTTTTTCCCCAAATTCATCCCTGCCCTTAGATAAAGACGTCCCGCACTTCATCACGTTTCTACCATGTCTGCCGGTACTGAATCTGTTAAAGCAGTTGTTCCCCTAGAATCCAATCCATTAGTTTTTACTGAATTTGCCCAAAAACTGGGCTTATCGCCAGTCTTTGGCTTTACAGACATTTACTCTATCTCCGATCCTGATCTTATCTCTTTTCTACCAAGACCTATTCAAGCTGTCATATTACTATTTCCTGTCGGTGAGCAGTATGAGCAATTAAAAAACAAGGAAGAGAATAGCCGGAACAATAGTCATGCAACTGGTGATGTTGATCTAAAACCCAACCTTTACTCAAAAGAAGATAACACAATTTGGTTAAAACAAGTAGTTAAAAATGCATGTGGTTTGTACGCACTGTTGCACGCATTATTGAACATTCCAGCTGGTCTAGTTATTCAGGACTCGATAGTCTCAAATTTGAAAAAAGCATTAACCCTCGAGGATGATGTTGATCCAGTCACTTTAATCGAACAAGTTTCAAGTTCAATGTATTCTGAATACAGTGACCAGGGTCAAACAAAAGCACCAGCTCCAACAGAAGACATAGACTTACATTTCCTATGTTTTGTTAAGACAGCAGCTGGTGTTGTTGAATTGGATGGTCGACGTGAAGGACCAGTTATCCTCAACACTGAAAATAACGCTAACGATATTTTGGATGAACAATGCGTTAAGGATCGTATTGAAAGTTACATGAAGCTAGCTGAAGGTGAAAATGCTTTGAAATTTGCACTAATGGGTTTAGCTCCTGTCTGCGACTGAATCTTTGCAATTTGTTAAGTACGGCTTATATATTATACAAAGCTAGAATGCCTATTGATTCAGTTTTCTTTTTTTAGGTTTTTTGGAGGTATTAGTGACAGTTGTTACAGTTTCCTCTTCTTCTATCTCAACTTTGTTATCACTTGAAAACAAAGTTTCAAGCTTGTCACCCTCTCTTTCAAAAACTTCCCTTTGTTTATAAACTTCACTGTATACGATATGCATATTGTCTACTGCAAACAAAACCTCTGTATTATTTGACTGCTCTTTAGCATCATTTGTCAATGTTCCTTCAAAGATGGGTGAATGTATTTCAATAGGATCTGGACAGTCCAATGGTAAATTCTTAACTGAATCAACAACTGGCAATTTTCCATTATCGCTCATCGATTTCAAAACTGTCAATTTTGTTTGAGGGTTTGCCAATCTTGCATAAACTTCTTCAGCACCATTGATTGTTCTATAACGCTGAGAAAAATGAGTCAAGATAATCTTCTTGGCTTTCATCAAAATACCAACTTGAACAGCCTCCGAAGTTGTAGAATGCCTTTTTGAAAATGCATCTTTTAACTTGATATCTTCCAGTGTGGATTCATGTAATAATAAATCTGAATTTGTACCAATCAATGAGAACTGATAACGAGGACGGGTGTCACCAGAGTATGACATCTTGAATGATTCATGTTGACTCAAATTAAACTCAAAGGCACATGAATAGGCAAAATCGCAATGGAATGCAGGACAAGTTTGAATTTTTTTCAAATTTAAAGTAGTGTACAATTCTTTTACATTGGCATTGTTTTTGTTAAATGGGATAGTGTTAGCAGTAACATCTCCTGATGTTAATTCCTCTAATGTTATATTTTCAATTGAAAGCTGATTTAGTTCAAAAACGCCTGCTTGATTTTCTGATGTAGATGTTGGACTTTGATTGAACTCTTCACAAGAGAGGTATCTAACATGGGTCATATCGATCCCTGATTCAATTTGATTTAGTTCATGCAAGAATTTAGGGAATTGCCATGGCGTTATAATATATAACGGCTTAATGTTTCTACTTTCCTTGTTTCGAGTCCACCAAGCTTGCAAAATATCAACAATACCAAGATGATGGTCAGCGTGCAAATGAGATAGATAAACAATCGAAAGTTCATCCAGTAGCATATCAATCTCGGTAGGAGTGTATGATCTCTTTAGCATACCAAGTGTACCTTCACCTGCATCCAAAACAACAGTCTTAAATCCACTTTCACCATCTGCATTCACAAAAGGAATGCGCACTACTGTTGATATGACATTTCTTATACGTGATGGTAACGCTGAGCCTGTGCCAACTATCAAGGTTTCAACTTGATCCTTCAAAGATACATCTTCTTTGACCGAATTTGAGAGCGTTTTTGCATCATTTCTATTATGTATCCAATCAACATATTTCTTTCTGCTGGCCACTTTTTGAAGCTCAACCGGTAAGATCTCCTCCTCGTAAAGCCTAATTAACTCCTCCTCAGATGACACTGTTATATCGGTTCCTCTTATAGTAGACTCATCTAAGCTGTAAGAACAAGTGGATTTCATAATCATTTTTTGACCAGAAACCAGTGGAAAGACTCGGCGATCATCAAATAAAGTATGAGGAATCTGGGACACCGGTTCATTAGTCCACTTACCAAGAGGAAAAAATGTTTCAAGCAAAGTCTTCCATTTCAATGATACTCTGTATGAAGCCTTGAAGTTGATCGAGTTTGGACAATAATTTTTGTGTGAAATAAAGTGAATAGTTGACTTGTCGAATGAATTGATAAAGTTCACATAAGATGCATGCGAAAAAACATCATTAATTGATTCATCAATAAAGTGATAGACAGCAGAATAAGGTAGACCATTGGTAGACTTTTTTTCCCAGTCTACGGCGATAGTGCTCTCCAAATGATCGGGAGAAGGAATATCAAGAACAAGAACGGGATTGAAATCTTTTGTTGGCTCGAGAACTTGTTCTGGTGTAATTGTAGTGCCGTTCTCCAAAACCACTGACTCAAATGCACAAAGTGATTTGTAATAGGCAACTGGGACCCCTAAATCTTTTGCCTTTTTAACTTGGAATTTACCACGAACAGCATTGGGTGCCACAATCCAATTTGTAGAAACGTTAGGATTGGTAATAGAACTTGGTAACGTGACATCTGAGGTACGATTAGCATTGAATTTTGGAGCAGAGGAATCGCTTGGAACGGGAAAGATTCCGGTGACCAAGATCTTTAACTTCTCTAGGTCTGAACTATTATTGACAGTTTTGGTAGTGTTTGCAGGTTCAATATTCACTGGAGTGAAAAGAACTTTTCCTGTGTCGATACCTACGTCACAGTCCTCAGCTTTAAGGTTTAAACCGAATCTGAAAATAAAATACCTCCAACAAGAGATCATGTACTCAATTATTTTATTACCGCTGTGATATATATTGAGGTTTTTGACACCCTGGTCACTGACTGTAAGAATCATCCCAGGCAATCCTGATACCGATCCCCAGTCGATCTTACCTGACAAAAATATATCCGTCAATTTCCCTGTTCTGATCTTTAGTTCGTTGCACCTCCTTTGTAATCCTGCTGGGACATTGCCAATAATCGATCTCGCTCCGGAGTTTCTGTCCTCTAGAACTAAAGAAGGCTTGAATATGTCGCTGGTAGGATGTGTCACTGCAGTTAACTCAAATGACATACCTGAATTGGATCCGATCTTCTTACTCTTCGCAGCAGCGCAATATAATCTCACTTTTGACGGGTTTGATATACCTTTTGGTCTTAATATATGGGTGCTTGCCAACACGATGGATCTTATCACCAGTAATGAATCAACCGAACAGCTAATTCACTTCACAAAGAGCTTCACCACTATGAAATCTTTACATGTTAACTACACCGCCTTGTTTTTCAAAAAAAAAAATTTCAAATAAAAAAAAAATTATCTGAAAAATTTTATATACATGCCTTTTATTAGTGTATAGATTGCCATGTCGAAGAGATCTAGAGACTCAGGAGAGACTGGTGATGATAAATCACAGTCACTTATTTCTGCGGCAGCTGAAATCTCCTTCCCAAGAGGTGGAGCCTCAGTTTTGACACCGCTTGAAAGAAAGGAGATTTCTAACGAAGTGAAGAAAGATCTTCTATTTTCTAATAAATCGACAGAACCACCTAAGAAGAAGTATAAAAAGACCAAATCAATTATTGCAGATGAAGATGCAGATGCAGATGCTCAAGTTGTCAGCATTGACCATCTTTCATTCAAGCTTCTGCAACCAGGATCTCTGGTCCTTGTGCAGATCAAACAAATATCACAAATGGAGCTTACAGTTTCACTCGCAGACGACCTTACAGCGTTTGTGCCAATTACCAACATTTCAGAAGAGTTAACAGAGCAGCTCGAAGCATATGACGCACAAGACGACTCAGATTCAGATATTGATATGGATGACGATACTATTGTTGCCAACAAATCGAAACCAAGCATTGAAATGCCAGACCTTTCGAAACTTTTTAAAGTAGGCCAATGGGTCAGTGCACAAGTGGTGTCTAATGTTGATGAAAAGCAAAAGAAGAAACTTGAATTGACAATCGAACCAGTAAGATTGAACGGTGCCATGGATGCCAGGGAAGATTTTGTTCCTAACGCTGCGATTCAGGCCTCTGTTAAATCAATTGAAGATCACGGTTACATCCTCAGCTTCGGTAAGGGAGTAAAAAAATCAGGATTTATTGCAAGAAAGGAGCTTATTAATTTCAATGTTCAACTTGGTTCTGTTCTTTTGCTTACAATCTCAAAAAGCGACGAGAGAATTGTCACCTGTAAATTACCATTGCACAATGACAACGGCAAGACACAACCACCGATGACAAGTGTTAATTCTGTTGATTCACTTATTCCAGGACGCTTTATCAATGCTACCATTATGGATACCAGTTCAAACGGTATCACTGTTAATGCTTATGGTATCTGTGATGGTTACATCAATTGTAATCACCTGAACATTCCAGTTTTCAGTGCTGAACAGATGAAACAAAGATTTTCTATAGGCTCCAGTATTAAAGCTAGAGTCATTGCCACTTATCTGAAAAATGGTGCCAAAAAAATTGCACTATCAATGTTACCACAAATTTTATCATTAACTACCTCAGAAGAGTCACTTGAAGCATTGAAAGCTTTTCCAATTGGTCACGTTTTTCATTCAGTATCCGTCAAGGGTAAGGATGCTGGTTTCATTTTGCTTGATGTCAAAGCAGGTACCATTCCAGCTCGTGCTCACAAATCAAAAATTGGTAAAAATAATGATATTGATTTAGATTTTAAGATAGGTTCTGAGCATAAGGCTCGTGTTTTATCTTACGCAAATTTTGACAACTGTTACATTGTTACCCTCGATCCTGCAGATATTGAACAGAAATACCTTCGTGCTCAGGATATTCCTATTGGCTCTAAAGTTGATTGTGTTGTTGAAAAGGTTACAGAGAAGGGTATCAATATTAAAGTTGAAAGTAAGTTTCAAGCTTTTGTTGATACCATCAATATAAGTGACATCAAATTAACTCATCCAGAAAGAAAATTTAAAGTAGGTGGTAAATTTAAGGGTAGGCTACTTAAAATGTACACTAATGGTATAACTACAAGACTTTTTGTGACATTTAAAAAATCACTGGTCAATGCTGAAGACTCTGATCTTATTTTTTCTGAAGATCAGTTAGTGATTAACAAAAAGGCTCCAGCCACAATTGTCAAAATTACTAAAAGTGGTTGTGTTTGCACTTTCTTCAATGATATATCTGCATTCCTTCCAAATTCAGAAATTTCTGAAACTTTTGTTCGTTCTGCAAAAGATCATGTCAAAGAAGGACAGACTGTTCGTGTAAGAATTGTCAACTATGATTCTGAAGATAAAAAATGTCTAGTTAGTTTACGTGTCTCTGCAGAATTGAGTCAAGAACAAATTGCTGAATTAGAATCCATAAAACCAGGTAGAGATGTTTACTGTGCTGAAATTGTTAACAAAGAACGTGATGTCATCAGTGTCAAATTTGGAACTACAAATTTACTTGGTTCTATAAAAGTTGCACATTTGTCTGACAGCACCGAAGATGAAGCCAGACACTTACTAAAGGGACTCAAAGTTGGTTCAACCGTTGATGCTTTAGTTTTATCCACTAATGTCAAATATAGAACAGTCGTCCTTACTGCCAAACCAAGTTTGATTAAGGATGCAAAAAATACTTCTCTACCAACAGCATACAGTGACATCTATGTTTCTGATAAAATTCTTCATGGTTATGTTAAGTCAGTCATACCAACAGGTGTTTTCGTTACCTTTGCCAATGATTTAACAGGTTTAGTGACCCCAAAATTAGCTTCTGAAAAGCGTATCAAAGATCTAACCTCTGTTTTTAGTGTAAATCAGTCTGTTCAATGTACTGTCGCTCAAATTGACGATAGCAATAACAGGTTTTTACTATCTTTAAAAAGCAACTTTCATAATGTTGATGCTGATGTTAAAGCCACAAACCCAGTTGACAAATCTATCAAAGTTTTAGGGGACTTTATACCAGGTTGTCTCACTAAAGCAGTTGTGGAGACACCTGATGATACAAGCAGTGGTTTGGTTGTTAAGCTAGCAGAAAATCAAAAAGGACATATTGATATTTCAGAGCTCGTTGACTTAACTCAGCTACCTATTGGTTCTAACACAAGTGAACATTTGAAAAAATTTAACAAAGGCAAGAAGTTAGATGCTAAAGTATTAGGTTTTAGGAACGTTACAACTGGTGCATTTCGCTCTGTCAAGAAGGAAGCTGCTGATTTTGTTGAGCTGACCGCTAGATCAAATTTGACTAATGATTCTAATATTGTTCGTCCTTTATCATTTGAGGATGTTAAGTATAACGATAAAATCGTCGGTTATGTGATTTCTAACATGGGTGAGTCTCTTTTAGTTGCTGTTTCTCCATCTCTGAAAGTTGTGGTTCCATATTTGGATCTTTCTGAAGACTCCAAAGACTTAATCAACATTTCAGAGAATTTTAAAATCGGTACCATACTATCTGTTAGTGTAGTCAAAATTGACACTGATCGTCATGTAATCACAGCAAGTGCTCGTTCTACCATTATTAATAATATTGAAGATGTTAAAATTGACTCTGTGTTGCCTGCAACCATCATTAAAGCAAATGATTCTGGTGTACTAGTGTCATTGGGTAATGGTGTCACTGCAAGGGCAGATCTTGCAGATTGCTTAGATGATTATGATGAAAAGATCGAAAACAAGTATTCTGTTGGATTTGTCACTCCTGTTAAAGTTTATCATATTGATATAAGCAATCGTCGTATCAGCGTCGCATTGCGTTCTTCTGCAGTTGATGATACTAAAAAACCAAAGGATAAACTTATTAACTCACCATCAGACCTCAAAAGAGGCGATGTTGTTAGGGGTTTCGTAGTTAAATTTGTTGATGCTGGTATAATTGTTGGTCTTGGACATGAAGTTGTTGCCCTTGTTCGTGTTGCTGACTTATCTGATGCTTATATCAAGGATTGGAGGTCCGGTCTTAAACTTCATCAAGTCGTCAGAGGTAAAATTTTATCTTCTGAGGGTAAAGGTCGTGTTTTAATGACTTTGAAAGCATCGCTTGTTGATGGAAAATTGACTGACAGCAAAGCGTACTCTGATCTTGAAGTAGGTACAATTTATGAGGGTACTGTCAAGAAAGCACTTGACTTTGGCCTGTTTATCACATTAGATGGAACTAATGGTATTTCTGGTTTGTGTCATCGTTCTGAAATTTCGGATTCAACAGTTGAAAATTGTGAAAACCTTTTTTCTCCTGGTGATAGAGTCAAAGTTAAACTTTTATCTGTGGATGTTGAAAAAAAGAGAATGTCTTTAGGTATGAAAGCTTCCTATTTTATGGACGAAATTTCCAATGATGAAGATGTTGATATGGGCGACTCGGAGTCAGAAGATGAATTAAGCATTAAGTATGATAATAAGAATGAGGAGAGTGAATCGGAAAATGAGTCAGAGGAAGAATACCAAGAACAAGAAAGTGACAATAAGAACACTGGATTGTCCGCTTCAGGTCTATCTGCTAACTTTGATTGGACTGCTTCTGTTTTAGACCAAGCAAAAGAAGAAGAAGAATCTGAAGATGATGAAGAAGGGTTTAGGAATCAAGTGGAACATAAGAAGAAGAAAGACAGCGCCCCTGTTGAAGACAAAACTGCTGAGCTAAACACTAGAGTACCACAGTCTGTTTCAGATTTCGAAAGATTGCTCATAGGTAACCCAGATTCTTCAATCCTGTGGATACAGTATATGTCCTTTCAATTGCAATTGAGTGAAGTTTCAAAGGCTAGAGAAATTGCAGAAAGAGCTTTGAAAACCATCAACTATAGAGAAGAGCACGAAAAACTCAATATATGGGTTGCTCTACTGAACTTGGAAAATTCATTTGGTGATGAAGAGACGGTTGAAGAAGCCTTCAAAAAATCATGTCAATATATGGACGAGTTTACTATGCACCAAAAGATGGTTAACATTTTTGTTGCATCTGAAAAATTTGACAAAGCTGAAGAGCTTTATAATACCATCATTAAAAAGTTTGGCTCTAAAGTTCTTTCTGTTTGGGTTTCATTTGCTGAATTTTTGATCGACAGAAACCAAAACGATGAAGCGCATAACATCTTGGCAAGAGCAATTCAAATTCTTCCAAAGAAAAATCATGTCGAAGTTGTTCGTAAATTTGCATCCCTTGAGTTCAGAAAAGGTGATCTTGAGCAAGGGCGTTCATTATTTGAAGGTTTGTTAGCGGACGTTCCTAAGAGAGTAGACATATGGAATATTTATATTGACCAAGAAGTTAAATTTGGTGATAAAAAGCATGTTGATGATCTGTACGAAAGATTAGTTGAAAGAAAGTTGACTAGAAAGCAAGCTAAATATTTTTTTGCTAAATGGTTAGCTTTTGAAGAAAAAATGGAGGATGAAAAGGCACAAGATTACGTTAAGGCTAAGGCGGCTGAATACGCAGAAAAGCTATCAAACTAAATCATTTTAAAGTGACACTAAAAGTGTATTTGTATTTACGTAAATTAAAATTTTTTGTTGAAATATACATATATAAATTCAGTTTGCCTATCGCAATTGAATTCATAAGTTTCTAGTGATAGGGTTATCTTATCCTTCCCAAAATAGTAAGGTAGAAAGATCCAGTCAGTGACTAAAAGAAACTCACCTTTTTAAGGTACAGCATTTGAAAATCTTGCTGAAACATTACTGTTGAACTCATTCAGTATGGAAGGGTTTCTATTTAAAATTAAAATTACATTAAAATTGAAATATTGTGGTCTTTTTCGATTCTATTTTTCTTTTTTAGTATCATATTAGAAGTTTTTATATTCAACGTTCATAGTACTAAATATCAAAGACAATTACAGATTAACTATTTTTAAAACGTTATAATTTATAAATCAATAGGCAAAAATAAAGTACACAAGCATGAAATAACATGATTAACATATTCTTTTTTATTATTAAAACATAATTCTCGCCCTAAATTCAGGAGTTGGAGTCAGAAGATCCTGGATTGTATTGAGGGCTTGTTGGTGAATATTGAGGACTAGTTGGTGAGTACTGGGGACTAGTTGGTGAGTACTGGGGACTAGTTGGTGAATATTGAGGACTAGTTGGCGAGTACTGAGGACTAGTTGGTGAGTATTGTGGGCTAGTTGGTGAATATGATGGCGAAGTTGGTGAATATTGCGGGCTAGTAGGAGAGTAGGATGGTGAGGTTGGGGAGTAAGATGGTGAGGTTGGGGAGTAAGATGGTGAGGTTGGTGAATAGGATGGTGAGGTTGGCGAATAAGATGGTGAGGTTGGCGAATAAGATGGCGAGGTTGGTGAATAGGATGGTGAGGTTGGTGAATAGGATGGTGATGTTGGTGAATAGGATGGTGATGTTGGTGAGTATGATGGTGAAGTTGGTGAGTACGCTGGTGAAGTTGGTGAGTACGCTGGTGACGTTGGCGAGTACGCTGGTGATGTTGGCGAATACGCTGGGGAAGTAGGACCACCGTATGCTGGACTTGTAACGCCATAAGTTGGAGAAGATGGGCTGTAGCTTGGAGAGGTTGCACCATATGATGGAGACATTGGGCCCTCGTAACTTGGCGACGTACCTGCACCACTCCATGGAGATGTAGGCTGATAAGCTGTGAATCCTCCACTACGGTCATCATTAGCACCCGAATTAATCATTGGAGAAAATGCAACATTATCAGCACTCATCTGGATATCAATATCATCATCTTTGAAGTGATCATCACCATAAACGGTAGCACTACCGTTGGTTTCTTTAGTAGAAGTTGACATAACAATATCCGCGGTATCACTTGGGAGTAAAGAAAGTTTCTCTTCGTCTAAAAAGACATCAAAAGAGCCAGTACCAAATGGAGCCATTTGACCCAAAATAATGTTTTGAGAAACACCTTCACAAGTATCTAATTCGGCTGCTGCACCAGCCTCAAACAAGATTTCAACAGTTTCTTCAAAAGAACATCTCATTAATGCACCAGTATCATTTCGGTTAAAACCATGTCTAGAGATGGCAATTAAATGACCCTTGTAGGTCATCAAATCAACTAGCAAAGCCAAATGTCTGTAATTAACATACGAACCATCGAATGCAATAACGTTAAGAATTTCTTTGTAAAGAGCACTTCTAGCAGCCTCAATACCGAAAACAGACAAAATTTCCACAAAAGAATTAGAGTATGTTCTTGTTGTATCAATACCTTCAACAGATATCACGCTAGCCAGGTTGATACCATCAGTTTCCAAAACCCACTCTTGTTTTTTAGCAAAGTCGCCCTCTTCATCAATATAAGTTTTATCATATTTCATCATGAAAACTCTAGATATTCCTTCAATACCTCTCAATGTAATTGATTCAAGCATTTGAGCCTCCAAAGCTTTCAAAAGACCATCTTCAGTTTCTTCTTCTTCCTCATCGATACTCTTTTCATCTCTAACAATACGACATCTAATAATCAATTTATCGGCATTATCTTCAGACCAAATTACAAACAAATCATCACCGAAGCTTTCCATAATCTTAGATGCAACTTGTTGCATAGTTAACTGTTTATCTAACATCTTGGCTCTATCTAACTCTAGTCTCAACAGCCATGGTGATTGTTTGTGAATAGTTTCTTCAACCTTTTCATCTGGGATAGCAAAGTAAGCTTCAACAGTATCAAGATCTTCTTCAATAACAGTACTTCTTGGATCAGGGTCATAGTAAATCTCTGTACAAGCTGTAACATTCTTCAAAGTGGTGTGTTCAATAGCAGACTGGATGGTTTTTGACCTTTCAATATCCTCAGAAACATTGTCCTGTAAATAAACGGTTAAAGCAGGTGTTTTAACATTTTTGGCAACGTTCAAAATTTCCTTCAATCTTGGAACACCCAAAGTGACATTCTTTGATGACACACCGGCATAATGGAAAGTGTTTAAGGTCATTTGAGTAGCGGGTTCACCAATTGATTGAGCTGCAAGGACACCAACCATTTCTCCAGGGTTGACCAAGGACCTAGCAAACTGCTGCTCAATTGTACCAATAACCCAATCAAATGCATTCTTATTCAATCTGTATTCTTCTAAAACTCTTCGAGTGGCAAGTCTGGATCTTACCAAACATTGGAACAAATTGGTAGCATTTTCTTGAGCTTCTGAGATGATAGAACCTTTACCCCGCACAACGGTGAACTTAGTACATAATTCTTGGACACTTTTAACAAGATGTGAAATTTTTAAATCACTTGCTTTATATTGATCAACATGGAAAACCTGCTGAGCATTCTGAATAATTCTTCTGATATTGACTGGCAAAGGCCAGTTGTTATCACCATTAGGAAAAACTACTGTTCTCAAAAATTCTCTATCAGTCAATAGCTGTTCGTATTCTTCATCGAGAACTTTTTGAAGATCAATATCACCCAAAATTTCAGATCCATATTCGATCAAATCAGAACGAATGGACTTCTTTTCGTTCATCAAATCAACACGATACTTCTTTTCAAATTGCTCAGTAGAACCAGGAATCGTATCCACAGTTTGTTTTTCGACAGAAGTACCATCCAAACCATCTTCACCATATAGAAATTGGATAATATCACCCAAGGAATTTCTGGTAGTACCATCATAATGAACCATAATATCTTCAAGAGCCTTCAATAAACGTCTTTGGATGTAACCAGTTTCTGCAGTCTTGACTGCTGTGTCAATTAAACCTTCTCTACCTGCCATAGCGTGGAAGAAAAACTCTTGAGGAGTCAACCCTCTTAAATATGAATTTTCAACAAAACCTTTTGATTCAGCAGAGTAATCGTCTTTAGTAAAATGTGGCAATGATCTGTCAGCAAAACCAAAATTAATACGTTTACCTTCAACAATCTGTTGACCGACACAAGCTGACATTTGTGAAATGTTAATATAAGAACCTTTTGAACCAGCTGTAACCATTTGCTTAACATTATTAGAGTTCTTCAATGAAGTTTCAGCTGATTTACCTGCTGAGTCTCTTGCCTCATTCAAGATTTTAGAAACCTTTTGTTCAAAAGATTCTCTGACTGTCATACCAGGCTCAGGTTCCAACAGATTTTGTTGTGCATCTTTGATAACGAGTTGAACTTTTTCTTTGGCCTCTTTAATAGTTTCGGTAATAGTTTTCATAGTCTCAGGGTCCGCAATCGCATCACCGATACCAATGGAGAACCCATTATGAAGTAGCCAGTAGTTAATAACCTTTTGAATATTACCAAACATACGTGCACAAATCGTTGGCCCCTTTTCTCTCATGGTAGTGTGAATTAAACCACCTGCAGAAGAACCAACAGTTGCCTTATTGACAACACCAAACATAATCTCACCATTCATAATCAACATACCAGAATCTTTAGGAGATAATAATGAACCATCAAGTCTTTGTAAGAAAATACCCTTTGGAATACAAAGAGACATCATTTGCTTACCTGACCATAATGGCTTCGGTTTCAAAATACAAGGTGGTGGAATAACACCATCCCACTCAGGGATCCAATAGCACATGTTCATTACCTGGTCATATTCAATAAAATTATCTCTTAATGTCATTTTTCTAACACCACATAAAGTATCTTGAACAATACCCATAACTGGTTTGTTGGATTGAGGAGAAACAATTTGAAGAGGAACAGCTGCGATCTGAGAAAGTTCAGCCCTAGTTTCATAAGATTGAGGCACATGTAAATTCATTTCATCACCATCAAAATCCGCATTATATGGAGAAGTAACAGATAAGTTCATTCTGAAAGTTGAGTATGGCATAACTTTCACCCTATGACACATCATGGACATTTTATGAAGAGAAGGTTGACGATTAAACAACACAGGATCGTCATCCATTAAATGACGTTCAACTTTCCAACCATATTGAAGCTGAATATCACCTGCTCTCTTGTTAAATCTTAAATCAATTCTATCACCATTATCTCTTATAACATACTTAGCACCGGGATGTTCGTTGGGACCATTTCTAACCATTTCTGTTAACTTTTGAATGTTATATGGTGTTACAATTTCAGGATAAGTCAAAGTTCTTGCTATTGATCTTGGAACACCAACTTGGTCTAACTCTAGATTAGGATCACCTGAAATAACAGTTCTAGCAGAGAAATCAACTCTCTTACCCATCAAGTTACCTCTAAGACGACCTTCTTTACCCTTTAAACGAGCTCTAATGGATTTAATTGGTCTTCCACTCTTTTGCAAAGCTTGAGGTTGACCTGCAATATCGTTATCCATATACGTGGCAACGTGATACTGAAGCAACGCCTCAAATTCACTTATAACATGTTGTGGGGATCCATCCATTTCAAATTTTTGAACATTAATGTTTGCTTTTAGAATATCTGCCAATTTATAAGTTAAATCATCCTCGGATCTCTTCGAATCTGTAAATGCCACAGAAGGCCTAACAGGAGGTGGTGGAACAGGTAAAACAGTTAAAATCATCCATTCAGGTCTTGCCCATTCTTCATTAAATCCTAATTTATTACTATCCTCTTTCGAAATCTGCTTGAACACATTTAAAACGTCAGAAGGATGAATTTGTTTTCTTTCTAAATTTTCAAGGCCATCATCATCAGCATGTGCTCTTTTCCATGTTCCCCAAAGCTTTAACCCATCTTTTCTAACAGTAGGTTGTGTGCTACCACATCCTCCTCGTCTATGTTGTGGTTCATCAGAATCTTCATCAATTGGCTGATCAACTTCACAAACCATCTTTGTTTTACAGATTGACCACACAGCATTAAAACGCTTTTTAGGGTCTCTTATTTTGATAGCCTGCGCAAATTGAGGGTTAGTAAACTCATCTACTAAAAGTTTACCACAATTCATGCAAACACATTCACAAGCTTTTTTAATTTTAGCCATAAATCCGATATGGAAAACTGGTTTAGCAAGCTCAATGTGCCCAAAGTGACCTGGACATTCTTGCATATCTTCAGAACAAGTTTGGCACTTAAAGTTTCTGTCAACAGAACCTAGTCTAGGATCGTTCAGACCACCATCTCTTGGTTTTAAAGTGATTGGATCCATAATTTCAGGATATTCAACTTTGGCAACAGAGATGGCTCTAGTTTCTTCTGGAGAAAATAAACCAAACTGAACTTCCTGAACGGTTCTCAATGGGGCACTTGAATATGGGAATCGACTCATAATTAGTTGGTTTTTTAGTGTTTATTTTTTGATATTTTTGCGAAGTTTGGAAAATCCTTTCTTTTTATAATAAGTAAGTTTTTAGATACAGGTTTCCTTACTTTCCTTTTTGGTGAAATAAAGTACAAGAAAAAAAGGTTGAATTTATAACTGATCTCTTCTAACTGTTATATTCAAAGCCTATGAAATGAAATGAAAAAATGTTTTGGTGATAATTAGTATCTCTCAAGCCTAAAATCAAAAACAAATATGTTTCTATGCAATTGGTTTATAACTGTGGTGTGAACAATCAAACAAATGAGTGTATTTAACCTCTAAAGCTAGGTACTATAGTAAATTTTCTGATTTAAGATTGACAACTAAATGATAATCTGAAACGTATGTAAAAATTATAAGAAAAATGACCCGTGAAGCTGAAAGACCCTTGTCAAATGTAACTCTTGTTTTTTTGATCAAGCTATCAGCAGAACAATACAAGTGTACGGGTTATTTGGCCAGAACTATCAAAATCCCCTTATGTTGAAGTCGTCTTTACATGTTTTGTTTGAAATTTGCCATCGACACAGCGCCATTGCGAGAAAATTTTGCGCGAACGTCGATCGACGCTACATGTGCTCAGCAAGTTTATTCTATCTTTACTAGTTTCTTTAAATAATATACTAAATACTTTAATTAAAGAACTTGCTATATGCAGCACGTTCTTTGTCTTTCCTAGCCTTCAAAGTTTTTTTGGCATTATTTAAAGCACGGTTAATTCCCGTATCTCCTGGCTGAAGCTTTGCTGCCTCTTCAAGATCTTCAATACCATCCTCGTAATCGTGACGTGCAATGTGGGCAGAACCTCTTCTGAAAAGTGCCTTGGACTTTGATTTGTCGTCCAACTCGGTGTACTGCAAAACTTCAGATGCATAGGTAATTGTTGACTTGTAGTCGTTCAATTTCAGTGCCATCAAGGACGCATTTAGGAATAGCGAAGAAGACAAAGTCCAGAGAGATTTGCCATCTTCCTCTGTTAGGTCATCTGCGTGGTACTCTTTCATGTAGCTAATTGCCTTCAAGTATTTCTTCAAGGCCAAACTGTAATCACCTTTTTTGAACAAATCGGTACCGAGCTGTTTGATGGCTTTGACAGCATTGAATACCGTTTCGGGTTTATTAACGTCCACAGTTGGTTCGTCTTCTAAAAAGTCCTCGTATTTGTCGCCAGTACCATCGTCCAAAGTTAAAGGGTCGCCCTCGTTGAAAATACCACACTGCACAACAGTGCAATCCTCAACAGGACGGTCATTTTCGGAAGTTGGCGTGTTTTCAATGGCTCTCACCACAGACTTGCCTGCAATCACTTCACCAAAAACGACATGTTTCCCGTCTAAGTGTGGAGTCTTTGTTGTCGTGATGAAGAATTGAGACCCATTGGTATTAGGACCTGCATTGGCCATAGATAGCAAAAATGGTTTGTCGTGTTTCAACGCAAAGGTCTCGTCTTCAAACTTTTCACCGTAAATGGACTTACCTCCTGTACCATCTTTGTTTTCGAAATCACCACCCTGGATCATAAAATTCTTGATCACTCTGTGAAAAATGGATCCCTTGTATCCAAATCCTTCCTCACCAGTACAAAGCGCTTTGAAATTGGCCGTAGTTTTAGGTGCAACATCGTCAAAAAGCTCAATTACAATTCTACCAGTAGTAGATTCACCAACAGAAACGTCAAGATAAACTTTAGTCATATTAATAGTATAGCAAAAGGAGTCATGTTAGGTGCAAGTGATAAACTTCGTTTTTCCTATACAAGAAATGAACTACGCAAGTTTTTCGAGAATGTTCCATGTAATTACTATAGGTAAGAGTTCGTGCAATTCCCTAAATGGTGTAATACCTGATACGACGAATCCAATTGCTAGATTGCCTTCAATGGCAAATTTTGCTGACGAAGCCTTTAGTAATAAAGATGGTAGAGTGTAACAGTTTTGCACCTTCAAGATTCGCTTTTTTACCATTATTGTAATAACTATTTACTCTTGCGGAACACACGTATGACAGAGGAAACAACAGCAGCATTATATCCACCGCCTCCGCCTTTTTACAACTTCTTTACAACAGAAAATGTAACGCAGTACAAGCAATTACTCGATGACGGAAAGTCTAAGGATGAAATATCAGAAATGAAGGACATTCGGTTTCTTGTTCCACCAAAAAAACCAGAGGGAGAGACTTACAGATCATTTGGAGACATTTGGTGGTTTCAGGATAAGATCATAGGGCTTAAAGAAAGTGGTGTTTTACAATTGTACGACGATAGAGACGCTGGTGTTGAAAGTTTGTCCGAAGAAGACCTGCTATCGCCGAGGAGGATCGAACAACTGAAAAAGCTAACAAAATCATTGTTGCTCAACTACCTTGAGCTTGTGGGCCTTTTGGCTTACAATCCCACCATCGTTCCCAAAAAGGTAGACGAAATCAGAATAATTTTGATTAACATACACCATTTACTCAACTCCTATCGACTTCACCAGAGCCGTGAAGCAATGATTATGAACTATCAAAACAGGATCAAGGAAACATGGGATGATGTAGAAAAGATAAAGAGCACTTGCACTAATATCAAACTGAAAGTAGAGACGCTGAAAAAGCTGGCAGAGACGACTCTTTCCGAAACTGAAAGCGGCAGTGGTCAAGAGCAAGACGTTGTTATGACAAACGGTTATGTAAGTGTTGATGAACAATTGAATTTAGCAAAGATGGAGGCTTTAGATGCTTTATTTAAAAGCCTTTAGATGGGTGGTATTTTTTACAATCTATTCTATATACATGTATTATTGTCTTTCCAGTGACACATTTGGTACATTGGCTTCCTGCTCCCCAGTAATGCCGTTCATAACCATAAAACCTTCCTTGTACGAATCACCTATTCCCACAAAAGATTCATAATTTTCCTTATCTTTATCACTCCACGTTTCTTCGTGTTTTACCGCTGGCTTTTGTCGCAATAGGCCATTGACGACAAATGAACGTTCTAAAAAGTTACGTTCAAAATCTCCAAAATCGGGCTTTGAAGCAACGATAAACATTCTTCCCCTAATGTTATCGTCTTCCATTGTATCAATATTTGCCTTAGAAAAAATCGGGTACTTTTCTTTAGAAATGAGTCCATTTTGAGGCCGCATTCTGGTAATTAGCGTACAAATACCGTTAGTGTTTTTGAAAGTGTCCATTCCAAGGACGAAGATAGTATCTAAGCCTGGGATTGTAACACCGCTCAGACTATTGATGTTAGTAATGTATAGCCATGGTTCACCAGCAGTTCTTGATTTGGTGAACGCATCCCAATCCCTTTCAAACGTGAAATTTGCCAGCTCACTGACAGGAAATGATAAAGCCAAGTAGTCAGCAACGGCCTTAGAGGATGTTTCGTCTTCGTGAACAACTAAAATTCTTTTATTTTCAATCCAATGCAAACATTCATCCGTAAGTAACAAATCTTTAAATCCATGCACCAGTAGCTCTAACTCTCCTGTTTTCATTTTCGTATTCAACTTGCTCTTTCTCTGATTTCTGTGTTTAAGATATGATTGGTGGTTACCCTTGTATGATCTGTGTAGCAAAGCTATCCAGTCGTGAGGATCTTTACTATATTCAAAGGCTTTCATATCGCACAATTCAATATGGTAAAAAGAATCCATGTCTATTTTCGACTGCAACATTGGAATCCGGCGTTTGAGTTTCTTTCTGGTGTTCTTTTTAATGTCATCGTTTTGCAACAACTTTTTAGTTTCATCAAGTTTTGTACAAAGCTCTTTAATAGTTTCAGCGTCCTTCTCAGTGACTTGATCCCTTTCAATAGGGTTTACAAGTGTAGTGGACACAGCAATATCAGAAGGGACGTATTTTATCGATGGTATGTCAGTCTGCTCTTTGAACTTCCCAACAGTTGCGAACTTGTTCCAATCTATCCATTGTGTGTATTGTTTGACTTGCTCTACAAGGAGATCTGGTGTCGAATCGTCAACAATCAAAATAACTTGAGGGTGAGGAGCATTGTGATTTCTTTTATAGTCCTGTAATTTCAATACGTAATCTAGTAAGAGAACAATAGGAGTTTTTCGTTTTGTTTCGATGAAATACTCCGAATCCACCATTGAAGAGAAGTCGTCTACGCCAACGTAAGCTAAAGAATTTATCTTTATGAAATCCATACCTCTCGAACTTAACAAATCCAAAAGCCTTTGCGGAGTTGAAACTAACATGTGAGGACAAGGAACTTCACCCAGTGTATCTTCCTGCTGTACTTCTTGTTCGGAAGAGCCTCTATGCAAAAACTGTGCTACCTTCCTCCTGTCTATTTTTTTGTTATCCATTTGATCCATTATGGAATTAATGATTCGTTGATACTGGAAAACCATCTCGTTTGATTTAACTAAAATCAAAGAGTTGATTCCAGGACCCCTATTATGCGCCCTTCTCAAGTTTAAAGCAGAGGTAATCAATGCAAAGGTTCTTCCGCTTCCATGGGGTCCCTTAGCTATTGTTGATGCATATGCTGTCATTAACGTGTAAAATCTCTTTTGAAAGTCTGTCATTTCAATCCTTTCCTGATGTTTGTTATATTTACCACCAAGTTTGGACAAGTTGCTAGACGAGCTGCCCTTTAAGAAACGGAAGGTGGCAGATCTAAAAAGATCATTCTTGATAACATCTAACCAGCTGATCTCCTTCATCAGGCTGAAATTTATTCGATCACTTAGTCCCATTTTGTGCTTTTTGTTGTAGGAGTCTATCACATCCATGTTCTTCTCTATGTACCTTTCCAAAGGCATGGTTAGGGCAGCTTTTACCTTCTTGAAAGATTGTGCATAATTAGGTTTTGCCTCGTCCCTTTCACCACTTTTTGGTGGTCTCGAGTTCCATTTAGCATTACCTTTCAGAGAATAATTTCGAGTCAAAATAACGTGGTTAAAACATGGCTTAAATCGGCCAGTCATATCAGCAAGGCACGATATATGAGGCCTTCAGTTACAGTTAGAAATCTAAGAAGCTATACGTTTGAAAAATTTTTGTGAGCTTTCACTGCCTGGAAAAATATATATTCAAGACGTTTATGCTTAAGTCTCATGTGTAAAGTAGACACCATTTGTACTTATAATTCTAGATGTCATTTCACGATGTTCTAAAGCGGGGGGATGAGGAGCTTCTGTCGACAAGGCCAGAAAGGTCTTTGCTTTGGAACTTTGCGTCGCAGCTGACGTGCACGTCGATGATAGCAATATGCAAGGTGATTTTGGCGACTCTCTACAACGTTGAGGTTAAGGGTTTGGATAACTTTGATAGAGGCATGGCGAAGGCAAGAAGCCAGAACCGAGGGTTTTTGACGGTGATGAACCACATGTCTACGTGCGACGACCCAATGTTTGTGGCGTGCTTGCCATGGAGATACTCGTTGGAGTGGAACAACATCCGTTGGGGTCTGGCAGCCTCTAACGTGTGCTTTACGAACAAGACGGCGACAAAGTTCTTCTCGTTGGGCAAGATCATCCCGTGCGAGAGGTTTGGCAGAGGGCCGTTCCAGTCTGGCCTCGATGCGTGCGTGAGGATCTTGAGTCCAGACGATACGATTGACGCCAATCACATGATTGGAGACTCCACTAACATTGGCAAGCATGCGCTGTCACTCTTTTCCAAGGAGTACATCTCCCCCCTGCTCAGATACCAGACCTCATGGGTCCACATCTTTCCCGAGGGGTACGTGTGCCAGCTGCGGCCACCCCACTCGAACTCCATGCGCTTCTTCAGATGGGGTACGGCCAGGCTGATCTTGGAGCCCACCGTGGCGCCTGTTGTAGTGCCCATCTTTGCAGACGGGTTCGAGCTTATCAAACCTGAGGAGCTCGATCTCAAGACGGACTACCTGACACCTAACAACGTCGGTGCGCAGGTCACGATGAACATTGGCAGGGCCATTAACGACGACATCATTGGCAGTTTCAGGAAGGAATGGCAGCTGCTCTGTGCAAAGTATCCCAATCCAGCAAACCCCAACGACCTGAGCGACGAATTGATGTATGGGGCCGAAGCCCGAGATCTCAGAAACAGAGTGTGTTCTTATCTCAGGGGAGAGTGTGCTAAGTTGCGGCTACAGAACGGCTTCCCAGACGAGGACCCACGTTTCCAGAGCGTCGGCTTCTGGACACGCTACACCAAGTCCAGGGGCGCCAGCGATCCTGACGTGCGCTTCGCGGGTCTCAACTGGGCCATCAAGGAGTACCAGCACGACGTCAAGGTCTACGACGAGAGGGGCAACGTCATTGGCAAGCGAGACAGTGAAAGACCCAAAAACGTTTAGCCTTACACCTCTTATCGCCAGTGTAAATAGAAAAAGCAAAATTGTAAACGATAAAATGATAATAAAATGATAATAGATATGTCGCATGTACTGATAAAGCTGATCTGATTGTTCACGCTATTGTTCTGTGGTTCCTTATTGCCGTATGCTACCGCCCCACTGACCAGGATTGTTGCTAAAGTGTGTAAATGCATGATTCCGCATGGTTGCGACGCGCCAAGCCTTATCAAACTGGCAGAAGTAGTGCCAAGATACGTTATCTAAGGATACCGATTGTGGTTTTGGCTTTGCCATGGCAAATCAAAGGCCACATCGACGTACATACATATATATAGAGGTGGTGAGCACATGCCAAATTGCTTGCAGTGTCGAATTTGCTCTGTTGCAAGCCTCATAAGCATATCATTATGAGCAAAGCGTTTGAGGAAAAGAACTTCGTTTCTGCAACAGTGGAATCGATTTCAGAGTCTGACAATGATCTCGAAACACAGCAGCACACCGACTACTACGCCAGTGGTCTGTCGAATAGACCCTCTGGCCTCAAAGGGTTTTTGGACGACTTCAAACCGCATCCACTGTACGCCAATCCAATGCAGTTTGAGCAGGGTCTCACGGAAATGGAGATTGCCAACAGGAGAGCGTCTGTCCAGCCATTCAAGAAGTCACTTAAGAACAGACATCTCCAGATGATCTCCATCGGTGGTGCCATTGGTACGGGGTTGTTTGTCGGGTCTGGTAAGGCGTTGAGAAAGGGTGGTCCTGCTTCGTTGCTCATCGCATGGTCGCTCACGGGTATCATGATCTACAGCACTGTGCAGGCTTTGGGTGAGCTTGCTGTTGCGTTTCCTGTCTCCGGTACCTTCTGTCACTACAACTCGAGGTTCATTTCTCCTGCCTGGGGTTTCTGCATGGCGTGGAACTATGCGCTTGCGTGGTTCATCACGATCCCCTTGGAGTTGGTTGCTGCTTCTATCACTATCAAGTACTGGAACACCAGTGTGAACCCCGCGGCGTGGGTGACCATATTCTTGGTGCTGATCATCGTTATCAATATTTTTGGTGTCAAGGGTTACGGTGAAGCAGAGTTTGTGTTTTCTATTGTCAAGGTTTTAGCAATCGTAGGCTTTATTATCCTAGGTATCACGTTGAACTGTGGTGGTGGTCCAAACGGTGAGTACATTGGAGGCAAGTATTGGCACGATCCCGGCGCTTTCTCCAATGGCTTTAAAGGATTGTGTTCGGTGTTCGTCACTTCCGCCTTCTCTTTCGGTGGTACTGAGCTATGTGGTTTGGCCGCTGCTGAGACAGAGAACCCTTCCAAGTCCCTTCCAAAGGCTACCAAACAAGTTTTCTGGAGAATCTGCTTGTTCTATATGATTTCCTTGACCTTGGTTGGTTTGTTGGTTCCATACAATGACCCAAGGTTGTTTGGCTCCTCCTCTGCAGATGCAGCTGCATCTCCATTTGTTATTTCTATCAGAAATGCAGGTATTTCTGGTCTTCCATCTGTCATGAACGTTGTCATCATGATCTCAGTGTGCTCAGTCGCAAACTCGGGTGTCTACGGTTCCTCTAGAACAGTTGTATCTCTAGCAGAGCACGGGTTTGCTCCAAGATGGTTTGGTTACATTGATAAACAAGGAAGACCCCTTGTTGGTGTTGGTATCACTCTTGCCTTTGCATTTCTCTGTTATCTTGTTGCCACTGGTGAGCAAGCCACTGTCTTTGACTGGATGTTGGCGCTTAGTGGTTTATCCTCCATTTTCACGTGGGCGTCTATCTGTGTATGTCATTTGAGATTCAGACATGCCTTGAAACTCCAAGGCAGAGGTCCTAATGAATTGGAATACTGTGCCCAAACTGGTATCTATGGCTCCATTTTCGGTACTGTGTTGCTTGGTTTAATTTTAATTTCACAATTTTGGGTCGCCTTATTTCCACTTGGATCTTCCAAAGCCAGTGCTGAAAACTTCTTTGAAACTTGGTTGTGTGTTCCATTTTTGATTCTCTTTTATGTCGTTTACATGGTGTGGAAAAAAGATTACACTTTCTGGGTTCCAGCCAAGGACCTTGATATTGATACTGGAAGAAGATCAACAGATATTGAGGCTTTAACCGCCAGAATCCAGGCCGAAAAAGAAGCTTTGAGAGCTAAACCGTGGTATATTAGAGTTTATAAGTTCTGGTGTTAAACTGCACGTACATATAGCTTTATTTTTCCTATATAACTTAAAATTACTTTTACCAGGTGTACAATTACGGAACCAGTAAACCCTTGGGGTGCTTTCTATTTACTATTTACCATTACATTGTTGTGTACCGTAAATGTTGCTAGACTTGAAGTACTCAGTAAAAGCAATAACCTTTTACTGAGCCAGATGAGACGATCGACCTAACCAGGAATTTCTGAAGAAATGTTTAAGAATTTACTTGAGTAAAATATCCTCTTTTTGCGTTAATTATTGTGTAGGACGACCAGATAGCTGATGTATAGACGACTGGGGAACGTTAGGTTGGCTTCACAAATATTGCAGCATTTTATTTGTGGCACCCGCCATGGCTACACAACTAGACAGGGATGTTTGATTGCCCGAAGACATTTTTCTTGGTCAAATGTTCATTTGTATTCTATGCCTCATCAGACGGACGTAAGCACAGAATTTGCTGACTTGGAAGCTCAGCGAGTTCAACTTGTCTTAGATCTCCAAAATATATTCAAAAATCAGTCAATGTCGCCAAAATTAAAGGCAAAAAGACTTAAGATAACTCTTTTCCAGTTGATTTCAGTTCTACCTGACAATGAGTTTTCTAGAAAACAGCTACCAATGGCTAACTCAATTATCAACTATATTGATCAGAATCCAGATCCTGCAGATACGTTTACATCGGATGAAATACTCACGCTACTGAGATCAGTTTTAGGAGCAATGACAATAGAAGATGTTAGATACATTGATTTCTTTCCAAGATTTTACAATTCCATGCGAAAAACGAAAGAATATGAAAGTGACTTGGAGATAAGATTGCAGCTCTTTGAAATCTTTCTTAATTACGTATTTTTGAGCAATAAAAGGGAAAGCGTGGTGAAAATCATTCAGGCATTCATTGAAGAGGAGGAAAAGATTCACAAAACCTGCACCAATGATCAGGTAGTTGCCATCGCTCTAGAAGCCTTTAAAACAATCAAACCTGATACTGAAACAATGGTTAATCTGTGGAAATTAGTTACTCCTAATGGGTTACGATCAGATCTTGTCCTAAAACAAATGCTGGAAACATTTTTTAGGGCTGCAGACGAAGAAATTAGTCAAGGTTTTGAAGATAATTTTGTTAGTGTTAGACTGCTAACACTTCTAGATGAATTAGAGAAAAAGGTAACGAGTCCAGTTGAGGCTTATGTTGAGTTGCTTTACTTTGCGTCAAAAAATAGTTATGAAGACGTTTCCCTTCAAATCCTAAACAAGCTAGAGAAAATTAGTAATAACTTCCAGCTAGACCATTACAAAAATGTATTTCAAGGTGACGTTTTATTTGCTCTTGTTGGTTCAGCTTTGAGATATGGCAAAACTGAAAGTGCAAAAAATTTGATAAACGTATTGAAAGAAAGAAATGAAAAAGATTACAATGAAGAGGAGTGGATGACTATGCTTCAATGGACATTTTATCAAGCAGACGAACAAAAGTCTGCTTTTGAGATACTTTTAGATATAAACAAAAATTTGGAAAGACTCGAAAAAGATTATTCATTCGAAGATGTTGACTCTTATAACTTAGTTATTGAAGCATTATGCTGGTCAAAGAAGAGCTTCTATTATATCAAGAATTTCAGAAGTGATTTTGAAGATGCATTTGTTTTACAACCAGATGCAAAAAGTATAGTCACAATTTTTGATTACCTAATCAGTCAAAATAACATCAAAGAGGCCGCTTCATATTTTATGGAGAACAAAGACAAAGTCGATTGGGAAAATGACTATGAAGGTTTTTATATCTTGTCATTATTCAAACTTACAGCATCAGTTTGGGAAACCAAGGAATTACCATGGGATCTTAAAGTTGATGTTTACAAGAACGTTAAAAGATACGAATATATTTTCGATAAAGACAGTGTCTACAGAATGTTGAAAGCTGCTTTTGATTACAATGAACCAAAATATGCTATTCTTGCTTTTCTTGACCAAACTCCTGATATAAAAAAGGATGGTACCAAATTGGATTCCAAAAAATATGATAAAATATTTGATTGTGTTTACAATTTCCTTTTGAATTCAAAAGATGGTGAGCTCAATGCACGTGTTTATAAATATTTTACTGATTCCTTTGATATAGAATATGACTATTTTCCTGGCTTTGTGCAAATGTTCATTGACTCGAATCGTCCCGATATGGCTCTGAAAGTTTTTGCTGATATGAAAGCTCTCAGCAAAGAAAAGAAATTACCCCCACCAAGTGAAGATTTTTATATTTACCTTTTCAAAGCTCTTGGTAGATATCAAGATGGTGAAGGAATCTTTAAACTTCATCTTGCGTTGAAAATGGATCTTTCCATTAATTTAGATATCAAATTGCTAAATGCAGTCATGGAAGGCTATGCTGCTTTGGAAGATCCCTTCAAAACTCGTGACACTTTCAACATGGCATTTGCATTGCCAAAAGATCATGGTTTAAACAATGAATCTGCGTATTGGATGTTGAAATCTCTTAAATATGCTACTTTAGGGCATGTGAAAGAATTTTATAATGGATTATCTGATTATGAAGTTTTACCTGATTCTAATCTTTTTGCGGAGTTTTTGATTGCCAATTGTTATTTTGAACAATATCGTACAGCCTTGGATACATTGATTGATACGAATGAGCATGGTGATCCGGAGTTGATTAATGAACATGTTCTCAAGACACTTCACAACAATTGTTTACACGAAGGTGTCAGAAAAGATTTAAATGATTATGCTACCTTGAAATTTCCTAAAGCTTGGGAAAGGTTGAAGGCTACTAACCAATTGGAGGCTAATGATGATTATCCCGACCTATTAGATAGTCCATTTGGAGAACCTTATATTGAAGTAAAGCGTTTAGGAAATTGATTTATAGTTTTGTATATAGATATTACATAGTATTCCAAAAAAGACTATCAACACGGAAAAACAGATTTTTTTTAGTTCCCACGATGGGAGTATGCATATCTATATTCGATAATGAATAGTGATACAATTCAGTGTCAAAGCTTAGTGGAGTTGACTTTGCTTGCAAATCTTAAACTATTAAGACTTTCAGAAAAGTGATCTTTAAGGCAACTGATATTGACAAGCATCAATGTTTTAGAACTTCCACTTAATGAATCTTTCAACAAATACGTCAATCTGGAGTTCCTATATGGAACATGATTAGATTTGTTATATAATGCTGTTATGACATCACCTAAAGCACTTAATGATTTATTGATTGCTAGCGTTTCTTTTAATCTGATACCAGTCACATGGGACTGCGCTATTCTTTCCGATCCTGCTAAATCAACTAAGTTCAACACCCCTTCTATTCGACTTTTATTTTCGTTAATTCCTTGTACCATGATACGAAATATTGAGTGCGATCTTGACGAAGCATTATTGCATGTTGTATATGCAGTTGATCTTTTGTTGTTGGCTATTGAAAGAAGCATTGTCACCTTATTGATACAACTAAGTTTGACTTTATTTACATGATGGATATCATTGGCATTTTGTGAAGAGTTGGGGCTCAATAAATCACGGACATCATCTCCATATATTTCAAAGAACTGACCATATACTTCAAATTGCCAACCAGACTTCGAATAACTTTCTATAGTTGAAAATATTTGATTCAAAGACTTTGGAATTAAACCATCATTCACATTGCTCATTGTAAACGTTTTTCCTGAACCAGTTTGACCATATGTAAAAATGCAAACGTTATAACCATCCAAGACACTTTGAATGAGCTGTGAAACTTCAACAAAGATATCGCTGTTATTTGCTTGTGTGTCAAAAATTGTGTCAAAATAAAACTTGTATGTATTTTGCTTATTTGGGGAGTATGATTTTGATTTTTGTTTGATAGGTTCGGTCACAATTAAACGCTCTTTACCATTTGCGGTCTGTAAGACATTATCAATACTAGTTTCAAACGCAAATTCTCTTTTTACAGGCTTGAGTCTACAAAAAACTCGAATACTACCCTTCAGGTCCTGGAACTCGTTATGTATTACACGCCTAATGGCATTTTCGTCTTTCAACATGATTTCATAATTCGATGTCTCATTTTTTAGATGTTCACCCTCGTTTACCAACAAAATTGATTGTTCTTTTTTTTGTTTTAGCTTAGCTTTTAATATTTCAATTTTGTAGGTGATACTAGCAAGTTCTTTTCCTATCAACTTTTCCGATTGAAAGATTCTTTCTAGTTCGTTTTGTGACTTATGCAATTTTATAGTTAAGACATTAGTTTTATGCATCTTATGCATACTAATGAGAGTATTTATGTTGTCCTTTTTGCTTTGGCAATTATCTTTTTCACTCTTGATAGTGGCACATTTGACTTTGAGCTCTGTTTTGATTTGACTCATTTTTTCATCATGAGCACTTTTTAATTCTGCTAGTCTTGTAGCAAAATCAAACTTAGAAGCATAATTTACATTCTCTTCTAAAGCCGCAATCTCAGTATTGAGGGCAATTATGCGTTCATTATATTTCTTATTTTGCTTCTCAACCGCTATTTGTGCTCTTTCAAAATACTCATCTTCGATTAGCCTTAAGCGATCATTAAAACAAACACTAAGCGTTTCCTTTTGTGTCAAATGGGTTTTATTCGTGATAATTATCTGTTCTTCATGATTCGCCTTTGCTTCTATAATAGCATTTTCCATAATCAAATATCGTGCTTTGACATGTTCATATTGATTGCGCAAATCTTGTAAAGATACTGAATTGTTTTGATTCATTTTAATTGCTAGCCTGTTAGAAAGCCTTGAGCTTGCTTCAACTCCATGCTTGCCAAAGGAGGTTTCCTTAGGATTTCGGGAGTTTTGTATTTTATTATACAAATCGTTAGAATGTTGTTTTAAGTTAGAGGCTCCACCCAATACATGCGATGTAAAGATCATGTTTCTATCCTCAGTATTTCTGTGCCTTTGACTTAGCTTTAACTTTGTAATACGGGGATCCAATCGTCGCCTTTTAACTGTTGGTTTTCTGTCATGGGAAAGCTTATTTATATGGTTGGATATGTCATCCAGCGGCATATTTGTATTGATTAAAAATGGCTGGTCTTTGAGTACCAGCTAGTTGAAAGACCTCCAAACAGCCTTTTCTCGTAATATGATCAATCACAAAACAGAGCTAACATTATATGGCAAACAACAATGCAGTAAAAAACGCTTATCGACTTCACATATTTTTGCTCAGCAGTTTTTCTCTTACTACAACTTTAGAACCATAGTATCATAGTGTTGCAATAATGTTGCTATATATCAGGTAATATGATTAGTATTGATGCGGTATTTATTACCTCCATACTGTAATTTACAAAAAATATCTATTTTGAAAGGTATATCTAAACTATTACTCCTTTAGTTCAGTTCTTTTCTGCTAATCGGGATAAATAGCTATTCATGGGAGAGATTATCCCAATCAAATTAGCAATTTTGCTGAAGAAAACAATACATGGAGTTAATTTCAAATCATGTTTAACCTTTTATTAGTTGATCTTTATATCTATTTCATATCTACATTGGATTTTCAGCTTGAAAGAGCCATTGACTATAAAGTTCAAGCTAGCAGCCATATTTTGACAAGCAATTTCTATAAGAAAGTATTGTTGTGCTTCCCAATAACATATTACTGCTATTCCACGGAATATCATAGAAAACTGTTGGAGTTTTGAATCTATTCTAAAAGATACAAAAAGATTTACATTTCAAGTATAGGTTTCCAGTCAGTCACCAATTACTGTATACATCTCTAGTTAATTAAGAAAGTGAAAGTTAGTTCAATATAGAATCAGGTATCTTAATATAAAGTATACTTAAAGTGGGAAATGTCTTCAGATCACCAAACACAACCGGTTCAAGGCACGAATAACACAAACTCACAGATCTATTCTGTGTATCCACCAGTACAGCATGTTAGCCCTTATGAATATACACAGCCTCAAACCAGAACACCACTACACTATAAACGGCACTCACAATCCAGTTCACACGGATTAAATATAAATTTGCTACCGATAACACCTACAAACACAGCAACGGCTCCATCAACTGCTGGAAGCCAGCCACCAACATACCTCTATCCTGGACCCTCTTACTATTCTATAAACGATCCACTAGCAATTGCACAGTCTCGCCCAGATCACCAAACTATCAGACATGGCAGCATTGGTGGTTTTTATCCTAGGCCACTGGTATCTTCTCACCTTGACCCCAGCATTTATAGTCATAGGAAAAATGAGAGTCAAAACTCTAATGAATCGCAGTTTAGTGATTTTTGGACGTCACATCCAAGTTTCAGTTTTCCGTCAAAACCTATACCTTCTAATTCACACTCAGCTGATTTCAAAGTGCAAAATGCCCATAGTCCAGATTTACTGAAACACGTACAAATACCAGACAAGAATCACAATGTAATGGAGCAACAAGAAACGTGTCCAAACATAAATTCAGACCGTGTCTTTCAAAGAAGAAATATCAGCGTGGATGATATACAAAGAGACTATTTGAAGTTCTATGGCAATGCTTTGCATATTTTGAAAGGTATAATGGGCTTTGACCAAGTAATTGAAGAGATAGACAGTTTTAATAAATTCATTCAGAACAATGAGCAAATCAGGAAATTTATTGAACTGGAAAGACAAAGAGACTTTTCAGGCACTATGAACAAAGATGAATATGCTATTGAGGAGTTTTATTCATATTTGAGAAGCTTTCCAAAGGGTGAGTTAATCAGTTTGAAGAATTCATTCAATTCAATGAAGTTGTTGCTTGAAGACTGGCTAAATATTGAAGAAGAACAAGAAAAAGCTCATATTCCGCTAGCAGCGTGGATCAATCTGGCGTCTTCTGAAATTCAAGGTGGTTCCAGCGCAAACTTTGGGGATCTAGGAGTTGAAGCACTGCATTCCAATCCAATAAACCAAAGAATCACAAATCAGCGAACAGCTGTGGAGCCTTTCTTTAAGTGGAATGAATTCTCCTTGCCAGGTGAACAGGTTTCTATGCAAGTGGAACCAATTAAAGCAATGAATTTTCAGTACAATAGTTGTATGGCTCCTAAAGGTAAACTTCAGCCTGAACTTAGTTTGAGAACAAAAATCGTTTGTCTGCAATGTGGCTCTGATAAAACACCCGAGTGGAGAAAGGGCCCAGACAGCATCAAGACTTTATGCAATGCGTGTGGATTGTTCTACAACAAATTAGTAAAGAAAGTGGGAGCTCTCGAAGCGGAAAACGAGTTGAAAAGACGCAAAAGAGACGGCCAAGAACACAACCGAAAAATGCAAATGTCTTTGTAATCACATGCTGCTAGTATGATAGTTTGTTTAATACTTATATAGTACAGTTGTCATTCCTCCTATTGTCTAATATTTACCAAAATTAATTAACAATCAATATACAATTTTCAACGAGTGAATTTTCTTTTTGTAATCTTACTGGTATTCTTGTTCTGAATTTCACTGTAGGTCTTCTTAAACCATTTTTGGCTGGCATCATCCTTAAGTAATTCCTCTGCAAAACCTCTCCCTTTTTGGCTCTTTTTCAAATCACCGGCATATTCACCAACTCCAGAAACAATTGTACCAACCTGAAAGTTTTCAGGAACTTTCCATTTTTCTCCCTTGTAAAATCTTTTTGGGTCTAGATACTGTCTATTTTGTAGTAACGAGAGATCACGTTCCAGTTCTGGTGTCATTTCTGGTTTACTCATGGAAAACCATTTCTTGGACCTCAACTCCTTCAGCCTTTTTGGATTTGTCTCAACCTTTTCCATACCAGGCAGAACAGCTTCGATTGGATCATTCAACTTTTGAACATTCCTCTGCTTTTTTCTCAACGGTTCCTGTTGGGAGACATGTGCTTCTATTTTAGGTAGCTTGTTTATTTTCTTTTTAAGAGCGTCAATCGTATCTCGTTGTGATGAACTGTCTGTTTCTTCTTCCTTAGTAGCGTGAACCTTCTTCAATTTGGAAAAGATATTATCGAAATCTTCAGTGTCTGACATTATGTGCTATTTTTCCTTATTGGTGTGAAAATATAGAAGCGTGAAACTTTGGTGTTCTTCTTATCAAGTAAGGCTGTTTGCAGTAAAACCACTTAATATCTTAAGATGAATGCTCTACAGCAGCAGCAATTTCAGATAGAAGAGAAAAAATTTATGAAAAAAAAAAAATTAACAATAGGGGATCTTCAAAATAAGATAATATTCATAAACACTATAAACAAGTCAACTATAATAAAGGGAAATCGTTTATTCATAACGAGAGCATATCAGGTTTAACTTTTCAATACTGGCTAAATGCTTACCTTGTTGAGACTTTCTAATAATATCCAAGTATTCCTTGATTTTAGAAACTAGAACCTTTTTACGCTCCTGGTCGATTAATTCGACCATTCTTTGGACAACATAATTGGCGAACGGATCTTTCATCATTTTCATCAAGTTAGATTCTTCATTCTCTTCACCTTGCTTCAACATTTCATCGTAAATTTGAACTCTTGATTTACTTGAAAGATTAATGATACATTTCTCAACAGCATTGGATGCAAATTTATGTTTGGACAACTCAATCAAATTCTCCAATACCACTTTCAAAATTTTGTCTTGGTAATCGGTGTTACTGGATTCAATCACATGCTGAATAACATAATTACCAAATTGATCCTGAACAAGATAGTAAATGTAGCTTTTCAACTCTTCTAGAATGAAGCTTTGATCATCATCAGAAGAGCACTCTAGAAGTCGCTGAATCACACGACAACCATAAGGGTGCATCGATAAGTGATAAATTTGGTGCTTCAAAGACTCTAAAACAAATGGAATCTTTTCAATAGGAATTTGCTCTATGGCCTTTTGGATAACGTGATTACCATTTTGATCCTTGACCAAATTGAAAATGTTTGGTCTCAGTTCTTCAATTAGCACAAGTTGGTTTTTTAATGGCACACCTTCAATGCATCTTTGAACAACACGACAGCCATACATTTGAACAGATAATACATTAAAAGAACCTCTCATTATCTCGAACAGTTCATTTTTTTGAGAGTAGGAACCAAACTCAAAATACTTTTGAATGACATAGTTACCAAATACATCTGTCATTAAATCCATGGAATTGTAAACGATTTCTCTAAAAAATAGCTCTTTAGCTTCTTCAGAAGCAACACCAAGTTCCTGTTGAATAAACCTAGACCCATGTTGATCTTTGGCAAATTCATAAGCATGAGAGGTAATCTTTTCAAGGTTGTAATCACTGGTAGTCTTCGTTGCGCGGAATTCTTCTAGTAAAGGTGACCGAATAATCTGTTGCTTACTTTTAAATCTTGGTGATTTATTTCTTTTACCGTTTGCAGATGAAGGTGTCTGGATTGCTGGTCCTTGTGCTTTGTGGGTTTTGGCTCCGTGGGGTGATCTTGGTCTGTTGCTTGCCTTTCCTTTGGTACCATTTAACATACCCATCATTTGATTTTGCATCATCATTGGAGGAGGAGTACCAATTGGAGAAATAGGAGAAACCATTGGAAATGGTTGACCATATGGATTAAATGGTGGAATCATAAAAGGAGACATTGGGTTGGCATCAATATTGTTTCCATCTTGGCCTGTCATGGTTTGTTCATTTTCTTCTTCTTTGCTTTGGCTTCCATGTTCTTCTGCACCAATTTCCCCTTCGGTATCATCATTTTCATCATCTTGTTCTCTAACGTCATTTGGGTTCATGTATGGTGGGAACATAGGATGAACATAACCATTTGGAATGAAAGGAGAAGCCATCATCATTTGGTTCATTGGCATACTCATTCCATCAGGATGCAAAAAGCTCATTTCACCAAATGGGTATCCGTTTGGTGAAGGAGCAGCAGGGTTTGGAACTGGATCAGGTGCAGTAGTTGGGTAAAACGTTGAGGCAGAACCAGGGTGCCAGATGTTTTTTGCATCGTCAAGAAGAGGTCTTTCGGTTCCTGAATTGAACGACAAATGACGAGACTGAGTAGGTGAGCCGGTTGCAGAGATGTAGCTGTCTAGCTTTTCAGAAAATGACTGCTTACGAGGTTCTCTAAAAGCTTGCTGGGGAGATGCAATATCACTGCCAATGTTGGAACCTCTCCTGGAACCAATAGCGGAGGGTTTAGCTGTGCTACCAAGTTCTAAATCTCTGGTCTTTTCTGTAACGCTGGCGAATTTTTCCAAAAAACTAGAGCCTCCAAATGGGTGACCAAGCTTGGTAGAATGAACGCCTGCAGTTCCAGTTGTGCCTACTGGGCCAGAAGCTTGACCGAACAGATTTGAAGAAAATCTAGAAAGGTTGTTCAGAGGAGGAGCAGGAGCAGACGATGCGCTGATGGAGCTGAGTGCGTCCCTTAGCGCATCTGAACCTTCACTCATGACAGCTTCTTCGAACGCAGAGTAGGACGTTCTGTTGTGAAATCCTAGTAATGATGCTTTGCTAAGTAGTGGCACTTGTTGTTGCCCTCCAAGACTCGAAATAATGGACGCAACGTCGTCTGCCCTCAAGGAATCACTGTGTACAGAACCAGCATCCCATGGGCCACTGGTATTGTCTTCGTTAGACGCCATGATGTGTACTATATACAAGAACTAGCAAATGAAGGTTTAATATATCCACAGTCTTAATTTTTTTCCTCTCAGTAAATCATCATCAACATTTTGAACAAGGAATATGCGCCACAAATTGCGCCACTAGCAGCTCTTTGAAGAGAATATGGTGCTGGCTACATCAGCAGACTACATTTTGTTGGTACCCGATTCCTTTCTATTCAGCTTGGTCTAAAATCCCAAGTATTTTAAATAAAGTTACTATCAGCCTATCAGAATTGAACAATTGACAACCTGAGCCATTCTCCAGACGGAAGACAAGGGAAGTATTAGGTAAAGTCATAATTGTACAAACTAAGTAATACTTCCTGACACATTGTAGATTAAGCTTTAGTGGATTCTAATTCTACATTATTATAAATTTAAGTTGCATTATCATTCAAATTTTAACTTACAATCAACGCAGCTTTACATATTTTTCATTCGTTTCTTACGATAAATGACAGCTAACGTTGTAGCCAAACAGTTGGCTCAAGCGCTCAAGCGATCAAAAGCCAAATCATGGGATCGTGTAGATTTGCTGACACCCTTCATCACCACTCAAAAAATCTTCAATTACTCAAACCCTGTATTCGTTACATATCATCCTTCAGCACTCATAACAAAGGAGGATTTCCAGTCACTAGATGAAAGTGTTAGAATAAAGAGTGTAATCAACAGTAGGTTCAGTGTCAATCTCAAAAGAACTGGGCATTACTTCGTTCAGTTTGAATCAGTCGAAGATCTTCAGCAATACGTTAACAATGTGGTTCATAGAGACGCCAAGTTGTTTGGAAGAGCACTCACCATGGGCACCATTGATAAGTTTGGAGAAGTGAAATCACCTGTGCGGAACATATACCCTTGTATTGTTCCAGAACTAAGTGATATTAGGCAACTGTTGGCATACTACGACAACAAAGTTGCAAATCAAATCATCGACCAAAAGTACAGTCAGTTAACAAAGGTACAACAAAGGGCACAAGCATGGGACCCCAGCATCACTAATTATGAACATCTACTAGTTAAGACTTGCGAGCTAAAAAATGACATCAAATACAAAACTCACTCTGACACCATTGATAGATCCCAGTGTGTCCTTTTGTCTAACTTGAACTTCAAAATTCAAGTGAACCGAGTGCTAGACATGGTCTGGGATTTAGAGCTACATCATGACATGCCATTTAGAAGGGCCATGGTACATCCTTCAACCCATCGGTCCGTAGATATAGTCATTTTCAAGACTGCGGAGATGGCTCTTCAAGCTATAAAGCGATGGGATGGCCAGCATGCTCTTTATAACACAGAAATACCCAGAACATATGCAGAACTACTCTAGCTGCTTAACTTTAGGTGTGAACCCTATCAAAAGCTCACGTTGGCTTGCACCTAATGGAGACTCGCCCGCTGTTATCGATTCAATGGCGATCATCCTAAATATCATTCACTTAAAACAGAATCTAATTACCCATAACCTGACAGGAATACGCCTTTACGTCTCTGATTGGCGAAATGTTGAAACCATCATGTCTGCTTTTACCAATACGATCTTTGCGAGCAAGATAGTGTCCTGTAGTGTCAATAATGGTCTTCGATATACTGTTGTTGCAGAAGTCACTTTTTGTTCACCGTTCTTGAAATCCAAATTATGAGTGCACCACATAATTTACTGATTATTCTGTCATATGTTTATATATGAATCTTTATAGATATATATTATGCCAAGTTTTATTCATTCATTCCTGTAAATTATTATGTAGAATTAGAAAATTCCAAGCTCTTCCATCCACTTCTGATGAGCACCCAGTGAGATGAACCAGCATCCCCAATCTGTTCTTGCGGGAGCAAATTCCACTTTTCCCATATTCCTCTGATTTTCCAGATGATGACAACACTAGAATCATCCGTCCAACCTAATTCACCTGTCTCGTTAAGATAGAGTTCATTTCCAACAAACTCAGACACGAATGACCAAGTGGAATGAAAGTATGAGGGTACTGGTAATGGTATGTTATCCAACGGAAGTGTTTTATTACTGGCGGGTAATGATTTTAGTTTGAACACATGCAACGTATTCTTATCACTTAACACCGATAACAAAGAATCATCTTTGGAAAATGCCATACTTGTGATTGAAACTTTATCCAAGCCTCGCCTAAATTCAAACATCAATGCACCGGTCTTGGTGTCATGTATTCTAATTAAAGTTCCCACCTCTGAAGCAGAGGCAATCATCCGCCCTGACCTAGATATTTTTATAAGTTTCAATTGGCTTTTGTGAGCTTTAATGATAGTCACGTTCCCCTTTTGATTGGGTATCTGTTCCTCTGTTAATAGCTCAAACAACCTGATTTGACCTTTGTTTCTTGCTGGAAATGCCAACTGGACAGAATCTGCTGTAATTGCTAAATCCAAAATGCCGTGTTCGTTATCGATAGTATCGAATCTCGATATTAATTTAGGATTCATACTAAATGAATAAACAATTATTTGTGACCTTAATGCAACTGCAATGTGATTTTTTGAAATGGCACAGTTCAATACTGGAGTAGGAAACTCAAATACTAAAATAGATTGGCCTTTGGATTCGTCCCAAATATGTAACTTATTAGTGGGAAATAATGGGTTCTTCCCGCCGCCAACAATTGCCAAATAATTTGTCTTTAATAGCAACTTGACTAGGCCGACCCCTTTTCCGTATGGAAAAGAGGTTAGTGAGCTTTTCACTTTTTTATTGTTATCACACCATGTTAAGTCCATGTCTTGTCCTATAGCTTGGAATTCATTTAGTTTTAAAACTGACTTGGTTTCTTTGTAATTGAAATCACGTATAGTACGAGTTATCAATGGATCTGTTCCATATACACAAAGTCCCTTTTCACATCCTATTGCAAAACAAGATTGATCATTGTTAAATGAAACATCTAATAAAATGTTCTTGGTCCTATGTAAAGTATGATGCAACTTCTGCTGTGCATTCATGTTCTAGCAGCTTATCACAATCCTAAACAACTATTATAGAGGGTATTGTTTTAAAGAGCTTGCTTGACAGTAAAGATAAAATGTTTTTAGGTAACGCGTTATCATCTTCAAATCACATTCTTTACTTTGTCCAAGTAATGGAAAGTAAGGATTTGAATAGTATTCTAGTCGTTTCCGATGGTGAGGTACTTCCCCCTGATGATGTTTACAGGATTGGGGGTATGGATCCTGCTGTTTTCCCAGACTATGAAGTTTGGAAACAGACTCCTTACGATGACCACTTGATGAAATTATACTTAGCAAAGGGCTATTGTGCCCCAAGAGAAGTTACTGCAGAATACCAACCAGGTAAAACATTCATCAGCACATTATTCACCTCTGAATCTAATTCACAGCCATCTAAAACTAATAAGTTAGACAAATTAAATGACATACTCTCAAATGCACAGATGAAACGACGGGATTTCAACAAAGCGAAACCCAAAATGCTCTACAAGCCTCCATCTAGAATGACTTTGACAGAACATAAGAAAGATATTTGGCTGAAAAAGCTTTCTGATCCCAAAATACCACTAGGCCAGCTTTCAAAAGCAATTCCACATGGTTTGAGAAACAAAGCTTTGTTGGAGCAATGTTTATTACACAAGGTACCAATATCCAGAAATATATGGTTGATAAGATGTGTTGCTAGTAATGAACAAAGACAATTGCACAGAAAATTGGGAGCTAATGCTACCAATACTACCAACAAATGGGTAATAGAATGGACTGAACAGGTAACTTCCTTCCTAGAGAGTGTTATCACTGGTTGTTTTCATACTAGAAACCAGCAAACGCTCAATTGGGTCGATACATTGGATTTTACAATCGAATTGGTTGTAAATTTGTACATTGAAGGTTTAATGGATAGATTGACTTTCTTAGCATGGATCGTTAAATATATTTCCAATACAGCTAAAGAATCCCCATTTAACATTCAAAGTTTGAAGTTCCTCAGTGTTCATTACCTCTTTTTGAAGAATTTTTGGTTCAAAATTATTAAAGTGGACTATCTAGCTAAGGAATTGGCAGAAGCTTTACTCCTTGTGACTCTTTTGATAAATGAGCTACCAAAAAACCCGAAATATGATGATCTTGTCAGCAATATGTTAGTAAAATACCAGTACTTGATCCGCTATTTATTCTACTATAATTCTGATGCATACATTATACCGGCTAATTGGAATAAACTGAAGACGCATTTGAAAAAGTTGCTTGACATTCACATTCCTGCTGTGAGTGATCAATATAATCTTATTCTTTATCGTAATGAGTCCCTTATGATTGCAGACGCCGAAAATGCTATATCTTACACTAATGGAAGTTCAGGTTCATCAACGAGTATGTACTGTACTTCTACTGACCAAATTTCAACAATCATCTTCAAGCTAAATAATTTCAAAGATGAATCACTGGATGATCTTCTAGCAATAATATTTGATGAAACAAATAAGAAAAACATTGGGTGGAAAGATCATACCGTAATTATTTTGAAGTGGGCTATTCAAAACAACATATCTCCAGAAACAGATAGTGATTATAGTTTACAAAGGATTACGCTAGTGATTGCATTATTGAGAAAGCGCTTCTATCAATTAAGCAAAACTAAGACCAAAAAAAGTAAGCAATTAAAAATTGATTTAGAAGTCATTATTACAGAGTTTGTTAACAATATATCTGAACTTTTAAATTTTCATAATAGTCCAACTCTGCAAGGTCAATACTATTCATTAGCTGGATTTTTGCTACTTCTATCTGAGCTGAATGAACATAAAATGTTTATTATCTCTTCATATTTAAGAAAATTGATTGCTTCGGGAGTTATTTATCTTTCAAAAGCAGATAGAACTTGCTATATTCATCTATTAATACTAAATAGCATCACAGAATTGAGAGTGGGTAACTCTAAAAATATATTGAAAAGGTTGTCCGAATCGACGGGTATTTTTCCACCTGAGCAGGATGTACAGGCTGAAAATTTGAAGAACAGCATTCTCATATTTTGGGATACAGTGAGCTCAGATGTTGAAGTTTCTGGAGATGCTATTAAGGCACTTGAGACTTTCAAATCTAACTGGGCTTGGAAAGTTGATGATGACAGTGCTCTTTTATATTCAAACTTGAAACAAAAGATGGCTAATGTAATTATTGGTCTATTGACAGATGGCAAGATAGATAACATTGACACTGGAGTATCATATATGAAATTAAGTAGAACCAGGTTAGCAATTTTTATTGATCTTGGAGTTGAGCTCGATATTATGGAGGAAATTTTGGAGTTAATCATTGCTGGTATTAATCATGGTTTGTTTCCAGATTCTGAAAAAAAGTCTTTGATTTTTGAAACGCAAAGTGATGATTTAGTATTAGACATAATGATGTTAGTTACTTATTACGAAAGGTTGTTGAAAAGTGCACTTAACAATTTCAATGTTGAAGAAACTAAATGGGATGTAATAACTACAACTTTTCAACGTTGGTCGAGTAAAGATTTCATGAATATATGTGAATGGTATACTTTAATGGATACATGTCCAAAATCTGCTCCATTGTTTGAAAACTCAAAATCTGGTCTGGAGGCGTCATCAATGGAACTTTTAACTCTTATAATAGGTTCTGAGGAGCTGAACAACTTAGGTTTCAGTTCTTACGAAAGAATCATGAATATTGCTGAATTCAGCCAACATTTTACGAATGCTTTAGTATTATACCTCAATTTTATCAAAGGAATAGACACTAATCAAAATTACTTTCCAGTTATAAAGTTTTTGAACTTCCTTCAAAGGTGGAAGCCTGATGAATTTGAGCTACATTTGATAGGATACATTAATAGAAACTTAAGCCCGTCGCTCATTCTTGATTATGATATCAACAGGAAAATTTTTACACGGATGATAAGTGATGGGTTACTGACAATTTCAAAATTTATCGAAATGGTTGATTCCACTTCTTCGCAAAATATTACACAAACTACAAACAACGGTTCTTTTTTACATAGCGGTTATGACAAATTAGTCTCGGATATATTATTCAATGTTTATGATGACCAAGTGGCTCTCAACGATATGGAAAAGTTTAGATTGAGATTTTATTGCTGGAAATACTCTGTAGAATACCCAGAGAAATATTTCAAGTTTGTGTATGATGCAATTTATGATAAGTTCAAAAAACCAACTATGGGAGCCGTGAACTCCGAGTCATTGTTAGATGTCAGTGTTATCGGAGAACCGAGTGTTACTCCAATGGAGACCAGTCCGGCAATGGCTGCTAGAGTTTCGGTTAGTGAAGGGGTTAATGTTGGTGTTGGTGAGTTTGACACTTTTCCAGAATTGACAGATGTCCCTATGGTGCAACGCAGTACAAACTCAACCAAAATTATTGGCTCATGTCACTGTTCGACTCCATTATCAAAATTTATCATAGGTGGATTTTGGACATTAATGAATCATCACATGGATTTGTTTGTGAAGTTCTTTTATGAAAATGGGAGTCAGGTGTTTGATTCTAAGAATTTGATAGCATACTTTTTGAAAGGCAATGCTATAGAAAATGATTTGTGCTGGCAGGAAGAAGTTGAACTAATTGTTAATAGTTTATCCTATTTCAACTTATCACTGTATCAGTGGATTTTCAGATGCCTTTTAATAGATTCTGTTGCCAAGGAAAATGCTAATGAAATCAACAACATATGTGTCAAATTGCTAATGAATTTGATGGTAACTATAAGATCTTTGAGAATTAACAAAGTAAACTCGGGCAGCATTGTTGGAGAGCTTTTTTCATATTTACCGGATCATATTAAAACCACCTTGCTTCTAGCATGCGAAGAAGTTTACTTAACTAGTGATACTTTTCCTTCTTTCCTAATTGAAAATGAGAATATGACTGAATATTTGAACAATATTATATCTAGCTGTTCAAGGTTCAGTTATGATGATCAAAATGCTGAATTAACAGATGCATTAGTCTTTTCATTGAATATGTCGATTGAAAAGCTAATTTATTTTTGTCATGGAATTGATCATCCTAAGAAGCGCAATCATGGCAATAGGCATAGCAAAATAGAGGCAATGAACAAGGGGATTAAGATGATTTCGAAAATTATCATGTTACACAAAACATTTCTAGTGAACTTGATCATCAAAAGATCTATAAATTTGCAAAAGGATGTCCTTTTAATGAATTTAACCAAGTTATACAATAACAAGACTATAGCAAGAAACCCAAAATTGAAAAATTTGTTATATGATGTCTTAATTTCACTTAAAATTCTGATAACAGAGTCTATAATTCAAGAACAACAAAGGCAATTTTTATCACAAGGTGCACAACAAGCGCAGCAGGTTGCACCAAACACGCATACTTTGTGGCTGAATAAAGGTACACCAGGTTCGTTTATTTCTCCGCATTCTTCACCTAAAGTGGGCGGGCAAACATTGTCTTCTAATACACCTGGATCTACGATGTATGTCAATATACCCAATATTCTCAATATCAAGCCACCAAGCCTTAATAACAATTTGAAGTATTTGCTGAAATATTTTGATATAGAAGATACAATAGAAGAACGAGAGAGAAATCTATTTATTGTCAATCAGAAAGCAGATAGGTCGTTGGATAGTGATGCTCTCATAACAAGATATATCCACAAACCATTTGAAATGATTGCAGATGTTAATAGTAATGGTATTACTATGGATGCACCGGTCAGCTTGGGGCTTTTTGAGTGCTCATTCGACAAAAAGAATCCGAAGTAATTTAACTGATAAAATGAACTATATAATCGACGAATAGAAGTTATAAAATGTTTTGCAGTTTATTTAAACAGACTTCAACTAGAGAACAGTCAATACACAACCAATACCAACCAGAGTAGTGAAAATGTAAGATGCTTTTAAACATTTGCCGGTGTAATGTGGGGTATGCAATGAATTACCAGCAGAATTTGGAGTTGTTGAAATAGAAGAAACTGAGTTTGGAGCAGACGAAGAGGTATCTGAGTCAATGGCAGAATACAACGGTGATGCGTTGGAGTCTGAAGCAACTGTAACGTAAGCAGCGCCTGAGATTGACGTTGGTGCATGCAAACAAGTGGTTACACCAGAATAACTACCAGTAGTGGCAGCTTCTGGCACGGAAGAAGGACATGCAGTTGGAACTTCAGAATAAACTAGCGAGCCTGCTGATGAATAGGTATGGTAGACATGGCCTGCAAGAAGTCCAATACCGGCAGCTGCTGGTAGACCATAAATGACACCTGCTGGGTAACCTCTATATCCACCGGCGTAGTTAACTGCAGCAGGAAGACTACCACCACTGTTTCTTCCTTGGTAGCCTTGGTTTTGTGAGCCTTGTGCGCTTCCACGAGAACCATTTGACCCACTGGAGCCATTTGACCCACTAGATCCATTAGACCCACTAGATCCATTAGACCCACTGGAGCCATTAGACCCACTAGATCCATTTGACCCACTAGATCCATTAGACCCACTGGAGCCATTAGACCCACTGGAACCACTAGAACCACTAGAACCACTAGAACCACTAGAACCACCAGACCCACTAGACCCACTAGAACCTCTAGAACTACTAGACCCACTTGATGATCCGCTGGACCCTCCACTTCGACCGCTGGAACCCTTTTTGTCCTCAAGGGTAATCTCCACGGGTCCAATGTCATGATCCCTTGTTTTGTACTGCACGGGTTCTAGCACCCCCGTTGTATATGATGTATAAAGTGTTGTTTCGCTGAAGTTGTATAGGTCCAAAGACATGTTCTCTGCGCTGTGTGAGGAGATTGATAGCTGCAGCAAGTGAAAGCCAAGGCTGCATACGAACTCTTAAACGCTTTTTTCCCTCGGCTTAGAAAGATGGCTGACGCTAGTCTGAACTGATGTCAAAACAAACAAACCCTTGAAATCTGCCGCTTTGATGCATGTAGCTTGGCGTTGGATTTGATATATAAACGCCCCAATGTTGGCTTTGCAGATAAGATGCAGCGAATGATGGCCACACCATTCGAATATCACTACTATGTCACTAATAGGTTACAATCCAGTTTTAAGCGCAAGTGCGCTAGCACTTCCCCTTCTGATCAGCAGTGTTGTGGGCGAAGCCACTGTGGCCACAGAGACACTAAGCATTGAGCTGAGAGACTATGATGGTGTCAAGGAAGATGAAGCTATGTCTATGATGGGGGAAACTAGCACAGGCACAAGTACCGAAAACGGTACCAAGACTACAGACGCTGATGGTGAGGTGACGAGCACAGAGGCCATGGAAATGACAACTGCAATGGATTCATCAACTACAGAGACGCCTATGAGTGCTGACGCGGTGAGTAGTGCGCAGGCACTTTGGGCACAGTGTGGTGGTGCTGGCTACACAGGTCAAACCAGCTGCGATTTCGGCATGTCGTGCGCTAGTGTCAATGACAACTGGGCGCACTGTGTTACCGAATCAACTCTGGCTAGTAGTCAAGTCACAATGTCGAGTAGAGCATCAGCGAAAGTTTCTAGTAGCGCTGAAAGCCAAAAGAAGGGTCTCTCTCAGTCAACCATCTACAGCTACGAAACAAACACTGTGCAATATACCACTACATCCACAGACAGCGCAGGCCACACGTTCAAGACGACCATCAACAGCGAATCCACAAAGGCCATTGCCAAAGGTTTCACTGAGGTGACAGTCTCTTTCGATAACAGTGGTAACCCCAACGCCTTTTTTTCCTCTAATAACCAACACTGGAAAGGCAAGTTGCTAGTCAGTGGTGTTGTTGCATTGAGTGCCCTGTTGATGTGATCCTTGTATAAATTTATAATTCTTTACTACATTTTTACCTTCTAGAACCTATGGCAAACTTAGGCTACATGCGCATTTCCTAAAATGATATAAAGATGTATGCGATATGGTTGTTTCCCAAACGATAACAGACTCGTAGAGACTTCGCAGAGAATAGGAATATACCGCTTAATGAAAAAGGAGGCCCTACCAGCAACGAACTCAATTAAAATCACCAGTTTCGACAATCTCACCGAAAGGATCCAATGAAAAAGTCTAGCCAGTAAAATTAAGAGTTCAAGATGCCAGACGTCAATCCGAAAATCGACTACGAGCCACACAGTCACATTATTACTTTCCAACCCCTCGATCGAGCAACTCTATGATATTTCTAACCCCCCAGTAACGATCAACATCCGAAGACGGACAGAAACCAGACGTGGGTTCATCATTAGCTTCGCGTGAACCGACAAGCACGCACACCAGCTACTGTAGTTTCCAAGGAAACATGAACCAAAATCTATACAACGAGGCATAGCATGGCCAGCAGCTTTGATGAGGTGAAGGTTGTTAAAGAAAATACAATGAATAAAAATTTTTGTTTCACTTGTGGCGATCTCTCTCCTTTTATACTGAAAAAAAAAAGATTTGCAATAGTAGGGTTTTTTTCTATATATTAAAATATCTTAAATAGATCTGTAAAGTAGAAGTTACATGCAACAACAGCGACAGGTGTAGCAACTGTTATGTCAACAAGATTATAAGAAAGCTTCGGCGTTTATTTCGACAATGGAAACAGCAAATGGAATTTCAAACGCTTCAACAACTTCTGGATGTAAAACACCAATGTGACCGATCTTTTGAGCTTCTTCATCCTTTCTGGCTCTGTAGTACACAGCGGCACCTCTACCTGGAAAGAACATCTTCTTCTCTTCACTGGCTTCAGTCCAGAACCCTCTTTCGCCAGATTTTGGATCTTCCAAGAAATTGACTCTGAAAGTTTGCATGATCTTAGTCAAGAGACCTTGGATGTATTCGAATCCGGATTTACTACCAGCGTAAGCAGCAGACCAGTTTCTTTGGTTCTTTGCTTGCACTTCCAATGAAGCATCCTTGAAGACAACGTCACCACATTCAAAGACCTTAATTGGAATGGCGTGCTTCTTGTTTTCTCTGATGGTCTTCAAGATACCAGGAACAAGAGAAGTTCTGACAACTTGGTATTCGACGGTCTTAGGATTAGCAAGAGAGACAACTTGCGCAAGAGATTCTGGAGAGTCGTCACGAAGGAACTTAAAGTTTTCGTCATGGGAACATAAAGTCAATGGCAAAACTTCAAGCCAACCAGCTTGGGCAGATGCGGTACGCAAGATATCACCAACTTTGTTGATAGGTAATGGGTAGGCAGTAGTTGCAGCAGTTTTTGGGTAAGTCTTGGTAAGATTGTCATAACCGTAAGAAATAGCGCAATCTTCCATAACATCACAAGCGTGGAGGACATCCGGACGAGTGATTGGGATCTTAACGTCAACAATGTTGTCATCGGTGGTAGATGGTGAAGCAATCAAAGAAGTCTTTTTGAGAAGATCGCAAATTTCCTGGGAAGAAAGTTCAAGTGCAAGACATGAGTTGATGTAAGACTTTTCAACAGGAAGTGATCTTTGCGCTAAGTTAGGGCATACACGTGTTTCGTTGTTGTGTTCGGAAACAACTAAAACAGGTTCGATGGTAAATGGCTCTGAACAGTAACGAGAGAACATTGCAACTAATTGATTCAAAACAACTTCAACTTTGGTTTTATCGGTACCTGTAATGTCAAGGAAAACATTTTGAGTTTCCAGAGTAATTTTTGAATGATTTGAGTTAATGATTGGTGGTAATGAACAAACAGTTCTGTTGGCATCAAGAATAACAGGATAAACTGGTGAATCCTCAATAATATGCAAGTATTTACCAAGGTTCTTATCACCTTTGTAAAATTCCATCAACCTTTTACCGTCCATAACTTCAGTTTGGTTCAAAGGAGCAAATTTGATATCTTCTGGTGCCAAAGCTTCGTAAGTGAATGGACCTTGTATAGTATCCATATCGTGTGTACCCATAGCAACAAGAGTTCTTTGTCTACAAAGGTTGGCATGAAGCTTATCTTGCAGAGCAATGAAAGAATCGTAAGCCCTTTGAGTGAACTTGATGCCTCTTAAAATCGCACCTGCGGCATAAGGTCTGATTTGTTGAGTTAATTCCTTGATAGTCAATGTGGTTTGAGGTTTTTCTGGAACCAAGGTGTAATTTGGTAATTCAGCTCTACCAAGATATTCATTAAGTGATTGAGCAATACCTTCAATACAGAGCATGTCGTATCTGTTTGCACCGATTTCAATCTTTAGTTGAGGTCTTTCATCGGTACCCTTGACATCTTCAGTGGTATCTTCGTCAAGTTCGATACCAAACTGAAAGCAAAGTTCGTCAAATTCCTTAGTAGTATAGTTTTTGCCAAGGAGGTCAAAGAGATCCTGTTTATCAACTGCAACGGTAGGCATATCTGTTTGTGTGCTAATGAACTTCGAATACAGAAATAGTCGTTGAAAATTTTAAAAATTTTGTCATTTCATTGAAAAAATCAGGACTATTAAATTTTGGTATCATGATCAGGAGACATGACGATTCATGTTGAGTAGATGCTCTTGGTAGAATATTATCATTCGGGATGGTTCAAAATATATTAATTATCACTCAATTTTGCGGTTGTTGCATCACCTTTCGCATGCTAGTAGCTAACCTCCGGAGCTAGTAAAGGAGTATGAACAATAGGCTCTCTATGTAACAAAGATAGCTGTTATGAGTGTAAGTATAACACAGCGTATTGCGAAATGTGTGAATATCTTTTGTGTGCTCCCTGTAGCTGAAATGAATCCTTGTTTGACACTTTTTCATAAGTCAATTGATATCTTCACTCCTATGAAAAGCCAGCTTTTTAAAAATAGTCTTGAAACGAAGATCTTTTTCCAAACGTAATCCAAGCAACGTTTATTTGTTTCATTAATGATTATTAGCGGTTAATCTGTTCCATGGACCAAGTATTGAGCTCTAAGCCACAAACTTCTTCTTTCCACTTTTAGTGAAGCAATTAACCGAAAGCTTATTTCATTCTGTCATCATTTTTAAGCATCAAAGTGTAAACAGATTGTAAACTTACTTCTTTCCAGCGATCTATTCGAATCAGTAAACTGTTTTTGCGTGTTTCCTTTCATTATAATTCAAATATGTAAATGAACAAACGGACAAAAATCTTAGACGTGATCAATTGTGTAATTCTCTTTTTTGTTTAACCACTTGGATACCATTTCACATCATTTGTCCTGTTAAGCAATTCTCCTCAAATATCGCAAAGACCAGTAGTATATGAGCACGAAAGTGAATTTTGGATTCATCGCGTTTTATAATACTAGGTTATCATCAAGAAGAGAATGGCATCGAAGGGAAAGCAATTTGACAAGTCGATGAAGTTGCTCATGGTGGGTGACTCTGGTGTTGGTAAATCATGTTTATTGGTGAGATTTGTTGACAATCAATTCAACGCCCAGTTCATCACCACCATTGGCATTGATTTCAAGATCAAAACAATTAACTTGAATGGCACTAAGATCAAGCTTCAGATTTGGGATACAGCCGGTCAAGAGAGATTTAGAACTATTACAACTGCTTATTACAGGGGTGCCATGGGTATCGCTATTGTTTATGATGTTACAGATAGAGCCACTTTTGAACATTTGCAATCCTGGTATGATACTGTCAAACAGCACGCCAACGACGACGCCAAGATCTTCTTCGTTGGTAACAAGTGCGATGAAGACCAAATTAGACAAGTTTCAACTCAAGAGGGAGAAGATTTCGCCAAGCAATTAGGTGTTCAATTCGTTGAAGCTTCTGCAAAGACAGGTACTAATGTGGAAGAGGTCTTTTACCAAATGGCTGCTGCAATTAACGCAGATATGCCAGATGAACCCGTTGCTGAAGATGACAAAGTTAATGTTCAATCAGGCGGAAACACTGCTAAATCTTCCTCATCCTCTTGCTGTTAATCTTATTTTCATTTTTATCCCCTTTTATACATATATTTCATCATGAAATAAATTATAAAGATCAAATTACCTATAATATTAAAACAGTATTATGCAAATGATACAGCTATGTGGCTTTCATCTTGTGGGAATTCTTCTTCATCCCCGTAATCGAGTTCTGTGACTACTCCAAAACCAGGAGTGTTTCTATGCTTTTCTTTCACCCTTTCCATTAAATTATCGAAGTCTTCATCATAGGCAATCTCTACTTGACCATCTTTTTGATTGAGTATGAAATCTTCACCGTAATCAATAGGCTCGTTTTTTGCTACTAAAGTTTCATTTTCTTCTTTGGCCTCCTCTGCCTCGTTTTTGGCTTCTGTCACCTTTACAATATCAAATCCCAAACCATGAGTCTTTTGCTTGACGGATAGTACCTTACTAAAATTATTGTCATTACCAGGTAAAGAGTCTTGCTCTGATTTAAGATTCAAAAAAGAAAATCCTTTTGCATTTGGTTTAAAAGTATCTGATTTGGCATGAATGTTAAAAGATTTTAGCTTTCCTTCCTCTTTTTTATCCAACATAGTTGTCGTTGTATGATCTTTTGTTTCTGCAGACTCAACTAATTGAATTAAAGACCGTTTTGTTCGAAGTTGTTTGGGATTAAGATCTTTCTGTGTCGCTTGCGATGGCTTACTTTTTGGAGAGCAATGAAATTTTGCTGCGTATGGATCGGATAATTTCGGAGTTATTGGCTCTTTTTTGACTTGTTGGTTTATTTTATGATCCTTATCGTCATCAGCAATACTATTGACTTCTTTTTCATCACTCATTCTTTGCGTGGTCTCCACTGCTTTTGGTAACTCTGAGTCACCAGTTATTATGTTGGTCATGTCAATATCAGCATTTGCTTTATCTTTACCTTTGCCCTTGCCTTTCTTTTTGCTAGATTTCTTACTCTCCTTTTTTCCTGCTTCTTTTTCAATGTTTTCAACTTCTTTCTGTAGTGCTGCAACATCGAACATCTTTTTTTCTTTCTTTTCCTTTTCACCTTCTTCGTACATTTCCCACCACTCAGTATTTTTAGATTTGCCAAATAATTTGTTATACCAGCCTTTCTTTTTCTTGCTATGTTGTGCTTTTTCGAAATCAGTCAACAATTTACGCTGCCTCTCTTCTTCTTCTGGATTAGGCTGATCAATCTCAACAAACTGATCTTCGAGAACTTCCCAACCAACTTTTTTCAATAACTTTGGCATTGCCTCTCTATACTGCATGTGACCTGCAACAAGTTCAGCACAATCAACATTTTCTATATTGTATTGGTCCTCTTCAATAGGTGATAACCCAGCGATAGTCCTTAATCCACCTGAAGTTGCTCTAAACAAATAACCTAGAATCCAATCCTGTTTAACATATCCATTAATAAATCGACCACTGACTACACTTCGTGCTAAAGCAATTTCGTCTTCCTTAATAACAAGCGGAGATCCGAAGAGATAGACGTTTTCAATAATACCGAACTCACCAGATTTTGCTAAGCTTAGGAGGCAACTGTATATCAACCTTGCACCTAAACTGAATCCAATTAGTGTTATTGGTCTTCCACCAAGTTTCTTTTTTCTCAACGTATCAGCAAGAATTAAACCTGCTGCCCAAGCTCTGTCTAATGAAACATTCCATGGATTATCCAAGATGTATCCTAGTTTCGATAACATTAAAGGCAATTGTAAACCAGACATTAAAGTGATCAATAGTGTACTACCTAAAATCTGCTGAATACTTTGAGTCAAAATTTCGTTTGCCAAAATACCAATTGTTTGACCCATACTTGTCAACATGTCAGGTTCCCACAAAAGGGAATATAAATCACCCATCACTTGATCAACAGTAGAGAATGGCAATCTGACATCGTCCAATGTACCTGACATCCAACCAGACACTGTTATGATTAAATTAACACGCTTGTTATTATGCAACGGAATAAATTCAAATGTATTAACTGAGCCTGCTCTATTATTCATCGCATTACCACCAGCTCTCATACCCGATAGAACACCCCCTGTTGTGATTATTGCTGTACCCGCAGTACCTGCTAGGAAACCAGAAGTACCACCAATACCAATTGTCGTCAATCCTGCAGCCAATCCAGCACCAATAACAGGAGCAAGTGCTCCGGCAGATAAACCAATAACCAAACCACCTGCAGCTGTTGCCAACGCAATCTTGGCAATTTTTTGATTCTTGTTTTTTCTTTTGTGATGTTTTAGTATATCTTTTTCATCAAGTGTTGGTTGATTTTGCATTATTTCCATGATCTCTTCGACTTCTAATGAGTCGGTGATCCTTCTTTCAAATTGATGTATTTCTAGGTTATTGATGCCAATTGAATCAGCAAAATTCATCAAAAGGGTACGAGATCTAGCATCGTAAACTGAGGCTTCTAACAAAATCAAGAAAAAATCACATATTAGAGTCCATTTGATGTCAATTTCTATCTCGGCACTTGATTCATCGACATTGATGACTTGAATGTCACTTTCTTCTTCCTTTAGGTGATTTTCGATAACTATCTTTTTATCAAAGACCTTAGTCAAGTCTTTACTCTCCACGCCATGGCAACTTAATGTCTCTATCATGGACCTTTCCTCCGGTCTGTTTATATCTAAATGGTCATATAAAGCATTCATGATATGAATGGACCATCTCATGAATGATTTGTTGCTTGTCGCTAGCTTTTTTAAAACTGAAGTAGAGCCGGAACCTCTAAGTTCAGCTAGCGATGTGTTCATTTTAACAATAAGTAGCTTAACTAGTGCAGCATATGCTATTTTTTGATTGTCATTCAACATTGACTTTGTTGACATCATTTGGCTGGTGGCATCAAGTGAAACTTCTGGACGACCTTCCTTCGTGTATATCTCATTAAATTTATCGGGGACCACAAATTCTTCTGTTTCCTGAATTGTGGAGTCTGTAGCTAGAGCAGACGAGCTAGTATTCGTTCGACTCTGCTGCTGATGTAATTTCCTCAAGTTGGAGTTTTCATTTTGGAAGAGGAAGTCGAATTTCTTATCCATCTCTTCAAATTTCTTGGCTTGCTTTTCAACATCAATTCTGGTATAGCCTTGTTGTGTTTTATCCGAATTTAATGCATGGGTTTTATGATAATTTTCAAGCAGTAACTGTTGTTCTTTCTCTTTATTTTGTTTAACACCAGTAACAGCACCAACAATTTTCTTACCAACGCCAATACTCTTTTTTTCTTTATGCTTAGATAATGCATCGGAGGAATCGTTGCCTGAGGCAGCACTCTTATCTTGTAGGAAGAAATCGACTTTTTCACCCTTAAGATTATAAATATCACCACACTCAAGCTGAGTATTGATTTCCTTCCAGTCATCAGCGTCGTCACTTTCTTCGTTAATGTCCAATTCCCTTGATTTCTTTCTTTTTATAGGTGATCTCGTCCTGGTTAATTGGTCGACCTCTTCTTCCTTACTGAGGTTATCGTTATCTTTTAGAGAGCCGACTCGACCAAAACCTCTATCCAAAACTGTATACGATTCGTTGCCTTTAATAGTGGAGAAGTTGTACTCTACGAAGTCCATCTCAGTTGGGCGAACATCACAATCATCCTCTTCCATTGACAAATCAGAATCGTTTGAATAGGTGTGCACTCTACCTAATGAGGACTGCGGTATCCTTACTGCATCCTTTATATTTATATTAATTGAATCATTTGACAAGGCTACTTTTGATTGTAAAGTGGGGGTTGAATCAACTACTGCACTCGAACTTTTGAATTTATTGGTAAGTAGATCTGAATGTGTGATGTTGAATGAGTCTTCTGTATCAGAAGGCATTGAGTTGTATTTAAAGCAAACAAAGAACCGTTGATGCTTGTTTGTATAGACATACGCACTAATTTAGATGCCTAACATTTTTTTACTCTCCCCATCTTTGACACAACTTACGTAAATGCGAAGCAATCTATTTACAGGTAGTTAGCAATTTTCGAAATATGATAAACATTAAAGTAAAAAGAAAATACCCAGCAAAATAGAAAAGAATACAGAAGAACAATTAAAATGTATATTTAAAAGAAACTAAACAGATTTTTTTTGGAACACATTTATTCAGCGTCTTCTTCGTCTTCTTCATCAACAGAAGTAGCGTAGAAAGCCAACTTGTATTCGTTCTTCTTGACAGAAACGAATCTGATCCAGTCTCTTAATTGGTTCTTCTTCAAGTATCTCTTAGTGAGGTACTTCAAGTACTTACCGGAGAACTTGGTGTTGGAAACAACAACGACCTTGGAGTCTTCTTGCTTGACAGAGATCAATTCACCCAATTGACCTAAGTGACCGTCAACCTTGATGTGTTCAACCAAGTACTTGACGTAAGCAGCTGGGTCGAAAACACCGTTTTCGGTTGGGACTGCAGTGTCGACAGTGAAAGTCTTTTGAACAGATTGAGTCTTCTTGGTCTTTATAATTTTAATGTTAGTACCAGGGATCAAAAGGTAATTCGCAACCCGATACAAGATTTACATTTACACGACTTTAAATTACAGAATAACCAATCACAGATTGGCGTTTATCATAAAACCTACTGCAGATTTCAAGTTGAAATCACAGAATAGTGTGAGAACTAGGCTTTAAAATAAACATCAGAGGAGAACCCCAGATATTCTATTAAAGACTTGAAAATATAAATGTGTACCGTGGTAACTATGTGCCACATACAATTGGAGCCATTTTTGTAGTTGATTCAAATAACTTGAATGCAAAGTAAGAGCTGAAAAATTATTTGCGCTTAAATAGCGGAAGCTTTTCAGGTGAAAAATTTAGAAAAAATGCAAAAAATTTTGTGACTGCTTTTAGCCCTTCCGCGCCACACCTAAGCCCGGTAGTCAAGCACGTGACAAGGCACCAATTACTTGAAAATAATATCAAACTGCAGCATGCTTAAACAAATCACAGGCCCGGAGGCAAGAGAAGGCCCCTGAGTGGCTCTCACGAATTCTCGAAAGCCCGCTGAAAGGGTGACGATCTCCACCTCCACGCTAATGGAGGGGGGAGGCGGTGTGGTTTGGCGGCGTTGCACGTGGCCGTCTTTGAGCTACCGTGCTGAGTCGGGGCCGTAATCATAGTTCGGGCTGTAGTGTACCATGCTCGGTACCTTAGGTGGAATTCGTTGGTTTCGTAAATTTATTGAGTTTTGCATGTAGCTTTACAAACAACTATATGATGTGAGGAGTAAAAGAAAAGATTTATATGGCTTACGGGGCCCAGACCTCCCGTGGCGATGCATGAATTGTTTCGTTATGAGTGCTCTGGTATTCACAAACCGGTCAACAGCAAGGACAGAGTGAGCAATCCGTACACCATCCATCCGCTTTTACCAGCACTAGCGGCACCCGAGTTAGGTGTGGTGGACGCCCCGGTGGACGAAACGGACTGTATGAACACCGTAGGTGTGCTGGATCCACTCGTCGCCGACGTGGTTATTGACGCAGCGGCGCTGGTGCTTGCGTCCTCTGTGTCGGTGATGATCTGTGTGATTGATTCCGATGGAAAGCTGGTGGCGATGTCTGAAATAATAGCGTTGAACGTCTGCGTGGAGTCGTTGTTTGCTGTGCCCGATGTAGTCAGCATCGTTGTGTCTGTCCACTTCTGCAAGTCTGAAAAGAACTCAATGCCTCCGGTGGTAGAGGCAGATAGTGTGTCATCCACCATGATGTTGGCTCTTACAATCGAATATTCGTTGATATTTCCCATCTCTCTCTGTCTACTGTCCTCGTAATACAATATCTTTTTCGCTGCTTCTCGCATCCAGCTTTGGCACTTCTTTGCTGCTGTATTTATATGAAAAAAAAAATTGAAACAATTTCAATGCTTTGTTGTTGTTGTAAATAACACGCTTCAGGTACACGCGCGTATTCTAAATTTGTACCTGCGTGAGTGTACCTGCGTAAACGGCGTTCCCCTTACGTCATAACTTGGCATCATGCAAACCACAGTTGTGACATCTCTAAAACTAGTATTGATAGTCCCTCCTGGAGCCTAGTCTGTTGCCAAAGACCTCATGGCGCAAAGAGACTAGCTCGTCAAGGTAGGTGTTGTCGGGTGCGGCATCGCCTGCATCTCTTTTGGCCAGCTGGTGGTCCTTCTCCCTGCTGAGTTGAACGTCCAACCAGTCAAGAAAGCGTGGGGACACCTTGATCGCGTTGGCCTTGCTTAGCTTGAGGCCCTTAAGCGTCTGCAGCAGCTGGCGGGCAACTTTGTCATCTCTAAGGGAGGAGCCCACTAGCTGCGACTCCACTAGGTTGGCAAAACGCTCGTTGAGCGGCCTCTCAGCAGCATCTTCGTCCTCGTCGCCTCTCTTAGACAACCTGCGGTCCTCGAGAATGGTGACAATCCTGTTCTTGATGGCAGAGTCATTGGTGACGGAAAAAAGCTGCAGCAAGTCACGCTCGAGGCTGGCGTTGGTGAAGGCGGTCTCAAAGCTGGTGTTGCTGAGAACAGCGCTCAGCAAACCGAGTCTGCTCTTGGCCACGAGGTTGTTGTCGTCGTGGTTTACGAGCTTCGACAGAAACCCAGACGCGTCCTTGGTGTGCTCGAGCAACTCAGCCTGCGCCTCCTTGTTGTTCCGGAACGCTGCGCTCAAAACTCGGTAACTGAGTTCCTTCACGCTGTTCAGTTGTCTGAACGTCAGCCCGTACGACCTGCCACGGTCGTCATAAAGACCGGTCAAGTGTAGCAATGGCTGCAGTAGCGTCTTGGCAATCGTAACTCCGTATTCCGCGTCCGACGCCCACTCATCAAGCATCTGCAAGTGCTCCAGCACCTCGTTGTACTCCAGATTGACCATCGCATTGTTGCTATTCTTGAAAAGCTGTCCAATATACCCCACAGCGCCCTCAAATGGTGTTCCAGTGCTGACAATCGCAAGGTCGTTGTTCTTCTTTATTTGCTTTATGGCGGCACCCCCTCCGCTGCCTCTTCCCTTCGCGTTGTCCCGTTGGTTATCGTTTCCTGGCAACAGACGTGCCTCACGCTTGTCGTCGTCAAGACTCAGTCTCACATCAAGTCCTGCAGGAATCACTTGACCCTCCCTGATCTCTCTCCACTCCTCACTTGCCTCAAACAACTCAGGATAACAGTCCCCAGATCCATCTTCCGCACAAATCCATTTCTCTTCCTCGTCTGAAGCTCCGACTTTCTTGTGAGCAGTGGCTGTATGCATATTGATCACTAACTGAGACACTAGTATCCATAAAATGTTGTTCGATAATTTCATTTCCCAGCTACGCTTCGGATCTCTAATGAATTTGTTGTAGAAGAGAATGTAGAACAGCGTGGCCTTAAATTTTCTGGTCACAAACTCTTCCTTTTGCTATCGCTTTTAAGAGAATACCACAGCCACTTTCAGCTTAGAGCGGGAAAGCAGCGCATCTCAAGTAGACTATTGTACCATTGCGGCCTTGCTAGCTGACTTATATGCCTCTGCATGTAGTGACTAATGTTTTAGAACTTTACTATATTATGCTCATTTATTTAATAGCAGTCAAGGTTTTTAAAGATCAGTAGGGTTCATTTTCCAACTTTGTGTAAAGCACATAGCACACAGTGTAGTGCCACTATCCTTCACATACTCAATTAACCGCTCTTTTCGATTATGCTTCATTTTTTGCCAGTGCCATCCTTTATCTAACAAACATCTAGTCTCGTTAAAAACAAGCATTTTTTTATCGCCTTGATGGAACTTGGATTATATTCTCTGTTACCTCAAGATGTCACTCAACGATTCATTGGGGCGGTCCAACGGGCTCGTGCTTCCATCATTTTCTACGGTTAAACCTACAGTGAGTCTTTCTGAAGTTTCTGGGGTTTCAGCAGGCAGTACAGCGCCGGAACAAGAGAAGACGGTTTTTCAGAACCAAGAGCAAAGTATAGTAGCAGAAGAGGCAGGAGATGATAAAGCACCAGAAGCACAGCCAGCTAAAAGAGAAGCTATTCAAATTATCCAAAGCACAACTGCGCCTGGCAGAGGACAATTATTAAATGAAGAAAGCAGTGATGAAGAAGTGGCGTCCGACAACGGAAAAGTTGACGAAGATTTAGATTATGATGGATCTTCTTCAGGTGAGGAAATCAATGACGAAAAGGTAGCCATAGTTAAAGCCATTGTAAATGAAGAAAAAGCCTTCAAAGAGCAAACTGGAAATGATATAATAAGCGATACCCATATTGATGATAAGGATGTGGAGATAGAAAAAGAAGTCGCCAGCGAGGTTAGAAGAGCTAGTGTTATGGCAGCTCCTGTGAAAGTGATACCCTTAGCAAAGCCAAGTCCATTGGAGCCTATAAGTGCTGCTGGACAGGATGCAAAAAACGGTGTAACTTTGCAAAGAATGCGTACGGGATCTATCAAAGACATTCCGAATCCGTCACTAGACCTTAAAAAGCAAAAGTCATTTGACTTCCAAACATTTTTGAAAGATTTCAAGTCAAAAGAGTGTGAGCCTGTTCACAAATATTTGAAATCCTTTTTGGTACAATTTTCAAGAAGAAGTTGGTCAGTTGAAGAACAAATCAAATTACTAAAAGACTTTCAACTGTTTTTATTTAACAAGCTCGTGGAACTTGGACCGTTTGTTAACATTGAGGATGATGAAGTGAAGGTTGACAATTGTAAAGAAGGGTTAGAAAAACTGATCATGACAAGAGTTTACTCTCAGGTTTTTAGCCCTGAAATGTCATTTTTAAAATTAACGGATACACATAAACAAGACAGGATTCAAGATAGAAAGTACTTATTTCAACTACATTTATTCGATTGGATTGAACTTGCACACTTGGATGTTAAATTGAATGAACAAGTGGATGAAAATTTTATGAATTTGGCAACCAGTGAAGTTTTAAAAATTAATGGGTACAAGTCTCCAAGAGATAAAATAATATGTATTTTAAATTCGTCCAAAGTTATTTTTGGTTTAATAAGACAACAAAAGACTCAAGAAAGTGCGGATTCGTTTGTTCCATTAATCATATATGTTTTACTAAGGGCAAAAGTGAAGAACTTGCCTTCAAATTTACAGTACATTGAAAGGTTTAGGAATGAAGATTACTTGGTAGGTGAGACTTCATACTACGTGAGCACATTACAAATAGCTTGCAATTTCATCATTGGTCTAAATAAAGACCAGTTAACAATTTCTGAAGAGGAATATGCGATCAAAATGGAACAATCGAAGAAAAGAATCAAAGAGTTGCAACAAAAGAAAAATGAAGAATCTTCACCATCGGAAATACTATCCAAGTCCGCAGGTATAATGAAGCAGTCAATTTCTAACACATTCAACAGTATTTTGGATAGTATTGATGGAATGAATAACGGCGCTATTGATAGCAATGGCGAACAAGACAATACTCCTGACATGAGTAATTTAGAGAGGGTGAAACAGTTGTCGATCGAGGAACACAACAAAGAAGAGTCGCTTCACAAGAAACAGGAGAAAATGCTAGCAAATTTGATTGGAATGTTTCCAAATATTGATGAAGAGATAATTAAGGATGTTATGGCCTGTTGTGTTAATGAAGAAGGTGTTGATATTGGTGAATGTGTGAATAGTTTACTAGCTTTGGGTGAATAATGGTGCCACTGGGATACTTTCGTGCCGTCTGTTAAAATTTGAGCTAACTTTTCTTAGTCAAAAAGGTTTAAATTTAATCGTTTTCTAACCGACTATTACAAAATCGTCATCTCAAAAGTATGCGTAATAAAAATTCCTTTTCGATTATGTTAAGCAATTTCAATCCAAGGCATGTAGGTTTCATGTCCGTTGTTTTTAGGGACTTGAAACCTCTGGCAAGCGATCTCACTGCTAATGATTTTTCAGTTTTATATTCTTTCATAATGATGTCATCAAAGGGCTTGTTCTTATATCTTATTTGCGTTTTATCCCTTTCTTGACGATACTGAAGGTTAACAAATGAGTTTATGAAAACAGTTCGCAGTATGTTGGTGATAATACTTGCTGCTGCCGTTTGTCTCACAACAATGGACATATGAAAGAGCCATATCTTCCATTGGTTGAATTACGCCCATCTAAAGTGTATGGAGGACAGGCATCAAGTGACAACATTTGGAACACAAGGAGGATAAATATAGAATCTAATACGGGAATCGTTACCTAAAACAGTACAAAATTACATGCGCATGAGAATACTTCTAGTTATTTTGCTCAAGTTAGTAGGCGGTATTTATAGTGGACTACTGAATTGTTGACAGTGATAAATAGTAGAAGATTGCTTTGTAAATATGCTGCCCTTGTGCTAGTGACCAATGTCTAATTTTATGTAGTCTAAAATTATCCTTCCGAATCCCCAATATTTGTTCCCTATGTACTATGCTCAGTAAATTTACGATGTTTAGAAATCGATCATTAGGTTACTGTAAGTTGATAAATCCAGAGTTTATTACTCAAACCGTTAATTATAAATTAATATAAAGTAATTATAACGTTAATAATGACGGCTATTTATACAAATTCGGACTTAATGGATTAATAAGTTAATATATTTGGAAATCTAAACATTAACTCTGAATATGTTCGTATGGCCAATATCATATGATTCTCAGTCGTATAATATTGACATTCATGTATCAATGCTCAGCTTATTACATGAGTAATGTACATATACGAGATCTTTGGCATCTTATTGTTATTTTACATGTATTGTGCTCAGTTGATATTATGATGTACATAGATTTCATCATAAGTATTCTCGAAAACTAGAATTGGATTCTCTTCTATGGAACTTTACGATCCTTTGAATTTGATTTTTTGGTGTGACAGAGTTGCAGCTAAAATAACGAGTAATAGGTGTTCATGATACCAGTGTCTGACAGAGTAATTGTTATCCAGTGTGTATGACAAGCTTCTGCTTTTGCCGGTATCCATAATTGCTAGCTTAATGTACGATCGTATTGACAAATGAAGAACTTAGCATAGAGGAAAGTCAATTCTCTGACCCTCTAGTGTTGTGCCTGAACTCATATACTAATCACCCTCTCCCCATATTCAAAAAATGGCCCTGGTTTCTAGTTGGTCACCAAAATTGCTGAAGCTACAAAACTCTTACTTCAATAACAACACCATACCAACACCAATCCAAAATCTGTTTCCATTTGCCCCATGTATTATCATCATTTGTTTCCCTACCTCTTTGAATTGTTCCACTATACAAACACACATCCTTTTCTCACATGTTACGAAGTAAGAACGACTAGTCACGTGAATAGACTTCCCACTTAAATTGGTGAATGAGCAACTCGCAAAATGGAGAAGCATCTGGCACTTAACGGAAACCGTATCTATTAAAGGATT